>JAPKLW010001330.1:131078-150858 GCA_026898455.1 Plectranthus barbatus | reverse complement strand
AAATAAGAGAAGCACAGATTCCAGGGATATCTACCTATCAAGTATGAAATGTATGAATGAATCGATTAATTCCCAATTTTAATTCCTCTTCGTAGTGAAACATCAGAAAAGTATTACGAACTTCTTTGTTGGACAATTCGTAAAGTAGATTAATTAATTACCTATCACCGCTCGGTCTCAAGATAAATTAACTAACTCCAAAGATCTACAGATTTATTCCTACAATCAAACTCCTTCGGTTACGACAAGAAATCAGATTATATTGTGAAAATCTCTTTCCATTGAAAACTATCACAGTTACGTCTCAAGTAATCAACTAGATAATCCTAAGATGTGATCAGCAAATCAAGATTATGAATAAGCACAGATTTCACAAACTACAAAGGGAAAGGGAAAATAATTCAATTCATCAAACATGTATACATTGATAATTCGAAACCCTAGAATCTGAGAAGAAGTTTACTGCACTCTTTGTTTTTGTCTGAGAAGAAGAATATTACACATATTCAGAGTAATATTCATCATAGAAAGACAAAACCTGAATTGCATAAAAACTTGGGTCTGAATGTCTTCCCACAAAAATATATCTTCAAACATAAACCAAAAAAAACTCTTGGAATCTCTCAAAATCTGAAATCTGGAATGAAGAACACCTAAAAATCGAAATTACAAGGATATATATAGAGGTGGAGGTGTATCATATCAAATCTAGGGCTAAAGATATGAAAAATCTCGAATTCAGCCAATTTCCCGCGCCAGCAGGTCCACGTCGATCGTGGCTTTCTGGCGTCGATCGCTGCTCCTAAAAGATCTTCGTTGATCGACGAGCATTGGCAGCGATCGACGCGGCCTTTGCTTCCGTCGATCTTCCTTTTCCCCTCGTCGAGCACTGTGCCTTCTTTGCCTCGTCTGCGCGATCTCACGGTTTTGGCCATAACTTCCTCTTCCGAACTCCGATTGACCCGATTCCAGTTGCGTTGGAGAGCTAACTCTAAGCATCATCCATTGCCATGCACCAATAGCTCGAATTTCTCTTGTGGAAGAACTCTTCATTGCTACTCTTACACATTACTGCTTTCGGAACGGTTTTCTCGTGGGTTTAGGCCTAAAAACCTGCACAGATACCAAAATACGCCTAATACCACCTAATATTAACATCATGCATAAAATATATATATAAACTCAATGAAACTACATAAAATAATATAAAAATAATATAGATAAGTGAGTCAAATAATGAGCTTATCAATGCTTCCCTTGCGTTGTATTCATTTGTTATTGGGTCTGCGGTTTCCTGTCGTTAATGTGTTGTGATTCGATCTGTCATGCATGCTCTTGGGTACATCGGGTATTTAGAATACGTGATTGATTTGACGTCAATTTGGTTGCTTTGCGATGCATGCTTCTTGATCAGGTTGTTTTGGGTTTTGTGGGCTACATTGTTGAGATTCTACGTTCATGTGGCGTTTTTTTTTAGTTGCGTGAATTGGATTTCTGTCGGTTGCATGGATGGGATGGTATTCATGTCTGTTCATGTTGGATCTTTTGATTACGAGGTCTTTTCCCTCTCGTTCCTTGCGTGCGTATTTTTTCGATTGCATTTTTCTGTTTCTTGCTTTGCGGGGGACCTCTTTCTTTGCCAATTTTTGTTTGGACTTTTTGTCATTACAACTATCATGGCTAATTCGCCTGCTGAGATCTGGGAAGAACCGTCTTCCTCTTCGGGTTCTACCGAGGCAGAGGTGAGGAGGTCTCCGCGCCAAGAGGCTGCCTCCTCAATATCGGGAGAGGTTTGGTTTCGAGATGTGCCGCCCGTGAGCGAGAGCAGCAACGACTCGTTCACTCCTATAGTGATTGACAAGTCCTTCATTCGGAAGGACCAAATTAGTCATGATGATCCTGTTACTAGGAGTTCGAAGGGGGTGGCATGCCATAAGATGGCTTTTACGTTGCCTCGTCCCGAGAAGAGATGCTGTAGACCTCCTCGCCTCGACGATGTGGCGTTCTACCTCCCAGTACTCAAGTATGGGATTGGGTGGCCCCTTCATGCATGGTTTCAGGCCGTTCTGTATTCATATGGATTAGCCCCTTTTCAGTTTGCTCCCATTAGCTGGTGTCACTTGCTGGGGACGCTCCTTGTGTTCTACGATGCCGGGTTAGGGTACCCGACCCTTCGCGAATGGCACTATTTATACAGGCTGGCTCGGTACGAAGCTGGCTACTACTTTTTATCTAATAGAGACTCTTTGTCCGAGGCGATGATAACACATTGCAAACAGAACACTCCGGGTTGGAAGAACCAATGGGTGTGGGTACCCATGAATCACGCTGACCTGGAGTGTTTATCCGTAGGAGGCTTTCCCATAAGTGCTATTATTTTCTAAGTGCATGACTCGATATCTTAGTCTTCGGTTACTTACTGACGCCTTCATGTTTTGCAGGATATAAGTAGACGGTCCTTACTGACGAGGAGGAGAGTCAGATCTACATTTCCTTTTCAAGGGAGGATCGTAAGTTCTCTTCAGTCAAAGGCAAGAGAAGTGTTGGGGCCGAGTTTTGGATTAACGAGCGCGGTCAGAAGGAGAGGTTACGTGCAGACATGGCTGGATTGACACCTACTGGTCTACTGGCGGCAATGAGCACGCAGAAGCGCCCGAGGGAGGTCTCCTCTTCTACACCAACTGCCAGGGACCTTCGTAGAAAAGGTTGGCTGTCGAGACTCCAAGGGCCTCGCCCGTCGTGCTGACTTCCAGTCCGATCACTACCGAGCCGGTCGACAAGGCACTGCCACTGGGGGTTCGGCTACGGGCTTGCCACCGACTCCACCGATCCAGACAGCCAGGGCTACTTCTCCCCTGCCAAGAGGTGTTAGGGAGGAAAGGATGAGGAAAAGGGCTCGTGACGTTAGCGCGGACTCTAGGGCTCGGTCAGGGTTGACCGGGCAGCAGAAGGACCTCGAGTTGGTACTGGTCGGTTCGGGGTCGACGAGCATTGCCTCCTCGTCGGCTGCCTATGCCGTTTACATGAAGAAGGTGCTTGATGGAGACATCCATGCCGCGGACTTCGATAGCGAGTACGCGAGGGAAAACTTTGAAATGCAAAAGGATCTGCAGGAGGTGTGCATTCATGTATATTCGCGAGTCGGTAGGATGTTTCCTCGTCTCGTAATTTTCCTGACTTGCTTTTAATTTATTATGCAGACCACTCGGAAGTTTGCCGTCTATTCTGAGAAGCTGATCAAATCTCTGGATTCGGCGAGTGAAGGATTGGGTCAATCAAGGAAGGAGCTCCAGGCTGAGAGGGATAAGAGGGCCGACTTGGCTGACAAACTTGCTTCGGTTTCATGGGAGCTCAAAGACTCGCAGCTCAATTGTCAGAAGTGGAAGGACAAATACGAGGAGCTGAAGAAAGAGAGGGTGGAGCTCTCTCGTCGGTGCAAGGGCTTGGAGGTGGAGCTGAGAGCCTCGGCAGTGAGGTTCGAGGCTTCTCAACAGAAGACTGAGATGGAGCTGGAATTGTATAGGGGTCGGTTCCACAAGAGCCAGGAGGATAGGCTGCATGAGCAGAAAGAACATGAGGCAGAGGTGGAGGCGTTGAAGAAAGGCGACGGGGTGGATTTTGGAGGGGTTGTGGAGAACCCGGCCTTCAAACCGATGTTCGACCTTCTGGTGAAGATGGTGACAGGGTCCATCTGTGCCTTGGTCGGGCGCTGGTGCCCGGAGTTCGACCTCGACCACGCCCCCCTACGCCTCCGCCCCCGCCAACAGATTCTAGCGAGGGCCGACTCGATGCTGAGATGCAGGAGGTTGAGAAGAAGCCGGTCCATCTCGAGCCAATCCAGGAGACCGAGGTTGAGAGGAGCCAGGAGGAGAAGGAGGCTGACAGTTTTATCAATGATGGAGGAGAAGGGGATGCCTAAAAGAAGATGGACGAAGATGCGGCCGCTTGAAGAATAACTTTTTTAGTCGCACGTCTTTTGTTTGTAATTGACTTGCAATATCTTTCATTGTGCTTTAACACTTTTGCTGCTTTTATTACCTTTAGATCGACTGTCTATTACATGTCTTGCGTATCTTTCATAATCTACCTTTTAGTTAGCTGCAAAACAAGCGACGGGAGGTCAGGGTGGGCGATGCCTGTGCATCGCCCCTCCGATGCTCAAGTTTGTAAGGGTGTTATGAATAAATAACGATAAAATAAAATATAAAGATAAGGTAGAAATACACGTATCTGTGTACTAATGGTAGTACTTCTTCAAATGTTTGATATTCCAACTATTCTGCACCCTTCTTCCTTCCAACGTTTGAAGCTGGTAAGCCCCGTGTCCTATTACTTTGGTCACCCTGTAAGGGCCTTCCCAGTTAGGGGCTAGCTTTCCAGCTCCGGACTCTTTCGTATTCTGGAACACTCTTCTTAGGACTAGGTCTCCTTCTTGGAAGCTTCTGAGCTTTAACCTTTTATTGTAGAACCTTTCTACTTGAAGCCGTCGTCGGGAGGCCTTCACCGCAGTGTCATTTCGTACCTCGTCCACGTGCTCGAGGTTTTTCTGAAGTAGGTCTCGGTTCTCTATTTCGTCCGTGAATTCTACTCTTGGGCTACGGGCGATGACCTCGACAGGCGCTACGGCCTCAACTCCATATGCTAATGAGAAAGGTGTGGCCCCGGTGGTGGTCCTTTGCGTGGTTCGATATGACCAAAGTACTACGGGGAGTTCTTCACCCACCCAGATCCGTGTGGGCTCAACTTCTTCTTTAAGGTCGCAACTATTGTCTTGTTGGTGGATTATGCTAAGCCGTTTGCTTCGGGATACCGGGGTATCGAGAACACCAGCTTTATCCCGTAGTTGTTGCAGAAGGTTTGCATTCTTTCGCTGGCAAACTGTCGCCCATTATCTGTGCGTATTTCCTTCGGGATTCCAAAGCGGCATAGAACATGTTTCCACAGGAACTTGATGACTTCTAAATCCTGGGTTTTTCCTAAGGTTTCACCTTCCACCCATTTGGTGAAATTGTCTGTCACCATGAGGATGTGATCTTTCTACCCGGTTCCTTTTGGGAGGGGCCCTACTAGGTCCATCCCCCACACCATGAATGGCCACGGGGTGATTGAAGCGTGGAATGGTTCCGCACTTTTGTGGGTTGATGCTTCGAAGCGTTGGCAACTATCGCATTTTCTGACGTGGAGTCGTTCGTAGTTTTCTCCGTGTGGATCCGTCAGAACTACTCGAGCCCCATTGCCGTGTACGATGCTGGCTCCATTGATCTTTAGGGACCATATCCCTACATCTTTGTCGGCCTTTGTCATGTGTGGCACTTCATGCTCTGCCTTGAGTTGCAAATTCGTAGAGAAATCGGCAACAAAATCAGCTAACAATTGTGACTTAATGGCGGTCCTTGGCTCGTACTGGATTCCATGGCCACCTACTTCAACGGCCCATTTGAGCAGTCTTCCAGATAGGTCGGGCTTTGACAGTACGACCCTTATGGGATAGGCCGTAATCACCTTGATAGGGTGTGCCTCGAAGTATGGTCGCAGCTTTCGAGCGGCGTTTAGGAGTGCCAACGCGAGCTTTTCCAGAGCGGTGTATCGGGTTTCCACATCCAGCAAGGACTTGCTGGCGTAGTGTACGGGTGCTATTTGCCATCCACCTCGCGTACTAGAACGGCTCCGACCGCGTGGTCTAATATTGATAGATAGAGCAGTAGAGTTTCGCCATCAACAGGTTTGGACAGTAGCGGTGGGCTGGCTAGGTAGGCTTTTAGTTCTTCGAGTGCCTTGGCGCACTCCTCGGTCCACTCAAACCGGTTTCCCTTCCGTAACGTGTTGAAGAAGGAATGGGATCTCTCAGAATAGCGTGATATGAAGCGTCTAAGGGCAGCGAGACGCCCGATTAGCTTTTGTACTTCCTTTGGTGATTTTGGGTTCTCTATACTCTGAATGACCCTGATCTGCGTAGGGTTTGCCTCTATTCCTCTCTAGGTCACTATATGACCAAGGAACTTGCCGAAGGACACCCCGAATGAGCATTTTGCCGGGTTCAGCTTCATGTTATACTTTTCTAAAGTTCGAAAGGCGTCCTCCAGATGAGCCACATGATCTCGCGAGCTGAGCGACTTAACGAGCATGTCGTAAATGTAGACTTCCATTGTCTTGCCGATCTTTTCCTTGAACATGGAATTAACGAGGCATTGATATGTCGAGCCTGCGTTCTTCACCCCGAAGGGCATCACCTTGTAGCAATAAATGCACTGGCTGGTAATAAAGGCGGTTTTCTCTTGATCGTCAGGATGCATCTGGATCTGATTATACCCTGAAAATGTGTCCATAAAGCTTAGCAGCTCATGACCCGTTGTTGCTTTGACTTTGGCGTCAATGTGTGGTAGGGGGTAAGGGTCCTTCGAGCATGCCGTGTTCAAGTCGGTGAAATCGATGCAAACCCGGTTCTTACCATTCTTCTTCTTGACGACTACCACATTGGCAAGCCAAGTGAGGTAGTGCGCCTCTCCTTTTCGAGGGAAGTATGGCAGGCCATGATGGCCATCGATGATGAGGCTGAAGTTGACTGGGCGGGCTACATCTTGGAAGGCGTTCGAGACTGCGTTCAGCTATATCCTTCGGTGCCTCTGCTGAATGGAATGCAGCTCAGCTGGCTGCTGGAGCAGAGCTTCCCTCGGATAGCAGAGGGCCAGTCTAACCTTCTAGAGTCTGACTTCTTCCCGTTCAAGCCTCGTTCCTCCCAAAAAAATTATGTTGTTTGTTGTTTTTTTTGTTGTTTTGCCTTTTCTCAATTCCTTTTGTAAGGAAGAATTTCAATGAATGGAATGGTGTTCATCTTTCGATATAAGTATATCTTTAGCAATATAATCTCCAACTTTGATATTTGCTGAGTGATCAACCATCGTCTTCTTAGCATCCTCTTTACTGACAAATCTTGTTGTAGCAAACTTTCCTTAGCAGATGAATTCAGCATCCAAGAAGTCCAATAAGTTCAGAAATAATGAAAATATCATTTCATTCGTCCATAGCATTATCCAACTCCATGAGACCCAACTTAATGCATAACTCCTTAAATCTGGATTCTGTTAGAGGTTTTGTGAAAATATCTGCTATCTGATCTTCAGTGCATATATAACGAACATCAATGTCCTTCTTCTCCTGATGATCTCTTATGAAGTGGTGACGGATGTCAATATGCTTAGTCCTTGAATGATGGACTGGATTTTTCGTGATTCACATCGCACTGTTATTGTCACAATAGATCGGCACACATTCTGGAGATATTCCATAGTCCTGCAATTGTTGCCTTATCCATAAGATTTGTGAACAACAACTAGCGGCAGCCACATACTCTGCTGTTGTAGTAGATGTAGCAACAGAGTGCTGCTTCTTGCCAAACCAGCTAATAAGTTTATGTCCAAAAAATTGACAAGTACCGCTCGTACTTTTCCTTTCAATTTTGCATCCTGCAAAGTCTGAGTCCGAGTATCCACTTAGTGCAAGACTGTCTGCTCTTGGATACCAAATTCCCAGACCCTCTGTGAATTTCAAATATCGCACGATCCGCTTAGCAGTGTAAAGATGCGTCTTCTTAGGATTTGCTTGATATCTAGCACACAAGCCTACGACATAAGATATGTCAGGTCTGCTGGCGGTGAGATATAGCAGTGAACCAATAATTCCTCTGTAAAGAGTAGGATTCACATCATCTCTTTCCTTCTCAACCGCAGCTATACACGTCGTACTAATTGGAATCCTTAAGCTCTTTGTCTTCTCTGGATAGTACTTTGCAATCAAGTCACGAGTGTACTTCTTCTGATGTATGAAAATTCCTTCGCTGGACTGCTGAACTTGCAATCCGAGAAAATAAGACATTTTTCCCATCATACTCATCTGGAAATTGCTGGTCATGAGCTTGGAGAATTTGTCGCATAACTCTTGGTTCTTCGATCCGAAGATTATATAATCTACGTATATTTGCACCAGCAGAATACTTTCTCCGTTTTCGATTTGAAATAGAGTCTGATCAATCCTCTCTTTCTTAAATCCATTGGCAAGTAGGAACTTGGATTGAGTCTCATACCACGCTCTCAGTGCTTGCTTCAACCCATACAAAGCTTTCCTGAGTCTATAGACTTGGTTTCCTTGCTCGAAGCCTGGTGGTTGTTCAAAATAGACTTCCTCCTTGAGCTCACCATTTAGAAAGGAACTCTTTACATCCATTTGCATCACATCAAATTCATGATATGCAACATACGCCAGAAATAGTCTAATTGCCTCAAGTCTTGCTACTAGAGCAAACGTCTCATCATAGTCTATGCCTTCGCATTGTCTATATCCTTTGGTTACAAGATGCGCCTTGTTTCTGACTACGAGACCTGACTCGTCCTTCTTGTTCTTGAACACCCATTTCGTGCCAATAACACTTTGATGTTCTGGCCTGTCCACTAGCTCCCACACATTGTTTCGTGTGAATTCAGCAAGCTCCTTTTGCATAGCATTCACCCAATCTGGGTCTAGTAGGGCTTCTTCAACTTTCTTGGGCTCTTCATGAGAAATATAGCATGCTAGCATAGCATTCCCTTGTCTTGTCAAAATAGGGTCATTGACATTTCCTAGAACATCTTCAAGAGGATGGGCGCGCAACCATGTTGGTCTGACTGGTCTGGCAACATTTCCTTCCCCTGCGCGATCATCGTCTGGCACAATGTTCTCCGCAGCACCCTCCTGGTGCTCAGCTTCTGGATTGTTAGTAGTGCGTTCGTCAACAACTGGAATTTCTGCTATAGGATTCTCAGGAACGGGAGCCTCTTCAGCAGGTCCTTCAGCAGCTGGAATCTCAGCAGCACCTCTGCCAAGATCTTCATTCGCAGCTATGCCTTCCCCAATTGGAGTAAACTTTGATGTCTCCTCCTCTTCGTCATCAAGCAATTCCAAGATATCTGGTCCATCAATGAGATGATTAGGTGTGGCCTCAGCATGATCATTAGCATCACTGGCCTGGTCAGCAGTTTGGTCCCTTGCTGAGTGCGTCGGGTTTGGATTGCAGTCATTCACAGACTTAGTCGGATCAATACGCATATTTTCGAAAGAATTTAAGAAGGCAAATTCTCAGATGAGACGGTCTCATCATTTTTATTCTGAGACGAATTTAATGAAATAATATGTTTCTTTATTGCAAATGATATCTCACCATTTTTATTGTGAAATGAATTTAATGAAATGATGTGTTTCTTTATTGCAACTAATGTATTTCTTTGTTGCAAATAATATAATTTTTAAAAATGAAATAATGTATTTAACTTATTGAAATGATGTATTAAGGTCCATCTCACAATAAAAAAATGTTGAGACCGTCTCTCAGAAGACCAACTCATTTAAGAAAGTTTGATCATTGACATCATTAGTCTAATGATTGCTATCCTCTTTCTCTTTAGCAGCTCTGCGCACTAAAGTAGACTCATAAAAAATAACATTGCATGTTATTTCCACAATATCAGTAGTCTTATTTAATACTCGATAACCTTTGTGAGTGGGGTGACCATATCCAAGAAGTACACCCTCATCTGACTTAGGTGAGAAAGTATTAAGTTTTGACTTTCCGTTATTATGAATATAACATGTAGAACCGAATGCACGAAGATGAGTTATAGAAGACTGACGACCATTGTACACTTCATAGGGAGTCTTGTTAAATCTGCTAGTAATAGCACTCCTGTTATGTGTATAGCAGGCCGTCATCACTGCTTCACCCCAGTACTTAGCAGGTAGCTTGGAGTTCGCTAGCATTGAACGAACGGCCTCTTTCAACGTCCGATTCCTTCTTTCAGCTAGCCCATTCTGCTGAGGAGTCCTAGCAGTAGATCTTTCGTGTGCAATACCAGCTTCAGCATAGAAATCCATAAGTACTCAATTGCAGAATTATGTTCCATTATCTGAGCGAATCCTCTTCACAGTAACTTCCTTACTATTTTGCTCCTTGAGGATTAACTCCGGTAGGATGAGCTTTACCTCATCTTTGGTCTTTAAAAGACGTACCCACGTATACCTGGAAAAGTCATCAACCACCACAAGTGTATATAGTCATTTACTTACAGTGGGTGGGTTGACAGGGCAAAAAAGATCCATATGAAGTAGCTCTAAGAGTTTCACTGGGCAGACCTACAATAAGCTTATTCTTGGCAAGGTAATTAATAGTTTTAAAGTTTAAGTGATTAAACCTCTTGTGTCACAGCCATGTTGTCTCTTCTTTATTCAAGGCTAGGAAGCAAGAATGTTGATGGCCGCTCTGCCAATCAACAATATATAGGCCACCCTTGCGGATGCCTCTGAGCTTCACTTCACCTGTAATGGCGTCAGAAATAGAGCAACCAGTATTGACAAAGGATACAATGTACCCGTTCTCGCATAGTTGGCTTATGCTGAGTAGATTGTGTTTCAGGTTGGAGACGAGTGCCACGTTGATGATTCTCAATCCATTGCGTTCAATGCACCCTCTCCCAATAACTTCCCCTTCACTGTTGTCTCCGAACTTGACTTTAGGACCATTGTATAGTCTTCGTATATCTGAGAACAAGTCTTCGTTCCCTGTCATGTGTGCGGAGCAACCGCTGTCCAGGACCCACTCGTTTGATATGCTCATTGTCATAGCCCTTGGATCCTGTCCCTGCAAGTCAATCATGTTGATTTAGGTACCCGTTTAGCGTTGGGTCCTGCAGGATTAGCATGGATCAAAATTCCTTTCGGAACCCACATCTTAGTGATCCTCAAGGCTTTCTTCTTGATTTCACTTTTTACCATTTCCTCAACCTTTGGCTTAACATGTTTGACATATTTATATCTAGGTGCAGTGGTGTGCTTAGCCTTCCTTGCCCTTTGGAATATGAATGAATTGGGCTCAGTCCTTACATAGGTGTTCCTCCTATGTAGCGTGTTCTGCTGATATATTGGCATTACATTATTGTAATGATCTCGCCTTCTCTGGTGAAAAGTAGGATTTGTTGTCCTAGCCTTGGGAACAGAACGCTCAGCATACCTTGGTCTTGCTGAATATGGTTCGGCATACGCTCTCGGATTACACTGAGGTCCAGCAGATACGTACTTAGTATTCGTTCTATTGTTCCTCTGCTGAGGCTTAGCAGATTCATGCACTGCATTCAACTTTAGGTTCCTCTGCTGAGGTCCAGTAGTTGTATGTTTAGCAGACTCTGACTTAGGCCTCTGCTGAGGTCTAGCAGACGAATATTTAGCAGTCTCTGCGGGAGACCTCTGCTGAGATCCTACAGGCGTATTCTGTGAACATCCATTCTTTTGCTTAGCAATTGGCTTAGCATTTGATGATTCAGCAACAACAATTCTTTTTCCCTTTTCAGCAGTGATAGTTCCAGCAGATACAAACAAGATTGGATTCTACTTAAAGGAACTAGCATGAGATTTTGAGATCCTTTTCGAGGCTTCACATCCAAGACTAGACTTATCATTATGATGTCTTTGTTGGCTTACATGGGCATTGAGAGCTGCCTTGCTGGATGTATGCATACAAATGCAGTCCTCTCTAGGTGTACTCTTCAAAGCAAGATTTTTTTTCTCTAAATTTTGAAATTTTTCTCATAGTTGAAAGAAATCTGCTTTTAATTTCAAGAGTTCCTCACTTTCTAAATTTAGTCTTTCGACTTCCTCGGTTAACGTTTGAACATTTAATTGAAGTGAGGTATTTTCACCAATAATAGACGTGCCTTGTTTCTGACCACCAGACCTGACTCATCCTTCATGTTCTTGAATACCCACTTAGTGCCTATAACACTTTGGTGTTCAGGTCTGTCTACCAATTCCCACACGTTGTTTCGTGTGAACTCAGCAAGCTCCTCTTGCATAGCATTCACCCAATCTGGATCTAGTAAGGCTTCTTCAACCTTCAAGAGGGTGGGCGCGCAACCATGTTGGTCTGATTGATCTGGCCACGTTTCCTTCCCCTGCGCGACCAACGTCTTGCACATTGTTCTCCGCAGCACCCTCATGGTGCTCAGCATCTGGGTTGTCAGCAACTAGAACTCCTGCTATAGGGTTCTCAGGGATGGGACCCTCTTCAGCAGGTCTTTCAGCACCTGGAATCTCAGCAGCGCCTCTGCCAAGATCTTCATGCATAGCTAAGCCTTCCCCAATTGGAGTAGATTTTGATGTCTCCTCCTCTTCATCATCAAGCATCTCCAGGATGTCTGATTCATCAAGAATATTTGTAGGTGTGGCCTCAGCATGATCACTAGCATCACTGGCCTGGTCAGCAGTCTGGTCCCCTGCTGAGTGCGCCGGGTTCGGATTGCAGTCATTCGTAGACTTAGTCGGATCAATACGAATGTTTTCGAAAGAATTTAAAAACGTTTGATCATTGACATCATTAGTCTCATGATTGCTATCATCTTTCTCTTTAATTGCTCAGCGCACTAACGTAGACTCATCAAAAATAACATTGCATGTTATTTCCACAATACTAGTAGTCTTATTTAATACTCTATAACTTTGTGAGTGGGGTGTCCATATCCAAGAAGTACACCCTCATCTGACTTAGGTGAAAAAGTATTAAGTTTAGATTTTCTGTTATTGTGAATATAACACGTAGAACCAAATGCACGGAGATGAGTTATGGAGGGCTTACGACCATTGTACACTTCGTAGGGAGTCTTGTTAAATATGCTAGTCATAGCACTCCTATTATGTGTATAACAGGCCGTCATCACTACTTCGCCACAGTACTTAGCAGGTAACTTGGAATCTGCTAGCATCGAGTGAACGGCTTCCTTCAGCGTCTGATTCCTCCTTTCTGCTAGTCCATTCTGCTGAGGAGTCCTAGCAGTAGATCTTTCGTGTGCTATTCCAGCTTCAACACAAAAATCCATCAGCGATCCATTGCAGAATTCTGTTCCATTATCAGAGCGAATCCTATTTACGGTAACTTTTTTGTTGTTCTGCTCCTTGAGGATTAACTCTGGTAGGATGAGCTTCACCTCATCCTTGGTCTTTAAAAGATGTACCCACGTATACCTGGAAAAATCATCAACCACCACAAGTGTATATAGTCGTTTACTTACAGTGGGTGGGTTGACAGGGCCGAAGAGATCCATATGAAGTAGTTCTAGAATCCTCTATGATGTCCCCTTCTCAGGATTTGTCTTTAAAGAAGATCTGGTCTGCTTTCCCTGTTGACATGCTTTGCATATTCTTTTTTTACGAAGTATCTCATTGGGCAGACCTACAACAAGCTTGTTTTTGGCAAGAT
The DNA here is from genome assembly GCA_026898455.1 of Plectranthus barbatus. Classification (NCBI taxonomy): domain Eukaryota; kingdom Viridiplantae; phylum Streptophyta; class Magnoliopsida; order Lamiales; family Lamiaceae; genus Plectranthus; species Plectranthus barbatus. The sequence continues at coordinate 137,588 of JAPKLW010001330.1, read as the reverse complement.
AATTAATAGTTTTGAAGTTTAAGTGATTAAACCTCTTATGCCACAACCATGTTGTCTCTTCTTTATTTAGGGCTAGGAAGCAGGAATGTTGTTGACCACTTTGCCAATCAACAATATATAGGCCACCCTTACGGATGCCTCTGAGCTTCACTTCACCTGTAACAGCGTCAGCAATAGAACAACCAGTATTGACAAAGGATACGATGTACCCGTTCTCGCATAGTTGACTTATGCTGAGTAAGTTGTGCTTTAGATTAGAGACGAGTACTACATTGATGATCCTTAATCCATTCCGCTCAATGCACCCTCTCCCAACAACTTCTCCTTCACTGTTGTCTCCAAACTTGACCTTGGGACCGTTGTACAGTCTTCTTATTTCTGAGAACAGGTCACCATTTCCCGTCATATGTGCGGAGCAACAGCTGTCCAGGACCGATTCGTTTGATATGCTCGTTGTTACAGTCCTCGGGTCCTGTTCCTGCAAGTGAATCAAGTTGACTTAGGTACCCGTTTAGCGTCGGGTCCTGCAGGATTAGCGCTGATCATAGTTCCTTTTGGAACCCACATTTTAGTGACTTTCAAGATTTTCTTCTTGATTTCACTTTTTACCATTTCCTCAACCTTTGGTATAACATGTTTGACATGTTTATATCTCGGTGCAGTGGTGTGTTTAGCCTTCCTTGCCCTTGAAAATATGAATGAATTGGGCTCACGCCTTACATAGGTGTTCCTCCTATGTAGCGAGTTCTCCTGATATATTGGCTTTACAGCATTGTAATGATATTGCTTTCTGTGATGAAAGGTAGGTTTTGCTGTCCTTATGTTGGGAACATAACGCTCAGCATACCTTGGTCTTGCTGAATATGGTTTAGTATATGCTCTAGGATTTCGCTGAGGTCCAGCAGACATATACTTAGTATTCGTTCTATTGTTCCTCTGTTGAGGCTTAGCAGATTCATGCACAGAATTCAACTTTGGGTTCCTCTGCTGAGGTCGATTAGTTGTATTTTTAGCAGATTCTGACTTAGGCCTCTGCTGAGGTCTAGCAGACGAATACTTAGCAGTCTCTACGGGAGACCTCTGCTGAGATCTTACAGGCGTATTCTGTGAACGTCCATTCTTTTGCTTAGCGATTGGCTTAGCATTGGATGATTCAGCAACAACAATTCCTTTTCCCTTTTCAGCAGTGATAGTTCCAGCAGATACAAACAAGATTGGATTCTGCTTAGAGGAATGATAAGTTAGGATTTTCACTAACTTACTTTATAGTTCTTTGACTGATTTTGTGATGTTTAGATCATTTTCTTACTTGTTTTTTAGCATGAATTAGATTTTGTACCTGGAATGCCGTGTTTGATGAATCATGCAGGTTTCTAGTCGAAAAATTGAAGGAATTAGGCCCAGTATTCGAGCAAGTTTACTCGATCGAAGAAGCAGAAAAGCTTCATCGACCGAGTCCATCCAGCATCGAGCGAGGAAGAAGTTTTGGCCTCTTCGACCGAGTCACATTCCACTCGACCGAGGAAGAAGTTGGCAGCTACTCGATCAAGCGAGATCAGCACCGCTCGAAGTTCATGCGGGAAACCTGATTCTGTTTGGATTTGGAAGATTGATTCATATCTAAATCCTAGTCCTGCTAGATACATCTTTCCACAACTATAAATATATGTAATTTTCGAAATTAGAGAGTTAGAGAGAGAGAGAGAAAAACCAGAGAGCAATTATTATTTTGAGAGTTTTAAGGATTTCTAGGGTTTTATGTTTTTGAAGACAAGCTTCTACGAGAAGACTTTGTGGATTTTTCAGTTTTATGCATTCCAGGTTGTATTTTTCTTTGATGAATACTACTATGAATATGTGTAACTAAATTCCATCTCAGATTCTAGGGTTTCAACTATTCTTGTATACATGTTTTGATTAATTGAATTATTTTCCCTTTCCCTTCGTAGTTTGTGAAATCTGTGCTTATTCTAAATCTTGATTTGCTGATCACTTATTAGGATTTTCTAGTTGATTACTTGAGACGTAACTGTGATAGTTTTCAATCGAAAGAGATTTTCACAATACAATTTGATTTCTTGTCGTAACTGAAGGAGATTAATTGTAGGAATAAATCTGTAGATCTGTAGGAGTTAGTTGATTTATCTTGAGACCGAGAGGAGATAGGTAATTGACTAATCTACTTTGCGAATTGTCAGACCAAGAAGTTCGTAATACTTTTCTGATGTTTCACTGCGAAGAGGAATTAAATTTGGGAATTAATCAATTTATTCATACATGCTATACTTGATAGGAAGAATTCCCTAGGATCTGTGTTTCTCATATTTGATTTCAAAAGCAATTTAATTTTTTGTTTATTTTACGTCTTCAAAGAATTCCGATTTTAAAATACCAAAACCTTTATTTGATTTTCCTAACCAGTAATTTCAAGAACTAATGGTTTAGTATTTCAGGGTTTTTCGTTATTTCTTCCCTGTGGGTTCGATAGCCTTCGGGTTTACAAATTTATTTGCCACTGTTCTATAATTAATCTGTTAGAAATAGCAGTGATCAAATTGGCGCCGTTGCCGGGGAAGAATAGAATTAACCTTACTATTAAATCTGTGATTGAAATATTGTTTTAGGCTGTAAAATTTCATTTTTTTTTTCTGCAGTTTTCTAAATTTTCGTTTTTAAAACTTCGACCGAGGCCAACCGAACTCGACCGAGGAAGCCTCTGCAGCTTACTCGATCGAGTGACACGTTCCCTCGATCGAAGTGTTCGCAATTTTTTTTAATTCAGAATTTCAATTCGTGTTTTATTTATTTTCTCACTACCTCCTTTGCTGTACAGGTAGTGCATGAGTACAAGAGCCAGAGGAAAAGATCCACTTTATTATTATCCGGACATTGAAGCTACTTGCAAAAAAATCCGAAGAAACAAGCGTGCTCAGGAAAGTTCAAGCAGTCACACAATGGAAGACAATGTACCACCGCCTCCGCCAGTGGTAACTGCAGAGGAGCAAGCTTTGCTTCTCCAAGAAATCCAAGCCATGAGGGCGCAGATCCAACAATATGAACTCGAGAGGAACAATCCAAACGGAAGGGATCTTCGCCATAACCCGCTGTTTGAGGACAATCCCGATAATGGAGAGGAAGACAATCAGGATCCTCCCCCGGAAGAGTCTGACGATGAGGAGGAGGAAGAAGAAGCCATGCAGAACCGGTACAAACCTCGGTTCAAGGAGACAGATTTCAAGATTGGCATCAATGCCAATAACTTCGAACTGAAGACCGGATTGGTGCAGATGGTACAACAAAACCAATTCGGAGGAAGAGCTACCGAGGATCCCTATGCACATTTGGACAAGTTCATCATGCTCTGCAATACGGTGAAAATTGGAGGAGTCAGCAAGAGTGCCATCCGAATGCGTCTGTTCGCATTCTCTCTGAGGGATAAGGCACAGTCATGGTTCACCGCGCTGGATAAAGGAAGCATAAGTACATGGAATGAACTGAGAAACGAGTTTCTAGGGAACTTTTTCCCTCCGAATGTGATTCGGCAAAGACGGAAGGAGATCATCAGGTTCGCTCAAAGACCTGATGAAAGTTTCAGCGAGGCATGGGACAGATTCAAGGACCTGCTGAGAGCCTGTCCCGGACATGGTTTTCCACCTGGAGAACAAGCTGAAGCATTTTATGAAGGGCTCAATGACAAAACAGCCAAACTGGTGGACACCACACTTGGAGACACAATCATGACGAAGAGTGGAAAGAAGGCCATGGAGTTCTTCCAAAAGATGGCTAATAACACTCAAAGGTGGTCCACAAGCCGAACTCGGCCAGTGAAAGCTGTGGAGAAAGTGGTGGAAAAAGCCGTGGAGAAAGTTGCCGAACAACCAGATTTGGCAGTCGAACTGAAAAAGCTCAGAGAAGAGTTTGCCAACTTAAAGCAAGAGAAAACGGTTGCTGCAGTTGATGCAGTGCAAGGGCAGATTGAGGAAAACAACGCTGATGTGAACTTTATCCAAAGAAGCGGTTACCACAATAATTACCGCGGAGGATTTCAGCAACACAACCAGCATCATAACCAGCCCTATGCCTTCAACCATGCAAGGAATCATCCCGGGTTCTCTTATGCAAATCCACAAGCTGAAGAACAGCCACCACTAGGGTTCGCCGTTCAGAACAGAGAAATAGTAGAGAAGAAGAAGCCAAATCTCGAGGAGATTTTGGCCAAATTCATGGAGAGTTCCACTGACACTGTAACGAAATTGAAGCAAGAAATTTCCGGGGTAAACACGAAAGTCGATCAGGTGCAAAAACATGTGCAAATCATTGAAAATCAAGTCAGCCAGATCGCCGACACCCTAGGGACCAAGCACAAACCGGGGCAACTTCCGAGCAACACTCAGATCAATCCCAAGAATCAGAATCAGAGGAATCAAGTGAATGCTATCACCTTGAGAGGGGGAAAGACTTATGAAGGACCTGGGCAATCAGAAGAAGGAACCCGGGATGAAGAAGAGGCTGAAGAGGAGGCGGAAACCACAGAAAACGAGGCTCCTTCGACCGAGGAAGCGTGTCCCTCGACCGAGGAACCCAAAAAAAAGCCATCGACCGAGCGTGATACACCTCGCTCGAAGAATGCCCCTCAACTGCCAATGAAGAAACCGCCTCTTCCGTATCCGCAGCGGTTTGCCAAGACCAAGATGAATGAAAGATATGCACGATTTCTGGAGACAATGAAGAAGGTGCACATTAACATTCCATTGGTAGAGGCCTTACAAGAGATGCCAGGTTACATCAAATTCCTGAAAGACATGGTTTCCCAGAAAAGACCGTTCTTGGAGCACGAGACGGTTAATCTATTTGAAGAATATAGCGCAATCATTCAGAAGAAGATGCCAATCAAGAGGGAAGACCCGGGCTCTTTTACAATTGCATGTGTCATCGGAGGAGAAACCTTCGGGAAAGTTCTGTGTGATTCGGGAGCATCAATCAATCTGCTCTCTCCGGAGGCACCTCTCGAGCCTGAGGATAGTCTCTCGGATGCCTCGAAACTCCGCACTCTGTAACGCATGTCGACTGGAAGTTTTGATTCCAGCACCTATCCCGGATAAGCCCTGATACCAAAAGGGGCTATTATTGGGGCCAGGCCTACGAAGCCCAGGCTCGATAAGCATATTGGCCCAAGTGATGACATGATCCAAGCAACAAGCCCGCCAGGAGCGACAAAGGGGCAAAAATCGTCTAAGTCAAGAGACCTCCACCGAGGTGCTCCATTCCTCGGTACCGAGCACGTGAAAGGGTCGGTGTCGAGGTGCTTTGAAGAGAGGAACCCTAGTAGCCCGGTGGCATACGACCGTTGTGAACCCTAATTGACCCCGAAAAACCCGGAACTGTTCCGAGAATTACGGCAAACCGCGGGTAGCCGATGCCTAGGGTTAGATCACACGCCCCCACCCCTATCCTGTCAATAAATAGGGGTGGGGAACCCATTTTTTGTATCAATTTTTCCATTACGAAACGCTGCTGATTTCACTACAGATTTGATAATATAATCACGCTTGTCATCTTTACGCTTAATTATTGATTTTCATTTGATTCGAGTCTATTCTTCATTGTTGCGTTTTTTTATTATCTGACAAAGTTCCAAGAGCTCCGATTTCCTGAAATTCGAACCTCAGCATACATCAAACTACGAAGTTGATATTTGGTACAAAAAATTAAGTTTATGCTAATTAGGAATAATCTGAGCCCTTAGATTAATCAAATAACAAATAGAGATAAATAAATATTTATCATTAAAAAATAATCACAATTTCATAAAGTATAAAATATAAGCAAAACTATAATGCAAAAAAAAATGAACAGTTTAGCCCGAGGATCACGGTAAACTACCTCTCCAGTCGATGGTCCCGACAAATATGCATATGGGCTCCTTAATCTGCTGGAGCCGACCCCGCGACGGGGGCGATCTTTAGTCAGCTATCCAAGTACGAGATGCGGCAGCTCAAGGTTATGCTTCTCGTGTTAGTCTATGCTCTTAGTCTTTATCTAATTATCTGATCTAACAACATTTTTCAGCATGTGGTGGAGGTGGGATTTATCCACCAAGAGATGTTAGCCTTTGGTAATAGTTTCTCTGGGGATATCTTGAAGCTTCGACAGGACCGCGACACGGAGAGGTAGCGATGAGTAGATGTTGCGAAGAAGCCGGAGGAGTTGGATAAGTAGGTCACCAAGGAGGGGTCGATCTCCTTCGGAAGAAGGTCTTCGAGGCTTGTGCAGAGGTAGAGACTCTGCAAAATGATCTGAAGAGGAGGTCTGAACAGGTTTGGTCCATGAAAGGGCGTCTGCGCACTCAGCGGGAGAGTTATATTACTGAGCTGAAGAAGAGCAATGAGAAGATTGCTAAATTGAAGAGGGGCGAAGGGCTTGACTTCTTCGTCACCATCACCACTCCCCACTCCGCGAAGACTTATGAGGTAACTCATTCAGATTGATTCCTTATTTTGCTTCTTTGTG
>JAPKLW010001330.1:36357-126078 GCA_026898455.1 Plectranthus barbatus | reverse complement strand
TTTTTTTTTATTTTCTAACACCATCATTCATGCAATTCATGGTGTCTCTCTTTCTTTCTTTTTTTCACACACTTGCACCAAAATTTTTGTTGGTGCCTCATTTACTAGGATTCAAATCAATTCTTTATTTCTTAATATTCATGCCTCAATATTTTTCAACCATCACGAATCCAATAAATTCCTAACCCAACTCACAACACCGTATTCACCCTCATACACTTTTCCCCCCAAATTTGGTCCTAATAAGATCAAAGAAATATCTCCAAATAAGCTCAATCACGGGGGTCAAAGATATGAATGGTAAAAAATTGATCAAGTTAATCCACCTTATACTCCCGATGTGCAAAGTAGGACTAAGAATCGATGGCCTAATATCAATTTTTATTCACCAAACTAATGCCAAATAGATCGAGAATAAATACAAGTTCTAGATTTTTCACTCGCAATGACGCCTATCTCAAACAAACAAGATATGACAATATCATGTCCTCACTCCATCCTATCATGCGGTGGTGGCTGATAAGTTAGGATTTTCACCAACTTATCTGGTTGTTCTTTGACTAATTGTGTGGTGTTCAGATTGTTTTTAGTGTCTTTTTTATGCATGAATTGACTTTTGTACTTGGAATGTCGTGTTTGATGAATCATGCAGGTTTTTGGTCGAAAACAACGAAGAATAGGTTCCCAGTTCAGGACCACGTCGATCGACGAGGATGTCTCGTTGATCGATGCAATGATTGGAAAAGAAGTGTTCGACAAAGAAGAAGGAGAAGGTCGACAGAAGCTGCAAGCCCGCGTCGATCGATGCCATTCCACGTCGATCGACGAGGGTACTTCATCAGCGTCGATTGACGCTATTCTCCAGCGATCGACGCGCTTACGGGATTCCTTATCTGAGTCTGATTCGAAGATAAACACATATGTACTGCTAGATACTGTTCGATACATCCTTCACTATTATAAATAGCCATGTGTAAATTAGTTTTTAGTGTGGAAAATCATTAGAGCAAATTAGAGATTTTAGTATTGAAGATTTTTAGAAGATTTCCAAAGTTTTAGATTTTTATGTTTGAAGACAAAGTTTTGTGGAAAGACAATCGGATCCACGTTTTTATACAATTCAGGTTTTATTTTTCTATGATGAATATTTCTCTGAATATAAGTAACTAAATTCTTCCTCAGGTTCTAAGGTTTCGAATTATCAATGTATACATGTTTTGATTAATTGAGTTATTTTCCCTTTCCCCTCGCAGTTTGTGAAATCTGTGTTTATTCATAATCTTGAGTTTGTTGGCCACATCTTAGGATTAACTAGTTGATTACTTGAGACGTAACTGTAATAGTTTTCAATGGAAAGAGATTTTCACAATACAATCTAATTTCTTGTTGTAACTGAAGGAGATTGGTTGTAGGGATAAATCTGTAGAACTTTGGAGTTAGTTAATTTATCTTGAGACCGAGCAGAGATAGGTAATTAATTAACCTACTTTATGAATTGTCCAATAAAGAAGTTCATAATACCTTTATGATGTTTCACTACGAAGAGGAATTAAATTGGGAAATAATCAATTCATTCATCCATGTCATACTTGATAGGTAGATATCCCTGGAATCTGTACTCTCGCAGTCGTTTTCATCAAAAGTAATTTAGTTTTTTGTCTTAAGTTTAATTCACAAGTATTGAGAATTTCGAAATAATCACAACCAAAAATTTGATTTCTTCCCTAACCAGTGTTTTGAGAACTAATGTTTTAGTACTTAGGATTCTTTGTTACTTCTTTCCCTGTGGGATCGATAATTTTGATTTGCCGCTATATTATTAGCCTTGCTAAGTCGCTGTTAAATAATTTAGCGATAAAATTGTAGAATTAATCTTACTATTAAAATTGTGATCAAAATACTAATTTAGGTTGTAATTTTCTTCCTATTTTCGTGTTTTTCGTCGTTTACGTCGATCGACGTGATTTTCTGTCGATCGACGCGTGTGTCATTACCTCGTTGATCGACGCTTTAGCACGTCGATCGACGCCGTTGTATTTTCTGATTTTTAGTTTTTCAATTCCAGTTCGTTTTGTGTTATTTTCAGTTTTACCTCACTACCTCCTTTGCTATACAGGTAGTGCATGAGTACGAGAGCCAGAGGAAAGGACCCGCTATACTATCACCCGGATATTGAAGCCACTTGCAGAAAGATCTGAAAGAATAAGCGTGCTCAGGAAGGCTCGAGTAATCAAACAATGGAAGACAACGTGCCACCGCCGGTTATTCAACCGTAACCACCAATGCTAACTGTAGATTCTCCAAGAAGTTCATGTAGGGTTTTAACGTGAACCGCATCACAAAAACCAAACTGAACCGGATCGATCTATGGATATTGCTCACAATTAAATTTCTCAAAACCCTAGCATGCTCCTATGAATTTAATACAAGATTGTGGATTGAGAGATTACCGTAATTCGGTAGTGTCTGTACCGATCTTTTGCGTTTGAATTCCAAGAACCAATTCAACCACGCAATCCGATTTCTCTGCGGAAACAAAAATTACAAAACTAACTTCTAGAGAAAATCGAAAATAAAGAAAAGGAAAGAAGAAATATGATGTTCTCGAGATTAGATCTTCAGATCTGTATCCCGGTGCTGGTCAGATCTACTACTGGTGAGGACTCCGTAGATCTATGACTTGAGCAGGACCAGAATTCGAAAATTAACCTCCTTTTCTCTTCTAAAAAACGACGTCTACTCTCTCTCTTAGGTTTAGGGTTTTTCATCTGTGTTACAACTTATGAGAGAGAGCTGTCTATTTATAGACCTAGGGTTGGAAACCCTAATGGGCCAATTTGGGCTCAATTCAGCACACTTGTTGGGCCAGACCTGGGACCTAATGCAACTAATAAAGTGGGCCTATAAATTAATTAATTCTCATATCCACAACCCAGGACACAATTAATTAATTAATATTAATTCTTTTTCACCACAGAATAAATACTGACCTACCCCTTTATTACCACGTTGTGAGAACGGGTTGCATTAATTGAGAATCCCCATATTTAAGGTTACCGGAAATCCATTAATTAATCGGAGCCTCTGACAAACTCTAACTACAATTAATTAATATCTCATTATTCCTGAGTAGTACCACTCAAACCTTATCACTCGTGCCTGAACTTAATCAGCCTGCAGGACTTTGGCACGATGAATGTTATTGAGCTCCTCAGGGAATGTCCCCATCCTATTACTCGGATATGGTTACCTAAGTTTAGTCTCAGGCGGTACTACACGAACTGCTTTTACCCAAGATGCGGATATACGAGCGCGCTGTGTTGGCTCTCCACCATGGCAAGTTAAAGCAACAGTCAACCCGTGCAAACCCCTGAACCTTCGTTAGGGTTTGGACTCAATCAATATAACGAGATCTTTTATTCGCTGATGTCAGACAGACGAATATATCTCACTGCGGTACATCAATACGCCACCTCTGCGTACCATCATGTCAAGTAACCAAGACAGACTACTTATTCCGACAATGCCTCAGCCATCCGGACAGACGTATCCTCATACGCTGTCTCGGCTGTGATCATGTTTATGTCTCACTAGGTCAAGTGATCATACTGTCTTCTGCGATCTACAACACGCCGTATGATCGTCCCTATCGGTGAGACAAGAGGATACCATTGTTCACACATGTACGATTGTTAACAGATAGGAGAAATAAACCGTTGTATACACATTGTAATAAATGCTTTCAGTATACAAAACCCATCAGTTCAGGCTATGAGGGCACAGATCCAATAGTTCAACCTTGAGAGAGACCTCGAGAGGAACAATCCGAATGGAACGGATGTCCGTCGTAACCCATTGTTTGAGGATAATCCCGACAATGAAGAGGATGACAACCAGAATCCGCCAGGGGAATCTGATGATGAGGAAGAAGAGGAGGCCATGCAGAACCGGTATAAACCTCGATTCATGGAGACAGACTTCAGAATTGGCATCAATGCCAATAATTTTGAGCTGAAGACCGGATTGGTACAGATGGTCCAACAAAATCGATTAGGAGGAAGGGCTACTGAGGATCCTTATGCACATCTGGATAAATTCCTTATGCTCTGCAACACTGTCAAGATCGGAGGAGTCAGCAAGAGTGCCATCTGAATGCGTCTGTTTGCATTCTCTCTGAGGGATAAGGCACAATCATGGTTCACTGCATTGGACAAGGAAAGCATAAGCACATGGACTGAACTGAGGAATGAGTTCCTGAAAAATTTCTTCCCTCCGAATGTAATCCGGCAGAGAATGAAGGAAATCATTAGATTCGCTCAAAGACCTGATGAGAGCTTCAGTGAGACGTGGGAAAGATTCAAAGAACTACTGAGATCTTGCCCCGGACATGACTTTCCGCCAGGAGAGCAGGCAGAAGCATTCTATGAAGGACTCAATGACAAGACCGTCAAATTGGTGGACACTACATTGGGAGATACCATCATGAAGAAAAGTGGAAAGAAAGCCATGGAATTCTTCCAAAAAATGGCCAACAACACTCAACAGTGGTCCTCAAATCATACTCGACCCGTGAAAGCAGTCAAAAAGGTGGTGGAGAAAGTTGCCGAACAACCTGATTTGGCAACTGAGTTGAAAAAGCTCAAGGAAGAGTTTGCTACACTGAAGCAAGAGAAAATTGTCGCTGCAGATGAGACGGTGCAAGTTCCATCGGATGGTGAGGGTGCAGAAGTAAACTTCATTCAAAGAGGCGGTTATCAAAACAATTACCGAGGAGGGTATCAACAACACAAACAGTAGCATAACCAGCCCTACACCTATAATCATGCGAGGAATCATCCTGGATTTTCCAACGCAAACCCTCAAGCCGCAGAGCAGCCACCACCGGGATTTGCCGTGCAAGACGGGGCAGTCGTGGAGAAGAAGAAGCCAAATCTCGAGGAGATTTTGGCTAAATTTATGAAAGGCTCCACCGACACGGTAGCCAAGCTCAAGCAAGAAATCTCAGGTGTGAATACTAAGGTTGACCAGATGCAGAAGCATGTGCAGATCATTGAGAACCAAGTTAGCCAGATTGCCGCTGCCCTCGGAACCAAACACGAGCTGGGGCAACTTCCGAGCAACACTTAGGTCAATCCAAAGAACCAGAATGAGAGGAACTAAGTGAACGCCATAACCCTGAGAGGGGGAAAATCCTATGAAGGGCCAAAACAGGCAGGGAAAGATACCGGGGGGGAAGGAGAAGCCGAGCAGGACGAAGAAACCGTCGCAGACGAGATCCCGTCGACCGACGCAGGGTCTCCATCGATCGATGCAGCTCCTGAGGCCACGTCGATCGATGCTGATCCTCGTCGATCAACGTCAGCCCCCGTTCCACCTCTGAAGAAATCGCCTCTGCCATATCCGCAGCAGTTTTCCAAGACAAAGATGAACGAGAGGTATGCACGATTCCTGGAAACAATGAAGAAGGTGCATATCAATATTCCATTGGTCGAAGCCCTGCAAGAGATGCTCGGGTACATCAAGTTTCTGAAAGACATGGTATCTCAGAAGACCTTTCTTGGAGCATGAGACGGTCAACCTGTTCGAAGAGTGCGGCGCCATTATTCAAAAGAAGATGCCGATCAAAAGGGAGGACCCGGGTTCCTTCACAATCTCTTGTGTGATCGGAGGAAAAACCTTTGGGAAAGTCCTCTGCAATTCTGGAGCATCAATCAATCTGATGCCGCTGTCAATCTTCAAGCGGGTAAAGATCGGAAACATCAAGCCCACTACAATCTCACTTCAGATGGCCGATCGATCAGTTTCCTACCCAAAAGGCATCATGGAAGATGTGCTGGTGAAGGTATAAGATTTCATCATTCTAGCCGATTTCATGGTGCTAGATATGAAAGAAGATCGGAACATTCCTCTGATCCTTGGAAAGCCATTCCTAAAAACCGGAGGGGCATTGATTGACATTCGAGATGGCAAACTGACATTCCGAGTGAACAAAGAGTCAGTTACATTCTCAATCTACAAGGCAATGCAGAAGCACAATGAAGGAAGCTATCAAGAAGAATGCCACATGATTAACTACTTCAGCCTGGTGATGTCTTCTCCTTTTGCCTCTCTCAAAAGTGAACCGGGTTTTCTGGAAAATTGCCTGCAACATTCACTATTCTCGTCAACAAATCTAGACGAGACAGAAGAGGGGATCCTGGATCTAGTTGTGGAGCTGGACGTGTTTGAGGAGATAACTCGAGAAAAAGAAACCAAGAGAGAACCGTTGCCCCTGATCACTACCGTCGGAATCAGCCGGAAGGAGACGGGGAGAAGAGCAAGTCGATCGATGTCACTGTCTCGTCGATCGATGACCCTTCGAAGACCCCATCAATCGATGGAGATGTCCCATCGATCGATGCTGACCTGGGAAAGCCGATTTCCGACTCCGATCCACCACTTCTGGAACTCAAGACGCTTCCGGCACATCTCAGGTATGCATTTCTGGGTTCTGGTGACACTTACCCTGTTATTGATTCTGCCTATCTTACACAGGGGGAGTTGGACAAACTGCTACGAGTCCTACGGAAATATAAGTCCGCCATTGGATGGACTTTGGGAGATATCAAGGGAATCAGCCCTTCGTTGTGCATGCACAAGATCATCCTTGAAGAGGACGCCAAACCCAAGAGACAAGCACAACGACGACTGAATCCCATCATGCAAGAAGCCGTAAAGAAGGAGGTTCTCAAACTCCTTGATCATGGCATGATTTACCCTATTTCCGACAGCAAGTGGGTGAGCCCTACACAAGTAGTAGCCAAGAAAGGGGGGATGCAGATAGTGAAGAATGATGATGGAGAGGAAGTTGCGACAAGACCGATCACGGGATGGCGATTTTGCATTGACTACCGCGCTTTGAACACCGCCACGTGCAAGGATCATTTTCCTCTTCCCTTTATTGATCAAATGCTTGATAGATTATCCGGTTACCCTTTTTATTGTTTTCTTGATGGTTACTCAGGGTATAACCAGACAGCTGTGGCGCCTGAAGATCAACACAAGACAGCATTTACCTGTGCATATGGAGTTTTCGCCTACCGTCGGATGCCCTTCGAACTATGCAATGCACCGGCTACCTTCCAGAGATGCATGATGGCCATCTTCCACGACTTGATCGAAGATGTCATGGAGGTATTTATGGATGATTTATCGGTTTTTGGTAGCTCATTCGATGTTTGTTTGCAGAATCTGGCTATTGTACTCGAGAGATGCACCGAGACTAACCTTTGCCTCAATTGGGAGAAATGCCACTTCATGGTGCGAGAGGGGATTGTGTTGGGACATCGAGTGTCAGCAGAAGGACTTGAAGTAGACCGAGCCAAAGTGATAGCCATCGAGAAGATGCGACCACCAACAAATGTCAAAGTCGTCCAAAGTTTCCTTGGTCACGCCGGATTCTATAGGAGGTTCATCAAAGACTTCTCAAAGATATCTCGGCCCTTGTGCAACCTGTTGGAGAAGGATGTCTCCTTCGTGTTTAATGATGAGTGCGTGAAGGCATTTGAGAGATTGAAAGAGGCACAGGCGACTGTGTCAGTCTTGGCCGCGCCTGACTGGGATGAGCCTTTCACATTGATGTGTGACGCCAACGACTATGCTGTTGGAGCAGTCTTGGGTCAACTGAAAGGAAGGCTCTTCCATGTAATTCACTACGCCAGCAAGAGCATGAATCCGGCGCAATGCAACTACACCACCACGGAGAAAGAGATGCTCGCGGTCGTGTATGCCTTCGACAAGTTCCGACCTTATCTTATAGGCTCGAAGACGATTGTCTACACAGACCATGCAGCCATCAGATACTTGTTCGCAAAGCAAGATGCCAAGCCAAGACTGATCCGGTGGATATTGTTGCTGTAGGAGTTTGACTTGGAGATCAAGGACAGAAAAGGGAGCGAGAACGTGATCGCCGACCACTTGTCAAGACTCGAGCCACCGGTTGAAGGGGATGATCAGCAATTCACAATCCAAGAGACATTCCCTGACGAACAGATCTATGCTACGAGGGATTTAAAAGAGATGTACGAGTCCAAAACTCCATGGTATGCCGACTTCGCCAACTACTTGGTTGGCGGTGTATTCCTCCGGACTCTTCTCCATATGCAAAGAAGAAGTTTCTACATGACGTCAGATTCTACTATTGGGAGGATCCCTATCTGTGGCGTAGATGTGCTGATGGTGTCATCCGCCGTTGTGTGCCCCAGTCCGAGTGGCAACAAATCTTCGAAGCTTGTCATTCATCTCCTAGTGGTGGCCATCACTCAGCCAACCGGACGACATTCAAAATTCTCGCCAGCGGGTTCTATTGGCCATCCATCTACGAGATCTGTCGTGGATGAATTACGAGTTGTGATCGCTGCCAAAGGATCGACAATATTTTGCGAAGGGATGAGATGCCACAGACGCTGGTCATCAAAGTCGAGATCTTTGATGTTTGGGGAATCGACTTTATGGGACCTTTTCCGCCATCCCAAGGGTTCTCATACATACTTCTGGCAGTGGACTACGTGTCACGATGGGTTGAGGCCGTTCCAACGGTCACAAACGACTCCAAAGTGGTCATCAAGTTCCTGCAAAAGCTCATAACGAGATTTGGGATGCCAAGATCCTCGGTAAGCAATGGGGGATCCCACTTCTGCAACAAATGGCTGACCACTCTTCTTGCGAGGTACGGAGTCAAACACCGAGTCACCACTCCATATCACCCTCAAGGGAATGGACTGACAGAGTTGTCCAACCGAGAAATCAAACAAATTCTGGAAAAGACGGTGAAGCAAAGAAAGGATTGTGCGGCTATACTTGATGATGCATTATGGGCATACCGCACCACCTACAAAACACCCATTGGGACATCACCCTACCAGCTGATTTTTGGGAAGTCCTGTCACCTGCCAGTGGAGATGGAGGACATGGCTTGGAGAGCAGTGAAAGAACTAAACTTGGATTGGAGGACAGCCACAAAAGAGCGAGCCATGGCATTGAATGAGCTTGAAGACTTTAAATGAAGCTTATGAGAACATTGTCATCTACAATAATCGAGATCGAGCGAAGAGATTCCACGACAAGAGGATTCGCTCACATGTGTTTCATTCCGGTGACAAAGTTCTCCTCTTCAAATCCCGTCTTCGATTCATGCCCGGAAAGCTACAGTCAAAGTGGGCCGGACCATACACTGTGATTTGTTAATTCATGAACGGTGTAGTTGAGTTAGCCGGCCAAGATGGGAAGAACTTCAAGGTGAACGGGCAGAACCTAAAGCTATACTACACCCCACTTCAAGTCGAAGCGATGGAGAAGTATTACTTGAACCGCTCTTGAATTCATAGGTTTTGTCGAGCTAGCGACATAGAACTAAGCACTGGTTGAGAGGTTACCGAACAATTTACTGCTTTCTTTTAATTCTGTATTTTTAAATTCAGTCAAATCGAGTCTGTTGAGTTTCGTATTTCAAGAATTTTTTTAATTTTGTCGGGTCCGGTCATCTGTCGGGGCCACGTCGATCGCTGCCCTTTGGCGTCGATCGACGTCTATTTTTGGGCTTCGTCGATCGACGCCAATCGTCGATGATCGACGAGGAAATTTTGGACACGTCGATCGATGGGGGTGCCTCGTCCATCGATGCGAACTATTCAGCGCCTGGACAGAGACGGGTTTAAAACCCAAAACACCTCATTCTTTTCCTCACAAAGACACACACACGATCTCTTTCTCTCCAAAAATGTCCACCTCGAATTTTTCTCTCCAAATTCATCGCTACAATCCATGGTATGTATCCTAAACCTTCCCCCTTCAATTATTTCATATGTTGTGAAGGATTTGAGCTTGATTTTGATGAAAATTGAACTTGATGCCCTTGTTTCCATTTTTGCATTTTTGTCAATTTCGTTGCTATTTGTGATGATTATTCGATATGGTTCATTGTTTTAGTCGATACACTCGCTTACCATGGATTTGTTGCTTTGATTTCATTGAATTTGACGAACATGAATTTGGGGGACAATTCTTGTTGGTAGTGTTGTTCTTGTCATATTGCTTTGGAGTAAAATTCTTTCAGATTTTGATGTAATATGCTAGGATAGGAGTTGAATTGCGTGAATGTCGAATCAATTTTGCATGGGTAGATGCATTTTGTGGAGAATTGCCCATTTTGTCATATTGATGTTTGGGGATTTTTGTGAAGATTATTGATGAACTTTGACACCTTCCCTGCTACCCTTGCAGTTTCTGATGGAGTTTCGACCTACATTTGCAAACCGGGTATACGAGAGGTGTTTCTGAAAGCTCTCGAGTGACGAGTTCACACTCCGACAGACACTCTATCCATGCCCGACGACAATGGAGAGGCTGGGAATTCTTACTGATGTGAAGGCTCTCTTGGAGAGAGTGAATTGGAGTGCTTGGATGACAGCGAGGTGGCAAACCTATCCGTCGCTTGTCCTGGAGTTCCTGGCCTCACTCCATGTCTATGAGGTTCAGCCGCAGTCAGAGCCGACCACCATTGCCTTCCAGCTGATGAACCAGCACTACGAGATTTGGGGAGTCTGAAAAGGGGGAGTTGGCTTTCTTCCCCCGAGCTTTGACATTGCCCGATTCTGGAGCCAGATAGCAGCAGATGCTAAAGAAGACTTGCGGGAGTTTGACTCGGGGAACTTGAAGGCTTCCTTCATTGACAACCCAGGCTTCCGATATCTCCAGAGATGCATGGGGGTGTCCATCACCGGCAGACACGAGAGCGGAAAGGCAAGAGTGAGAGAGCTGTTTGCCCTCTACTGCATGCTGACGGGAGAGGAATTCATCTTCGCGGCATTGGTGATGGATCATTGGAGGTATCAGATCAAGGCCTCCAAGGGCAACATTTGGAGCGGGGGATTGATCACCCCGATTGCAGAGTATGTGGGCATTGACTTGACCCAGATTGAGGCGCTCGAGGACGACATCCAAGGCCTTGACACCGGGGTTTTGGTGAAGATGTTGATGCTTTCACCCCGGGAGGCAGGGTGGTCCCTGCGGATGTCCAATGTGGACAGGTTTCCACTCCCACAGAGGGACCTCACTTGCATCACCGATTATCACTCCCGTGATAATTAGTTGATGAGCACACCCGCCCATCTGAGGCTAATGGTCGGAGCACATGGAGGACCCGGTACCTCCACACTTCGTCACCACCCGCTGACTCAGCCGGACCAGTGACAGCCACAGACTCCACCAGCCGAGCCCGAAGATGAGGCGCTAGAGGATGAGAGGAATGATGGAGGAGGTGGGCACATTCCTGATCAGACCGGTGGATATTTGTCCGGCCACTTCACAGGAGAGTCTTCATCTTCCGGAGGAGTGGATCTGGCAATGATCTACCAGTTCATGCAGCAGCAGGCTATTTTGCATTCCGAGGAGCACACCTGGCAGGCAAAATTTCGCCAGCACGTGACCACAAGGCTCAACACCTTCGACATGCAGATGCAGAACCTTCTCCTGAACACCGAACCCGACTCTGTCTACCTCCGACGCCACAGAGAGCGCCAGGACCGCCAACGGCAACTACCCATGTGGCCATCTCCCGATGTTGAGTTGGAAGATCCTCCGGAGGAGGAATGAGGTACCGTTTCCTTTTTCCTTATCTAACTTTCAAACTTGTCCACTCCTTCGAGTGAAACAAGTTTGGGGGGATGAGGATAGGAAAAGGGAAATGTTTGTTTTTATTTTATTTTCTGCTTTATTTTAATTTTTCGTTGTTTCGTTGTTTTTGCTATTTTTGTTTTTGTTTTTTTCTGAACCATCACCATCCTTGTTCTTTTGCTTCAGTGTGAACAATTGCTCTCTGCAAGGCTTTTTACTCAAAATTAGTATTTTTGAACTCTTGATTTGTGATACTTGTTCTGTTTTGAATAAGTTTTGAACTCTTGATTTGTGGTACTTGTTCTGAGTTGAATAGTCTTGAGTATTGTTTTAGGAGCTTTTGAACATAGGGCAGTCGAAACTACTTTTGATTATGTTGGTATTGATACTGATTACTTGTCTTTCCTTGGAATTAAATTGTTGATTGATAATCGAAATATTTGCTAGTTAAGAATGATAATCTGTGTGATAGAGTAGCCGATGATAGGAGGTATTTTGCTTGACAATTTGATCTTTGAAGTATAAATCGTTGCATGATAACTGTTCGGAATTTGGGTAATTATTGAGGAGTAACAAAAATTTCTACCTTGTGAGAAATTTGTGCCATCTTTTCGTTTGGTGAGTGACAAAGTTATTAGATTTACTTCCTAGAAATTGACAAATTTCTCTCTTGAAGTTGCATTAAGTGTGGTAATAGGGTGAAAATAATTTTAGGCACGTTCTTTCGTAGCCCATCGCCCATACACTCACCTTTAATTTCCACTTGTAGCCCCTTTGTGCCTTGAAAATTTTTCTTTCTTTGATTAGGAGGGTTGATGAACAAGAAATTGTGATTTTTTTAGATGGTGTAAACTGTGAGATTGTGATATGAGGCTGTGTGCAAAAATAGGGGTTCCTGAGGGTAAATTAGAAGAAGTGAACATTGGTGAACACGAATGAAAAATAAAGAGAGAAAAAGAAAATTGAGAAGGAAAACTTCATATGTGTAGTTCACAAAAGTCAAAATAAAGTTAGAACCCTGAAAATTACAAAAGAGAAGGAACAAGATTGTGTGTAAAAAGAAAAAGAATCATGTGGGCAAGGTATGCTTAAAGACTTGGGGTTTGAATGTAGTATTTTGAGTCACTTAGCCAAAAATATCCTACCTCTTAGGTAAGCCACATTACAACCAAATCAAGACCTTTCTGATTCCCTGAAAAAACCACACACACAAGCAGTGGAGAAGAGATGAGAAATTTGTCAAACCTATGGTGAGGTAAACTAAAACTTTGAATGAGTGAATTTCTAGCCCTTTACTTGATTGAGCGATGAGTGCAAACACTTCCCGGTGAAGTTCCTCCTCAATAATTTAACAATGAGAATTTGTTTGGATCGTATGATTTATGTGAATAAGTGATACTTAGATTCCAAAAGAAGTTTGTGAGGCATTTCACACTTGTATCTGCATTTGATTAGATTTATTTTCTGTGAATTGATCGAGGACGATCAATGGTTTAAGTTTGGGGGATTTGATAAGTTAGGATTTTCACCAACTTATCTGGTTGTTCATTGACTAATTGTGTGGTGTTCAGATTGTTTTTAATGTCTTTTTCGTGCATGAATTGACTTTTGTACTTGTAATGTCGTGTTTGATGAATCATGCAGGTTTTTGGTCGAGAACAATGAAGAATAGGTTCCCAGTTCAGGACCACGTCGTCTCGTCCATCGACGCGATGATTGGAAAAGAAGTGTTCGACGAAGGAGAAGGAGAAGGTCGACGGAAGCAGCAAGCCCACGTCTATCGATGCCATTCCACGTCGATCGACGAGGGTACATCATCAGCGTCGATCGACGCTGTTTTCCAGCGATCGACGCGCTAACGGGATGATGGGTTTTGTATACTGAAAGCATTTACGGGATGATGGGTCTGACATCAGTGAATAAACAATCTCGTTATATTGATTGAGTCCAAACCCTAACGAAGGTTTAGGGGTTTGCACGGGTTGACTGTTGCTTTGACTTGCCATGGTGGAGAGCGAACACAGCGCGCTCGTATATCCGCATCCTGGGTAACAGCAGTTCGTGTAGTACCGCCTGAGACTGAAATTAGGTAACCATATCCGAGTAATAGGATGGGGACAATCCCTGAGGAGCGATCAATGGTTTAAGTTTGGGGGAGTTGATAAGTTAGGATTTTCACCAACTTATCTGGTTGTTCATTGACTAATTGTGTGGTGTTCAGATTGTTTTTAGTGTCTTTTTCGAGCATTAATTGGCTTTTGTACTTGTAATGTCGTGTTTGATGAATCATGCAGGTTTTTGGTCGAGAACAATGAAGAATAAGTTCCCAGTTCAGGACCACGTCGATCGACGGTGATGTCTCGTCGATCGACGCGATGATTGGAAAAGAAGTGTTCGACAAAAGAGAAGGAGAAGGTCGATGGAAGCAGCAAGCCCACGTCTATCGATGCCATTCCACGTCGATCGACGAGGGTACTTCATCAGCGTCGATCGACGCTGTTCTCCAGCGATCGACGCGCTTACGGGATGATGGGTTTTGTATACTGAAAGCATTTACGGGATGATGGGTCTGACATCTGCGAATAAACAATCTCGTTATATTGATTGAGTCCAAACCCTAACGAAGGTTCAGGGGTTTGCACGGGTTGACTGTTGCTTTGACTTGCCATGGTGGAGAGCCAACACAGCGCGCTCGTATATCCGCATCTTGGGTAACAGCAGTTCGTGTAGTACCGCCTGAGACTGAACTTAGGTAACCATATCCGAGTAATAGGATGGGGACATTCCCTGAGGAGCTCAATAACATTCATCGTGCCAAAGTCCTGCACGCTGATTAAGTTCAGGCACGAGTGATAAGGTTTGAGTGGTACTACTCAGGAATAATAAGATATTAATTAATTGTAGTAAGAGCTTGTCAGAAGCTCCGATTAATTAATGAATGTCCGGTAACCTTAAATATGGGGATTCTCAATTAATACAACCCGTTCTCACAACGTGGTAATAAAGGGGTAGGTCAGTATTAATTCTGTGGTGAAAAAGAATTAATATTAATTAATTAATTGTGTCCTGGGTTGTGGACATGGGAATTAATTAATTTATAGGCCCACTTTATTATTTGCATTAGGTCTCAGGTCTGGCCCAACAAGTGTGCTGAATTGAGCCCAAAATGGCCCGCTAGGGTTTCCAACCCTAGGTCTATAAATAGACAGCTCTCTCTCATAAGTTGTAACACAGTCGTAAAACAAACCCTAGAGAGAGAGCAGAGTGGGCCCCAATTTTGGGAGAAGGAGGAGAATTTCGATTCTGGTCCTGCTCAAGCCACAGATCTACGGAGCCCTCACCAGTAGTAGATCTGAACAGCACCGGGACACAGATCTGAAGACCTGATCAGGAGAACAGAACTTCTTCTTTCTCTATTTCTTTATTTCGAATTTGTTTTGAAATTAGATTGCTAATTTCTGTTTCCGCAGACAATTCGAATTGCGTGGTTGAATTGAAGTTTGGAATTCAAACGCAAAAGATCGGGCAATCCTGCGGCGGTGGCTCGTGTTTTGGTGGTTTGTGCAATCCTGTGTAAACCCTAGGTTTGCATTAGGGTTAGGACAAATCATCAGATCACAAAGGCCTAAAAATCCAAAAGATTTGGTGTATCAAGATTTGAAGGCCCTTGAAGATTTGAGAAGATTTGAATTTATCCATTAAATTCAAAATTCAAATTTGTAATAGATAGATTTTTATTTTCTATTTATTTTGGGGCCACGAGGAATTTTTGTTTGCCTTAATTGTCCTCGTATGATATGTGATTTATTTATGTGCGCAATTACGCATGTGTAGATAATAGGAAAAGCATGTTTTACTGCTTTTATTATTTACAGCTTTCCAAGCATGCTTATGTGATTATTTCTTTTGTTGGATTATATTTTGGGAATTTTTGGGCTTGTATTATTACATGCAAAAATTTGGAAAATATAATGACAAAAAGAAATTATGTGTGCGCATAAAGAAACCTTTTAAAAGAAAAATACTAAGCAGATTTTTTAATTAAAATCAATAGAACTCCACAAAGCGGTCCTAGGCTGTAAGTGTATCTCTCGTTCTAGTAAACGTCTACGAGTGTAGCTTGCTAGTTCCCGGAGGTACATGGGTACGGTCGTTGGAATTTCTAGACAAACAATTTAAATCATGTGAATAGTGGGAGGGCTTTGCGTAAATGTCTACGAGTGTAGCTTGTGTAGACCTCTTTCACAAGTATTCTAGGATTGATTTAAATTAAAGCTTACAAAAGCTTTGAGGGCTGTGCGGTATGGTTACGTGCCATGCTAAACTGTCTCTTTTGGCCGGAGTTAAATTTGTGGTTAATTGCTTAGAATCATCTTAGAATATAATGCAAGAATTGCATCCCTGTTCTTGAGAGATGGCTTGGTCTAAGGTTTTCACTAATTATTAATTTCTAGTGTCAAAAGCATCCTGACATGGTAGTGAAATTAAATGGATTAGGGCTTAAAACCCGCAGTTCTGGTTGAGGGTGACATTGTAAACGTCTACGAGTGTAGCTTGCGGTGGGAACTCTTGGGCAATTCGTGGAAAACATTTGTATTTGATTTATTAAAAGGTTTTCAATGCATTTGTTTTCGAAGTTCAACATGTATGTTCTTATTTAAGACCTTTATTGTTTCAGATATGTCTAAGTCTACTGTCGATCATATACTTGCTCTCAATCCTCTTACTGGTCCAAACTTCCATGAGTGGAGATATTGCATTGAGTATATTCTCCTGACTAAACAACACATGATTGTTCTCACTATGATGCCACTTGCCCCACGTTACCACAAAGTATCTAGACGTGAGAAGGAGTTCTATGACAGCTGGGTGGCATCTGAGGATTTTACTTACAAGTTAATCTCAGATAACCTTTCTAGAGGACTTAAGCTCAAGTACATGGGCTATTGTAGCTCTGTAGGAATCTGGATGGACTTGGTGCGAACGTATGGTTAAGTGGAACGAACGGTCAACTGTGATCACGTTAGAGACCTTGTCTGTAAGAGAATGGTTGATGGCAGTTTGGTGACACTGCATGTGATGATCATGGATAACACTATGAAACGATTCACACATGGGGGTGGAAATATCAGCGATCGGGCCAAGATCGATATTATCCTGAACTCATTACCACTTTCTTTATATGACTTTAAGAAGGATGTAGCTAAGAGAAGTGAGTACTCTTTCAAGGAGTTGCTTACTGATCTCGTAGCAGGATAGTCCTTTGTACCTTCATGGGAGTCTGAGTTATCAGATCTTGAGAACAGCTTGGGCACATTGAAAGATGTGGTTCATACTGTGTGCAAGAATATGATTGATCGCAGATCACGTGAGAGAAGGTCAAATGAAATGAAGGTGGTTGGTGTCACTTCAAGTGAGAAGGCATGCGGAAGCAAGGGACAAGGTACGTCATTTGCATTTGTAACGGAAACATGTTTAGCATCGGTTTCTACTCATTCATGGGTAATGGATACTGGAGCTACTGATCATGTTTGTTACATTTTGCAGGGGTTCACTCCGAGGAGGGTGTTGAAGAATGACGAGGTTACCATCTCGATGGGGAACGCAGCACAAGTGAGTGCAGCTGCCATTGGAGATTTCACCTTGTACTTTGATGATTCCGTTTTAACATTGAGAGATGTTTTGTATGTGCCGGATTTTCGGCGGAATCTTATTTCAGTTTCCAAACTTTATGTTGATGGATATTCAATTATTTTTGATAGTGGTGTTTCTATCATTGGTAATAACGGTGTTATTTGTCGTGGAATGCTGAATAATTCTCTCTATGTTGTTAACTGTAATCATAAGTCTTCCGCAAGTATTGCATGTAATTCATCCGTAATTGATAATCCTAGGAAGAGAAAACTTACTTCGTCTGATGAGGATCTTACATATCTCTGGCACTTGAGACTGGGTCACATCAGCTTGAAGCAGATTCAGAGACTTGCAGATGACGGTACATTGGACTTAGTCCGGGCTGTACCTTATCAAGTCTGCAAATCCTGCATCGAGGGTAAGATGTCAACTAGGCCTTTCAAGGCTAGTCAGTCTCGAGCAGAGGAAGTGTTGGAATTGATCCATTCTGACTTATGTGGACCAATGTCCACGCAGGCTCGTGGAGGGTACGAGTACTTCGTCACTTTCATTGATGATTACTCAAGGTACGGATATGTTTACCTGCTTCGCTACAAGTCTGAATGCTTTGAGAAATTCAAAGAGTTCAAGGCTGAGGTAGAAAAGAAGGTCGGGAAAACTATCAAGTCGCTGCGATCTGACCGCGGTGGCGAATACCTCGGTAACGAGTTCCTGCAGTATTTGTCAGAAAATGGGATTACATCCAATGGACTGCACCGGGTAATCCCCAGCAAAACGTACGGTGTAGCTGAAAGAAGAAATAGGACTCTTCTAGAGATGGTAAGGTCAATGATGAGTTATGCAAACTTACCAATTTCGTTTTGGGGCTACGCATTGGAGACAGCAGCTTACGTGCTTAATCTGGTGCCTTCTAAATCAGTTCCTAAGATGCCTGCTGAACTCTTCCTTGGTCGCAAACCCAGTTTGTGCAAGTTTAGAGTATGGGGCTGTCCGGCACACGTACTGTCGAAGGAACCTGATAAGTTAGAAAGCAGGTCAAAAGTAATGTTGTTCATAGGGTATCCCAGGCAAACGAAAGGTGGTTACTTTTACCGTCCTGAGAGTCAAAGAGTCGTTGTAAGCACCAACGCTAGATTTTTGGAGGACGAGTATGTGAGTTATCACAGGTCAAGGAGTGATGTCGTTCTTCAAGAAATTGAGAACGAGAATGCAATTCCAAGGGAAGGGGAACGTGTAGATGTGGGTGCACCTGTGAGAGGTACAACACCACAAACACGTTCTTCAGTGCTAGGTGCAGGACCACAAGTCACTGCACCTACTACTGACACGGCACCGATGCCTCGTCGCAGTGGGAGAGTTATTTTCCAACCTGAAAGGTACATGTTCGTGGGTGAGTCTTCGGACTTGAGCCCGGAAGACGGACATGAGGACTCTGACCCATTGACTTACGAAGAGGCAGTGCAGGACAAGGATGCTGCCAAATAGCAAGTCGCCATGGATTCTGAGATAGAATCCATAACTGCTATGGATGTATACCAGAAAACTGATTTGTCGGATGGCTTTAGGGCCATAGGGTGCAAATGGGTATACAAAAAAAAGAAAGGGGCGGATGGAAAGAACACGGCTTTCAAGGCCAGGCTGGTGGCAAAGGGTTATATTAAGAAAGAGGGCATTGACTATGACGAAACCTTTTCACCCGTAGCCATGCTCAATTCCATCCGGATACTCCTTGCCATAGCTGCACATATGGACCTCGAGATCTGGCAGATGGATGTCAAAACCGCTTTTCTAAACGGTTACCTTGAAGAAGGTAGGGACATCTATATGCAGCAACCCGAGGGTTACATAAGCAAGGGCGAAGAACATCTTGTCTGGAAGCTTAAGAAGTCCTTGTATGGACTTAAGCAAGCTTCAAGGTCGTGGAACTTACATTTCAACGATGTGATTAAATCCTATAGATTTGCACAGTTGGAAAATGAAAGTTGTGTTTACCGACTTTGTGTCAGTGGGAGCGTGGTCTTCCTTGCACTATAAGTTGATGACATACTCCTATTTAGAAACAACGAGGGAGTGATGTCCGAAATCAAGGTTTGGTTATCCGAACAGTTCCAAATGAAGGATCTGGGTGAAGCTGGCTACATTCTTGGGATTAAGGTCTTACGAGATCGTAAAAGAAGAATGTTGAGCTTATCCCAGGCATCCTATGTGGATACTGTGATAGCCCGGTTCAGCATGCAACTCGCTAAGAAAGGCTTGCTACCTTTCCGACATGGCGTTCATCTTTCTAGTGGGCAGTGTCCTCAGACACAGCGGGAGAATGACGAAATAAGTCTTGTACCATATGCTTTGGCTGTGGGTAGTCTCATGTATGCGATGCTGTGTACCAGGCAAGATATCTGTTATGCCGTTGGGGACCAGGATGAGAAGAAATCGACCTCAGGTTATGTGTTTACCCTGGGAGGTGGAGCTGTATCTTAGAGGAGCTCAAAGTAGAAATGCATTGCTGACTCCACCATGGAGGCGGAATATGTCGCCGCCTCCGACGCCTCGAAAGAGAGGGTGTGGCTCCAGAACTACCTTTTAGAGTTGGGCGTGATCCCGAGTTTGCCGAGGAGCATCACAATTTATTGTGATAACTCTGGTGCGGTGGCAAACTCTAAGAAACCGCGGTCTCACAGGGCAAGCAAACACATAGAGAGAAAGTACCATATCATATGAGAAATCGTATCGAGGGGCGATGTGCTGATTAAGAAGATTGACACTGCTGACAATCTTGCTGATTCGTTTACAAAGAGCTTGCCGCAGAAAGTTTACGAAAGACGTATTCGTGAGCTTGGTCTGAGGTGGATGCCGACCACTGATAGTGGTTAAAGACAGCAGACTAGATAGATGGACTGTATACTCTGTAATAGCTTAGTTATGCTTTGAGTATAAGTGGGAGATTGATGGGTTTTGTATACTGAAAGCATTTATTACAATGTGTATACAACGGTTTATTTCTCCTATCTGTTAACAATCGTACATGTGTGAACAATGGTATCCTCTTGTCTCACCGATAGGGACGATCATACGGCATGTTGTAGATCGCAGAAGACAGTATGATCACTTGACCTAGTGAGACATAAACATGATCACAGCCGAGACAGCGTATGAGGATACGTCTGTCCGAATGGCTGCGGCATTATCGGAATAAGTAGTCTGTCTTGGTTACTTGACATGCTGGTACGCAGAGGTGGCGTATTGATGGACCGCAGTGAGATATATTCGTCTATCTAACATCAGCAAATAGAAGATCTCTTTATATTGATTGAGTCCAAACCCTAATGAAGGTTCAGGGGTTTGCACGGGTTGACTGTTGCTTTGACTTGCCATGGTGGAGAGCCAACACAGCGCACTCGTATATCCGCATCTTGGATAACAGCAATTCGTGTAGTACCACCTGAGACTGAACTTAGGTAACCATATCCGAGTAATAGGATGGGGACAATCCCTGAGGAGCGATCAATGGTTTAAGTTTGGAGGAGATGATAAGTTAGGATTTTCACCAACTTATCTGGTTGTTCATTGACTAATTGTGTGGTGTTCAGATTGTTTTTAGTGTCTTTTTCGTGCATGAATTGGCTTTTGTACTTGTAATGTCGTGTTTGATGAATCATGCAGGTTTTTGGTCTTGAACAATGAAGAATAGGTTTCCAGTTCAGGACCACGTCGATCGACGGTGATGTCTCGTCGATCGACGCGATGATTGGAAAAGAAGTGTTCGACAAAGGAGAAGGAGAAGGTCGACGGAAGTAGCAAGCCCACGTCTATCGATGCCATTCCACGTCGATCGTTGAGGGTACTTCATCAGCGTCGATCGACGTTGTTCTCCAGCGATCGACGCGCTTACGGGATGATGGGTTTTGTATACTGAAAGCATTTAAGGGATGATGGGTCTGACATCAGCGAATAAAAGATCTCGTTATATTGATTGAGTCCAAACCCTAACGAAGGTTCAGGGGTTTGCACGGGTTGACTGTTGCTTTGACTTAACATGGTGGAGAGCCAACACAGCGCGCTCGTATATCCGCATCTTGGGAAACAGCAGTTCGTGTAGTACCGCCTGAGACTGAACTTAGGTAACCATATCCGAGTAATAGGATGGGGACATTCCTTGAGGAGCTCAATAACATTCATCGTGTCAAAGTCCTGCAGGCTGATTAAGTTCAATCACGAGTGATAAGGTTTGAGTGGTACTACTCATGAATAATAAGATATAAATTAATTGTAGTTAGAGCTTGTCTGAGGCTCCGATTAATTAATGAATGTCCGGTAACCTTAAATATGGGGATTCTCAATTAATGCAACCCGTTCTCACAACGTGGTAATAAAGGGGTAGGTCAGTATTAATTCTGTGGTGAAAAAGAATTAATATTAATTAATTAATTGTGTCCTGGGTTGTGGACATGGGAATTAATTAATTTATAGGCCCACTTTATTATTTGCATTAGGTCCCAGGTCTGGCCCAACAAGTGTGCTGAATTGAGCCCCAAATGGCCCGCTAGGGTTTCCAACCCTAGGTCTATAAATAGACAGCTCTCTCTCATAAGTTGTAACACAGTCGTAAAACAAACCCTAGAGAGAGAGCAGAGTGGGCCCCAATTTTGGGAGAAGGAGGAGAATTTCGATTCTGGTCCTGCTCAAGCCACAGATCTATGGAGTCCTCTCCAGTAGTAGATCTGAACAGCACCGGGACACAGATCTGAAGACCTGATCTGGAGAACAAAACTTCTTCTTTCTCCATTTCTTTATTTCGAATTTGTTTTGAAATTAGATTGCTAATTTCTGTTTCCGCAGACAATTCGAATTGCATGGTTGAATTGAAGTTTGGAATTCAAACACAAAAGATCGGTACAGACACTACGGAGTTTCGGTAAATCTCTCGATCCACAATTCTTCGTATTAAATTCATAGGAGCATGCTAGGGTTTTGAGAATATTTAATTATGAGCAATATCCATAGATCGATCCGGTTCAGTTTGGTTTTGGTGATTCGGTTCACGTTAAAACCCTACACGGGATTCCTTATCTGAGTCTGATTCGAAGATAAACACATATCTACTCCTAGATACTGTTTGATACATCCTTCATTATTATAAATAGCCATGTGTAAATTTGTTTTAAGTGTGGAAAATCATTAGAGCTAATTAGAGATTTTAGCTTTGCTAAATCGCTGTTAAATAATTTAGCGATCAGTGGCATCAATCCTCATCATCCTGTGGTGGAGGGTCACTGCAAGAATGCTGGCATGGAATAGGGATCTCCTCCTCACACCGAGCTAGAATCAAACAAATGACATCAAAATGAGCTTCGGAGTTCATCAACCAATTAGACCGATCTCGCAAATCATCCACTTCAG
This sequence comes from Plectranthus barbatus, assembly GCA_026898455.1. Classification (NCBI taxonomy): domain Eukaryota; kingdom Viridiplantae; phylum Streptophyta; class Magnoliopsida; order Lamiales; family Lamiaceae; genus Plectranthus; species Plectranthus barbatus. The sequence goes on along the minus strand of JAPKLW010001330.1, from coordinate 103,395 downwards.
TCACGGCGCAGTTAGACACTTCAATTCCCATAAGATATGAGAGTAAAATGGCCACAAACATGCACATTCACATACCAAAATGAAGGTCATTTTACGCACATATCAAGGATATAAGATACATATCTACCTCAGAAATAAGAAAAATTCGCCAAAAGATGTCGGCGTCGACTGACGTGAGACGACCGACGTGGCCTCACGTCAGTCGACGTGGCCTCACGTCAGTCGACGTGGAACTTTCGGTTCGACCCATGTGTCGATCGCAATGAATTTCTCACACAAATCTCTCGACACCCTCAACTTCGATCGATGCGGGTCAGCGTCGATTGAAGTCGAGACTTTCTCCTCGAACTTCATTTCTTCCTTAGTCATTTTCTTCATCCAAAAACCTACAAAAAATACCATTACGAGCATCTAACTTGCAATAACCCTATCATGCATGCGAAAATAAGTAAACTACCCTAAAAACAATAAAAACACCAAAGAAACTCATTGATAAGTTAGAGAAAATACTGATGGATTTATATACTGAAAGCATTACGATTGGTATATTATGTATAGGAAAAAACATAAAGTATTTTCCTATAAATAGACCTCAGTTCCTCAGATCTCAACACACCACAAGATCATAAGTAGCACACAGCAAACTAGAATTTGGGAGCTGTGGTGATCGACTAGATCTGAGAAACGAGGAGGAAATTTTGCTTCTCAACCGGGCAAGGAATCTGAAGGGAATCTTCACCAGATATTCAAATTGAGTTGGGATACAGATCAGAATATCACATAAGGAGGATCTTCTTTCTTCTCTCCCTCTTCTATTTCAAAAATATTAATATATTTTTATCAGATTTAATTTCTCTTATCTATTAGGGAATTAATCTTTGTGCGTGGGAAAAAGATCAAGAGGAATCTCTGTGCACTCGTTCTTCAGGGTTTCACAATCCAGGTATTCTGCATAAACCTTCTTTATGCATAATCAATAGGAGCATGCTAGGAATAATCTTAGTCATAGTAATTTATTTTTGATATTCCAATTAACGATTCGGGCAAACGGACTTCGTAATTCAGTTCTCGAATCCCTTCAACTGGTATCAGAGCGAGGTTCATTAATTGGCTCTATTAAAAAAAAATATTGCCTATGATTTGCATGATTATTATTATTGATTGAATGCTATGAATGGTTTTTGGATTGTATGATTATGTTTTTTTTCCTCGTGGTTCTCGGGTTAATCTGCCCCTTTATAAGGATTCGTTTTTCACCCACGAGATAAATCTGTGGTTAGATTTAGATTTCTAAATTGTAATTAGGCTTATTCAATGTAATTTTTTATTTTAAAAATTAAATCTGTAAAATGGAGAATGAAGAACGAAGAACACAAAGAACGAAGGACCGCACAACATCGCACGACGGTGCCGGCATGGCAGCATGCCATGCACGGCGGTCGGCGAGGCCTGCGGCAGGCAAGCGGCGGCGGTGGCGCTGTGAAACCCTAGGGTTTCTCAGCTCGCGCGTGCACGCAGGGGATGGGCCAGGAGGCCGGGACGGCAGCGTGCAGCGGCCGGGGCGCGAGGCACACGCACGGTAGACCTGCGCCGCCCCGCGCATAGCACCGGCGGCACTCTCCCCCCTTTCATACGGCATCGGCAGGGTGAAGGTGGTGTGGCGGTGGCTCGGCGGTCGGGATCGCGAGCTAGAGATGACGGCAGAGGGTTGTACGCGCGAATTGGGGCACAGCAAACCCTAGGGTTTGCGCGCTGTTTGTGCGAGTCTCTGGTCTCATTTCTTGCACGATTCCGGTAAGTCACGGAGGTCGACAATGGAGAAGAAAGTTAACGGCGGTTTGGGCTACGGTCGGGGCAAGCCGGGACAGCAGCATGTGAAACGGGCGACGGGTGGAGGAGGCGGAATCGCAGGCTGCAACCAGACACGTACGTGCATGGCTGCTGCACAGTGCCGGGAGCCCTCGCGGCGGCACTGAGTCGCCCATGGCGGTGGTTTGCCGGCGGTGGCTCATCGGACCGAGTTCTCGCAGGCTATTGGGCTTTCAATGTGTGCCTAGGCCTGCAATTTGGTTAACTGGCCCAGTTGTCCAATTTTCTTATAAATCAAATCTTGGAGGCCCAGATTCAGAAAATAAAGTCAGATTACAGTCCAAGTAGTGGGAGCATAGTCGAAGATCTATAAAAATAATTACAATGTGTAATAGTTAGAATTATTATTATTTTAGTATCATGGGGGCCACGAGGACATTTTTTATTTGTTTTATTATTTGTCTTCACATGATATATGTGTTTACATTAATTGCGCAACATATAAGCATGTTGTAGATAATAGAGCACGTTTACTGCTTTTATTTACAGCTTTAAAGCATGTTATGTGATTTATTTTGTGTAATTATTTATAACTATAAATTCGGGGTTCATGCTATGCATGATAGAATTTTAGCAATGTTATAATTATGGCTACATAAAATAATATGTGCAAATTTTAAAAAATTACTAAGCTCATAATTTTGTAAGACCTCCACAAAGCGATCCTTTATTGGAAGTGGGTAATTTATTAGGTAAACGTCTACATGTGTAGCTTGCTTAATTTATTATTCATAAGTTCTAATAGATAGGATTTCTTAATACAAACATTTTTTTCATGTGAGAAGTGGGAGTTCATGCGTAAACGTCTACATGTGTAGCTTGCGTATTGAATTTTCATAAGTTCTCTAGGGATTGAATTAAATGAGACAACATTATTATAGGGATCAAGAGTGTTCTAGTAGATTCTTATATGGGAGGGATGGCTTTGGTGGTAAGCTAGCTTAGATGTTATCCAGAGTATAACTCATATGTGATGTCCCTGCTCAGTAGGATAATATGGTCTTAAGTTAGTCTCCAATTATTAATTTTATTTGTCTAAGGAACCCGGGCATGGATTGGAATTAAAGGACTGGAATTGAAAGATGCAGTTTGGTTAAGTGTTTTGTTGTAAACGTCCACATGTGTGGCTTTCAATAATAATACTTAGGCAAATTGGAGGAAACATTAATATTGTTTTATCACAAGGTTTCAATATTTAATTGTTTCATTTTTTTGCGACTATGTTTTAATTTCTGCTTTAATTTTTTATTTTCAGACAATTCTATTGCTCACATTGTCAACCTCTTAATATCAAAACCTTTAACTGGTCCGAATTTTCCTGAATGGAAGTTTTGCTTCATGGAAATACTATGCACTGCAAAACATGGCCATGTGTTAGACATGGACCCTCTATCTCCCAAATATTGGAACTGTACTGGCTATGAGTGAGAGTTCTATGATCGATGGGTAGCTTCTGATGAGTTTGCCCGCAGACTCATCATGAATAGTCTGTCTAGATAATTAAAGCTCAAGTACAAGAAGTACCGGACTGCTGTTGAGATATGGAGGGACCTTGTGAAAGTATATCGGAAGGTGAGACGAACTGTCAGTTATAATCTTGTGGAAGACCTGGTCTGCAAGAGGATGACTGATGGGAGTTCGTTGATTTTGCACTTCGTCAGCATGATGAGAATTATGAGAAACTACAGAAAGAAAGGTGGACGAATTAGTAAGCGAGAGGAAATAAACATTGTCCTGCACTCTCTATCTGATTCTTATAATGATTTCATCGAGTCCCTCAGTACCAGGCGCGAGTTTACTCTTCTTGAGTTACTCTCGGCCCTGATTCAAGAGGAATCTAACCTGATAGCATTAGAATTTGCTCCTCAGATCTCAACACACCACAAGATCATAAGTTGCACACAGCATAGCAGAATTTGGGAGTTGTGGTGATCGACTAGATCTGAGAAACGAGGAGGAAATTCTGCTTCTCAATCGGGCAAGGAATTTGAAGGGACTCTTCACCAGATATTCAGATTAAGTTGGTATACAGATCAGAAGATCACATCAGGAGGATCTTCTTTCTTCTCTCCCTCTTCTGTTTCGAAAATATTAATATATTTTATCAGATTTAATTCCACTTATCTATTAGAGAATTAATCTTTGTGCGTGGGAAAAAGATCAAGAGGAATCTCCGCGCACTCGTTCTTCAGGGTTTCGCAATCCAGGTATTCCGCGTAAACCTTCTTTATGCATAATCAATAGGAGCATGCTAGGAATAATCATAGGCATATCTATTTATTTTTTATATTCCAATTAACGATCTGGGCGAACGGACTTCGTGATTCAGTTCAAGAATCCCTTCAAATACGGACTTATCAACTCCCCTAAACTTGAACTATTGATCGTCCTCGATCAATCTATGGATATGAATTCAAATCAAGTACAGATACAAGCGTGCAATGGCTCACAAGTCCCCTACTTTCCAAATCTCACTCATTCACATAAATCACGCAGTCAAGACATTATTTAAATTATCAGATTGTTTGAAGAGAAACCTCACCGGAAAGTGTTTGCACTCATCACTCGATTGTTTAATTGGGTTTGATTTCTTTCTTTTCTCCCCTCAAAGTTGTATCTCAACTTACCATAGGTTTGACAAGTTCCTCATCTCTCCACTGTTGTATAGCGTAGCTTTTAAAGGAATCGAATAGGTCTTTGTTTGGTTGTAATGTGGCTGACCTAAAAGGCAAGATATATTTGGCTAAGTGACTTAAATATTTCAACAATCCTCAACTCAACCAACCATATTCCTCGCACATTCAACTTCCTTCCTTTCTTCAAAAATTGTTTTTCTAGGGTCCCCTTTTCTAGTGAACTTATACAATTTTTTCTTCTTTTTTTCGACTCACTATAAAGATTTCTTTTCTACCATTGGGGCTCTTATTCATTCATTCACATTCTCACCACACCTCCTAATTTACCCATAGTTCCAACCTCAACACCTTCCATTCATTACCCATTCTAAACAAGAAAAAACAAACTTCAAGGCTCAAAATAGGCTGCAAGTGGATATTGAGGGTTAGTGTATGGATAATAGGCTATGAAAGAACGTGCCTATAGTCATTTTCCCTTATTACTACGCTTAATGCAACCTTGAGGGAGAAACTAGTCAAATTCTAGAAGTTTATTGCTAAAACTTTGTCCCACATCAAACGAACAAAAATTCGGCTCAAAACTCTCAAAAAAGTTCAATTTTGCTTCTCTTCACAATCATCCAATTTAAACTTAGTCTAACACGAACAATTTATGCTTCAAAGATCAATTTCTCAAGTAATCGACTCCTATCATAAGGCTGCTCTATCACACGGATAATTAATCAAAATTCACAAAAAGATCAATTATGAATCAATCATTCTCATTTAAGGGATATACATGCCAATTTAAACCAACACAATCAATTTGTTCCGATTGTCCTATGTTCAAAGTTCCCCTAAAACAATTGTCTAGACTTTACAGATCAGAACTAGTACCACAAATCAAGAATTCAAAATACTGGTTTGAGTGAAAAGCCTTGTAGAGACCAATTGTTCACATTGAAGCAAAAGAACAAGGATGGTCCTAAATCCTAAATGCAGCAATTATAAAAACCTAAAATGCAAAAATAACAAAAATAAAAATTTAAAGCGAATAAAATGTTTTCCTTTTTCGAGTCCTCATCCCCCCAAACTTATTTCACTCAAAGGAGTGAAAAAGTTTGCAAGTTAGACTTGAAAAAGAAAAATGGTACCTCAGGACTGGTTGGACGGACCAGTGTCATCCTCCTCTCTCCACCGCCTCTGCCGCCAATAGGCAACCATCGGATCAATGTAGAGCTGGATATCGTCCATTCGCTCAATCATGTGCTGCAGCTGGGCATTCACGGACACGTGATGAGCTACACTGACTGCACACTCCTCCTCGAAGGACGTGTGGATCTTCTCGAAGGATGTGCACTCCTGGTCCATGAATAGATGATGTTGCTCCTGCAAAGCCCGCTGCTGCGCGGCCAACTGCTACTGCTGTTGTTGCATGAATACCGCAAATTGAGTCCAATCAGGCTTTGATGAACTCGATCCCTCTCCAGAAAAATGTCCCGACCCTAATCGTTGGGGATGTCCTCCGCGACACACACGATCTCGCGATGGCGAAGCCGTTACTCCCCTTCCTCGCGCTCTTGCTCAGACGTCAAGACGCACTGATTGGCCCTCAACCGATAATGTCAATGCCTGAGGCGGTAAGTAGGCTCGCTTCACCACCCCCTTGGTCCTCTCGTGTGCTCCATGTGGGCATCGGTCGACATGAACCAATTATCACGGTACTCATAGTCCGTTACATGGGTCAGCGTAGGCTGCGACATATGGAAGAAATCCCCATTCCAGAGCTTCCAAAACCATCCTCCAAGTGGGTTGTGGGCGACTTTATCTGGAGGAGCTGGGGAATATCCAAGCCCATGGGTGGTGGACAAGCCTCCAAGTCAACCGTCGGGATCCCAAGAGCATCGGCAATAGGGGTGATCATTCCCCCACACCACACTGTGCTGGTCGTGGCCTTTGTCTGCCTCTCCCAGTTATCCATCACAAGTCCCGCCATGCTCACCTTTGTCCGAGTGAGCATCCCCCAAAGCACCAGGAGCTCCTGGAAGCGCACCTTGCCACTCTCATTTCTGCCGGCAAGAGAAACTCCGAGGTACCGCAGAATGTAGCGGAAGATTGATGCATTTATATACTGAAAGCATTATGATTAGTATATTATGTACAAGGTCGATTGGTTAATATACTGGGAATCATAAATGTTGTATGTTCATCTCCTATCTGAATAACCAAACATGTGTCGCAAACGCAATTATCCTCTTATCTCGTCGAAAGGAAGATCATACGGTGTGTAGTAGATCACGGAAGATCGTATGGATCATTTGACGTAGCGAGATATATATAGTCATCACAACTGAGATAATTCTAGGATAAACTCTTGGTGTAGGCTGCAGCTTACGCAGTAATAAGCATCTTATCTTGGATGGCTTGGTATGTTGGTGTGGGGCACACATTGATAAGGACCTAAGTCGAGATCGATTCTTTTATCTGTCATTAAAATAATCTAGATCTCTATGGCTTGATGAGATCCTAAGCCTATATGAAGGCACAAAAGTATATGCAGATTGTGTATTACTTTGAGTTGCAGTGAAAGGCTCTGATTGAGCTTGTATATCTGTATCTTGGGTAATAACGGTTTGTGTATGACTGTTTGGTACTGGAACTAGGTAACCACATCCAGTATAGGATGGTGACATTCCCTGAGCAGCTCAAAAGGTTCGTTATGCTAAAGTCCTGCAGGCTGATTAAGTTCAAGCATAAGTGATAATGTTTGAGTGGATTGACTCAGGAATATAAGATGTTAATTAATTAAATAGCTTCTCAGAGCTTAAATTAATTAACGAATGTTTGTAACCTTAAATGTGGGGATAAATCGAGCGCATGCAACCCATACCTCAAAACGTGGTAGCAAATAGGTAGGACAATATTGATTCTCTGGTGGAATGAATCATTATTAATTAATTAATTATATTCTGGGTTGAATATGGGAATTAATTAATTGATAGGCTTTATTTGGTATTTGCATTCTAGTCCCTGGTCTAGCCCATGAAACTTAGGCCCAGTAGAAGTCCAGTATTTTCCTATAAATAGGCCTCAATTCCTCAGATCTCAACACACCACGAGATCATAAGTTGCACACAGCAAACTAGAATTTGGGAGCTGTGGTGATCGACTAGATCTGAGAAATGAGGAGGAAATTCTGCTTCTCAACCGGGCAAGGAATCTGAAGGGAATCTTCACCAGATATTCAGATTGAGTTGGGATACAGATCAGAAGATCAGATCAAGAGGATCTTCTTTCTTCTCTCCATCTTCTGTTTTAAAAAATATCATTATATTTTCATCATATTTAATTCCTTTTATCTGTTAGGGAATTAATCTTTGTGCGTGGGAAAAGAGATCAAGAGGAATCTCCGCGTACTCGTTCTTCCGGGTTTCGCAATCCAGGTATTCCGCATAAACCTTCTTTATGCATAATCAATAGGAGCATGCAAGGAATAATTATAGGCATGGCAATTTATTTTTGATATTCCAATTAACAATCCGGGCAAACGGACTTCATGATTCAGTTCACGAATCCCTTCAATTGATATCAGAGCCAGGTTCATTAATTGGCTCTATCGGAAAAAAATAATATTGCCTATGATTTGTATAATTATTATTATTGATTGAATGCTATGAATGATTTTTGGATTGTATGATTATGTTTTTTCGTCCTCGTGGTTCTCGTGTTAATCCGCCCTTTTATAAGGATTCGTTTTTCACCCACGAGATAAATTTGTGGTTAGATTTAAATTCCAAATTGTGTTAGGATGCAATCCCATGTAATCTTTTATTTTAAAAAATAAATTTGTAAAATGGAAAACGAAAAACACGAAGAATGAATGAAGAACACGAAGAACGAAGGACCACGCGACAACACACGACGGCGCCGGCATGGTAGCATGCCATGCACGACGGTTAGCGAGGGCAGGCACAGTGGCACGGTGCGTGGCAAGCCACGGCGGCGGCGCTGCAAAACCCTAGGGTTTCAGCGCGCGAGCATGCAGGGTGCTGGCCGCGCGGCCACAGTCGCCAGGCGCAGGCGCAGCGGCCCTGGGATGGCAACGTGAGGACGGTGGCGAGAAGGCCGGGACGGCGGCGAGCGCTACCAGGGCGCAAGGCGCGCGCGCGGCGAACCTGCGCAGCCTCGCGCGCTGTCGCCGGTGGCACTCTCCCTCTCATTCGGACGGCGTCGGCAGGATGGTGGTGATAGCGTGGCTCGGGTAATGGGGTCGCGGGTTGGGCAACACGCGCAACAGCCACGCGAACCCTTGGGTTCGCGTGCTGCACGCGGCTCGTGCACATCCTTTCCTGTGCGATTCCGGCGAGTCACGGAGGCCGAAGGTGGAGAAGAAAGGTGACGGTAGTTTGGGCGACGATCGTGGCATGCCGGGGCGGCAGCATGCGAAACAGTCGATGGCCGGAGGAGGCAAAATAGCTATTTGCAACCATGCACGTATGTGCATGGCTGCTGCGTGTTCCCAAGAGCCCTCGATGCGGCGGCGGTGGTTCGCCGGTGGTGGCTCGTCGGGCCGAGTTCTCATGGGCTATTGGGCTTGCAATGTGTGCCTAGGCCTGCGATTTGGTTAACTGGCCCAGTTGTCCAATTTTCTGATAAATCAAATCTTGGAGGCCCAGATTTAGAAAATAAAGTCAGATCACAGTCTAAGTAGGGTGAGCCCAGTCGAAGATCTGTAAAAATAATTCCAACGTGTAATAGTTAGAATTATTATTATTTTAGTATCATGGGGGCCACAAGGACATTTTTTATTTGTTTTATTATCTATCTTCACATGATATATGTGTTTATATTAATTGCGCAGCATATAAGCGTGTTGTAGATAATAGGAGCACATTTACAACTTTTATTTATAGCTTTAAATCATGCTATGTGATTTATTTTGTGTAATTAATTATAACTATAAATTCGTGGTTCATGCTATGCATGATAGAATTTTAGAAATGTTACAATTATGGCTACATAAAATAATTTGTGCAATTGAACCTTATGAATTTAAAAAATTACTAAGCTTATAATTTAGTAAGACCTCCACAAAGCAATCCTTTAATGGAAGTGGATAATTTATTAGGTAAACGTCTACATGTGTAGCTTACTTAATTTATTATTCATAAGTTCTAATAGATAGGATTTCTTAAAACAAACATTTATTTCATGTGAGAAGTGGGAGTTCATGCGTAAACGTCTACAAGTGTAGCTTGCGTATTGAATTTTCATAAGTTCTCTAGGGATTGAATTAAATGAGACAACCTTATTATAGGGATCATGTGTGTTCTAGTAGATCCTTATATGGGAGGGTTGGCTTTGGTGGGAAGCTAGCTTAGATGTTATCCAGAGTATAACTCATTTGTGATGTCCCTGCTCAGTAGGATAATATGGTCTTAAGTTAGTTTCCAATTATTAATTCCATTTGTCTAAGGAACCAGGGCATGGATTGGAATTAAAGGACTGGAATTGAATGATGCAGTCAGGTTAAGTGTTTTGTTGTAAACGTCCACATGTGTGGCTTGCAATAGTAATACTTAGGCATATTGGAGGAAACATACCTATAGCTTTATCATAAGGTTTTAATATTTAATTGTTTCAATTGTTTGTGACTATGTTTTAATTTCTACTTTAATTTATTGTTTTCAGACATGTCTTTACCAAATGTGATCATTATCTTAACACGAAACTAATTAACCGGTCCCGATTTCCAAGAATGGAAACGCAACTTGGATTACATCCTTATCACAGAGGAATACAAGTTTGTCCTTGATAAGCCTCGTCCGACTACTCCCACTAATGCATCGGCTGATGAGGAAAGGAGCTACTATAACAAGAGGCGCAAAGGAATGTTAAAGAAGAAAGCCAAAGGTACAACTTCTGTGAAAAAGTCAAAAAGGACATTGAGCGTGCTTGGAAAAAGGGACAAGTGTTTCAGATGTGGCAGGACTGGTCACTGGAAGAAATATTGTCAAGTCAGGAGGACTGGACAAGGTGCGTCATGTGCATTTATAACGGAAACATGTTTAACATAAGTTTCTACCCATTCTTGGGTAGTGGATACTGGAGCTACTGATCATGTTTGTTATACTTTGTAGGGGTTCAGGCCGACAAGGCAGCTGAAACATGACGAGATTACTATCTCAATGGGCAGCGGAGAGCGAGTCTCAGCTGTAGCCATTGGAGATTTTACTTTATGCTTTGAAAACAATGTTTTAATTTTGAGAGATGTTTTATATGTGCCGATATTTCGGCGGAACAAAATTTCAGTTTCCAAGTTATTTAGTGATGGATATTCAGTTATTTTTTATAGTGGACTTTCTATCATTGGTAATAACGGTGTTATCTGTCGTGGCAAACTGATTGACTCTGTCTATATCATTGATTGTATGCATAAATCTTCCGTGAATGTTACAAACTCATCCAATAATAATAATCATTTAAATAGAAAGTTTTCTTCCGATGAGGATCAAACATATCTCTGGCACTTGAGACTAGGTCACATCAATCTAAAGATGATTAAAAGATTAGCATGCGATGGGCTCTTGGATTCTTTTCAAACCGTATCAAATCTGTGAATCCTGTACTTAGGGAAAGATGATGACCAGACCTTTTAAGGCAAGTCATTCTCGAGCAGAGGATGTGTTGAAATTGATCAACTCTGACTTATATGGACCAATGTCCACTAAGCTCGTGGAGGTTATGAGTACTTCGCCACATTCATTGACGATTACTCAAGATTTGGATATGTCTATTTGTTTTGCCATAAGTCTAAATGCTTTGAGAAATTCAAAGAGTTTAGGACTGAGGTAGAAAAGAAGCTAGGTAAGACTATCAGGACACTACGATCAGATCGTGGTGGAGAATACCTCAGAAACGAGTTCTTGCAGTACTTGTCAGACAACGGAATTACATCACAATGGACTGCACCAAGAACCCCTTAACAAAATAGTGTAGCGGAAAGAAGAAATAGAACTCTCTTGGAAATGGTCAGGTCGATGATGAGTTATGCAAGCTTGACGATTTCATTTTGGGGATATCCCTTGGAGACAACGGCCTATTTGCTTAACCTGGTACCTTCTAAATCAATTCCTAAAATGCCTCTGGAACTCTGGTATGGGCAAAAGCCAAGTATGAACAGAGTGAGGGTTTGGGGTTGTCCGGCATATGTGCTGACAAAGGAACTTGATAAGTTAGAAAGTAGGTGTAAGCTGATGTTGTTTGTAGGATATCCCAGGTAAACGAAAGGTGGTTACTTTTATTGTCCTGAGAATCAGAAAGTGGTTGTCAGTACCAACGCAAGATTCTTGGAGGACGAATATGTAAGAAAAACAGATCCAAGAGTGAAATTATCCTCCACGAGCTTGAGGATAAGGAAGCGATTCCATCAGGAAAGCCCAGTGTAGTGGTAAATCAACCTGTAATAGGTTAGGCAATACCAACATTGTCACTAATGCAAGGTATAGGACCAACGGGTAATGTGCCAACTACTAACACAGTTGAGATGCCTCGTCACAGTAGGAGGGTTGTCCACCAACCCGAGAGGTATATGTTCGTGGGAGAGTCCTCTGACTTGATCCAGGAAAATGGAAAGGATGATACCGATCCCTGGACATATGATGAGGCGGTATCTGATAAAGATGCAGACAAATGGCTGATCGCCATGGATTCAGAAATAGAATATATTACGGCTATGGATGTATACCAGAAAACTGATTTGCTAGATGGTTGTCGAGCCATAGGGTGCAAATGGGTATACAAAAGAATGAAAGGAGTGAATGGTGAAATTACATCTTTCAAAGCAAGGCTGGTGATGAGACCTTCTCACCGGTAGCCATGCTTAAGTCCATTCATATACTCCTAGCCGTAGCAGCACATAAGGACCTAGAGATCTGGCAGATGGATGTCAAAACCACATTTCTAAACGGGTACCTTGGACAAGGTAGGGACATCTTTATGCAGCAGCCAGAAGGTTATGTGAAGAAGGGCGAAGAACATTTGGTCTGGAAGCTAAGGAAGTCGCTGTATGGACTTAAACAAGCTTCACGGTCATGGAATCTGCGTTTTGATGAAGTGATTAAATCCTATGGATTTTCACAATGTTCAAACCAGAGTTGTGTGTACCGTCTATGTCAGCGGAAGCGTGGTGTTCCTTTCACTTTATGTAGATGATAGTCTCCTATTTGGCGATAATGTGGAAGTATTTTCGGGCATAAAGGGGTGGTTATTCGAACAGTTTCATATGAAGGACCTTGGGGAGGCAATAAGAGGATGATGACCCTATCTCAGGGATCATATGTTGATACTGTGATTGACCATTTAAGCATGTAAACTGCGAAGATAGGTCTGTTACCCTTCAGACATGGCATACATCTTTCCAAGGATCAGTGTCCGGTGACACAAAAGGAGAAAGATGAGATGACGAATGTGTCGTATGCATCGGCCGTGGGGAGCCTCATGTATGCAATGCTATGTACGAGGCTAGATATCTGCTTTGCTGTAGGCATGGTAGCAAGATACCAGTCTAACCCTTGACAGGCGCATTGGACTGCGGTAAAGCAAATACTCAAATACTTGAAAAGGACTAGAGACTATTGTCTCATCTATCAGTGTGAGGAGTTGTGCCCTGTGGGTTATACTGATTTGGATTTCCAGGCAGATCGAGATGAAAAGAAGTCCACCTCTGGCTATGTGTTTACATTGGGAGGTGGGGCCATATCATGGAGGAGTGCAAAGAAGAAATGCATTGCTGACTCCACCAAGGAAGCAGAATATGTAGCAGCTTCTGAAACTTCGAAAGAAGCAGTATGGTTTTGAAACTTCCTTCTGGAGTTGGACGTGATTTCTAAGCTACCCAAGACCATCACGGTATATTGTGATAATTCGGGAGCTGTGGCTAATTCAAAGGAACCACGAACTCACAGAGCAACAAAACACATTGAAAGAAAGTACCATATTATACGAGAAATCATAGCAAGGGGTGATGTGCTAGTAGAGAAGATTGATACAAAAGATAATCTCGCAGATCCATTCACAAAAGCTCTGCCTCAGAAGGTCTACGAGATGCATGTACGTAACCTTGGGCTGAGGGCTAAGCCAACCACATAGAATGATTGATGTAATAGCTAGATTAGTTTAGACGTGTTATACTCTGGAAAGCACCTGTATAATGCTTTGAGTATAAGAGGGAGATTGATGGATTTATATACTGAAAGCATTATGATTGGTATATTATGTACAAGGTCGATTGGTTAATATACTGGGAATCATAAATGTTGTATGTTCATCTCATGTGTGAAATAACAAACATGTGTCGCAAACGCAATTATCCTCTTATCTCGTCGATAGGAAGATCATACGGTGTGTAGTAGATCACGGAAGATCGTATGGATTGTTTGACCTAGCGAGATATAAATAGTTATCACAGCTGAGACAGTTCGAAGATAAATTGTCGGTGAAGGTTGCAGCATACGCAGTAATAAGCATCTTATCTTGGATGGCTTGGTATGCTAGTGTGGGGCACACATTGATAAGGACCTAAGTCGAGATTGATTCTTTTATCTGACATTAAAAGAATCTAGATCTCTATGGCTTGATGTGATCCTAAGCCTATATGAAGGTACAGAAGTATATGCAGATTGTGTATTATTTTCCATTGCAGTGAAAGACTCTGGTTGAGCTTGTATATCTGTATCTTGGGTAATAGCAGTTTGTGTATGACTGTCTGGTACTAGAACTAGGTAACCACATCCAGTATAGGATGGTGACATTCCCTGAGAAGCGCAAAAGGTTCGTTATGCTAAAATCCTGCATGCTGATTAAATTCAAGCATAAGTGAAAAGGTTTGAGTGGATTGACTCGGGAATATAAGATGTTGATTAATTAAATAGCTTCTTAGAGCTTAAATTAATTAACGAATGTCTGTAACCTTAAATGAGGGGATAAACCGAGTCCATGCAACCCGTACCTCAAAACGTGGTAGCAAATAGGTAGGACAATATTGATTCTCTGGTGGAATGAATCAATATTAGTTGATTAATTATATTCTGGATTGAATATGTGAATTAATTAATTGATAGGCCTTATTTGCTATTTGCATTCTGGTCCCTGATCTGGCCCATGAAACTCAGGCCCAATAGAAGTCCAGTATTTTCCTATAAATAGGCCTCAGTTCCTTAGATCTCAACACATCACAAGATCATAAGTTGTACACAACAAACCAGAATTTGGGAGCTGTTGTGATCGACTAGATCTGAAAAATGAGGGGGAAATTCTGCTTCTCAACCGGGCAAGGAATCTGAAGGGAATCTTCACCAGAAATTCAGATTGAGTTGGGATACAGATCAGAATATCAGATCAGGAGGATCTTCTTTCTTCTCTCTCTCTTCTATTTTCAAAAATATCATTATATTTTCATCAGATTTAATTCATTTTTTCGTTTAGGGAATTAATATTTGTGCGTGGGAAAATTGATCAAGAGGAATCTTCGCGCATTCGTTCTTCAGGGTTTCGCAATCTAGGTATTCCGCATAAACCTTCTTTATGCATAATCAATAGGAGCATGCTAGGAATAATCATAGGTATAGCAATTTATTTTTGATATTCCAATTAACGATCCGGGCAAACGGACTTCGAGATTCAGTTCACGAATCCCTTCAACCGGGTTGTCAACCGAGGGTTTATCAATTGGCCAAAAATCCAAACCACAATGAAAAGAGGAACATCAACAATTTCCAAAATCCTACCAAATTAAGTATGAAATCGAGACAAAACAAACATATATATCGACTAAACATCTAACCCACATCGAACTGAAGAATTTAGACCCTAGGAGCAACCAAGTTAAAATTCATGATTCTAACGGTTCAAAATACTCCAAATCAAGAATAAAAGCATAAAACCATGTTAAATTCAAAAGAGGAGGTGATTAGAAGTCGTACCTTGTGTAGAATCGGCGCTTGGAAATGAAGGGAAAGAGGGGTTTTGAGTTTGGTGAGGTTTTGTGTCGTGTGTGAAGTGAGGGAGGGGGAGGGTTTTAAAACTTTAGAACTTACCTGCCCGCACCCTTGCAGTCTCGACGTCGATCGATGCGGGTCTGCGTCAGTCGAAGTCAAGCCAAAATCGTCCTTGCTCTTGAGCTATCGACGTCAATTGATGCGGGTCTGTGTCGAACGAAGTCGAGACAAAATTGCACCTAATCTGAGCTGTCGACGTCGACCGACGTGGGTCTGCGTCAGTCGAAATCGACGTGAATTTGCCCTAATTTTTTATTCTAAAAGTTGCACGAAATTAAAAATTAAATTTTGAAGGCAACACTCAGTTAATCAATGTTCGACTTGAAATTAAAACTCAAAAACTCAACAAACGTAATGAAAAATACTAAAAGAAAAAACATATTGTTGGGTTACCTCCCAACAAGTGCTTGGTTTAACATCTCTAACTTGACGATAAATCAATTTATGGACGATTCAAGTAGTACACCTTCACGACACCAATTTGAAGTGGTGTGTATTACGGTTTCAGCCTTTGTCCATTGACTTTGGAAGTCGTGTCGTCTTGTCCGGCCAACTCTACCACACTATTTGTGAATTGGCAGACCACAGTGTATGGACCATCTCAACGGGAAGGTGACAGGACTTCCCAAACACAAACTGATAAGGGGATGTCCCAATGGGTGTTTTGTAGACAGTTCGATATGCCCACAATGCATCATCAAGCTTCACAGCCCAATCCTTTCTTTGCTTTAATGACTTCTCCAAAATATGCTTGATCTCTCGATTGGACAGCTCAGTCAGACCGTTCCCTTGAGGGTGGTATGGGTAGTAACTCGATGCTTGACTTCGTACCTAGCAAAAAGAGAAGCAAGAAGTTTGTTACAAAAATTAAATCCCCCATAACTTACCAAGGCTCTTGGCATCCCAAATCTTGTCACGAGCTTCTGCAAGAAGTTGATGATGACTTTTGAATCATTGGTGGTCGTTCGAATGGCTTCAACCCATCGTGACACATAGTCTAACGCAAGCAAGATATAAGAGAAACCACGGGAAGATGGAAAGGGTCCCATGAAGTGATGGGTTTTGTATACTGAAAGCATTTATTATAATAAGTATACAACGGTTTATTTCTCCTATCTGTTAACAATCTTACATGTATGAACAATGGTATCCTCTTGTCTCACCGATAGGGACGATCATACGGCGTGTTGTAGATCGCAGAAGACAGTATGATCACATGACCTAGTGAGACATAAACCTGATCACATCCAAGACAATGTATGAGGATACGTCTGTCCGGATGGCTGCGGCATTGTCGGAATAAGTAGTCTGTCTTGGTTACTTGACATGCTGGTACGCAGAGGTGGCGTATCGATGGACCGCAGTGAGATATATTCGTCTGTCTGACATCAGCGAATACAAGATCTCGTTATATTGATTGAATCCAAACCCTAACGAAGGTTCAGGGGTTTGTACGGGTTGACTGTTGCTTTGAATTGCCATGGTGGAGAGCCTAAGTAACGTGCTCGTATATCCGCATCTTGGGTAACAGCAGGTTGTGTTGTACCGCCTGAGACTGGGTTTAGGTAACCATATCCGAGTAATAGGATGGGGACATTCCCTGAGGAGCTTAATAACATTCATCGTGCCAAAGTCCTGCAGGCTGATTATGTTCAGGCACGAGTGATAAGGTTTGAGTGGTACTACTAAGGAATAATAAGATATTAATTAATTGTAGTTAGAGTTTGTCAGAGGCTCCGATTAATTAATGGATGTCCGGTAACCTTAAATATGGGGATTCTCAATTAATGCAGCCCGTTCTCATAACGTGGTAATAAAGGGGTAGGTCAGTATTAATTCTGTGGTGAAAAAGAATTAATATTAATTAATTAATTGTGTCCTGGTTTGTGGACATGGGAATTAATTAATTATAGGCCCACTTTATTATTTGCATTAGGTCCCAGGACTGGCCCAATTAAACATGCTGAAAAAGGGCCCAGTAGCCCATTAGGGATAAAACCCTGGGTATATAAATAGACCATTCTCTCTGGAAACCCTAGCCACTAGTGAACACATTCAAATCAGTGAAACCCTAGAGGCAGAGAGAGAGTGGGCGGCACCTGTAGAGGGGAGAAGAAGGATTTTTCTGTTCCGGCCTACAACACAGATCTGTAGAATCCTCACCAGTAGCAGATCTGAGCAGCATTGGGACACAGCCCTGAAGATCTAATCTGGAGAACAGATTTCTCTTTTCTTCTCTCTTTGTTTTTTGATTTTTTCTAAGAAATTAGATTACTAATTTCTGCTTTTGCAGATTAAATCGAATTGCGTGGTTGAATTGAGTTTTGGAATTCAAACGCGAAAGATCGGTTCAGACTCGACGGAGTTACGGTAAACCCTAAATCCACAAATCTATGTATTAAATTCATAAGAGCATGCTAGGGTTTTGTGAATTTTAATTATGTCCAATAACCATAAATCGATCCGGTTCAAATTGATTTTGGTAATTCGGTTCACGGAAAAACCCTACAATTGGTATCTGAGCCAGGTTCCTGATTTATGGCTCTTTTGTGCATAATTGAATTCTGTATGCATGTATGAATTTATTATTTTGTGGATGTTTGGTTGTTGTTCCTCGTGGCAACCCGTTTATTCAGCCCGCGGTGGTTTATCCGTGTAGGGCTGAATTGTTTTTGTAAAATCACGAGAAAATCTGTGATTAGTGTAGATTTGAAAAATTGTAATAGAATAGATTTCTGTAATTTTTCAAAAATTTGTAATGAGACGGGTCGAGGACGAAGAACGAAGACGGAGCCGACGCAGGGCCGACGGAGACGACGGCAAGCGCGCGGCCAGCACCCACAGCGCGCGGCCTGCGCGCGCACAAGGCAGGCGCGGGCGCATGGCAACGCGAGGCGCGCGCGCGCATCGTTCTGGGCGCGGCGGCAGCGGTGGTGGGCGGCAGTCGGCGGCGGTGGTGGCGGGCGGCAGTCAGCGGCGGCTGCGGCTGTCGTCGGCTGCTGTTGTCCCGTCGTGGTGGCTCGTGTTTTGGTGGTTTGCACAATCCTGTGTAAACCCTAGGGTTTGCATTAGGGTTAGGGCAAATCATCAGATCACAAAGGCCTAAATCCAAAAGATTTGGTGTATCCAGATTTGGAGGCCCTTGAAGATTTAGAAGATTTGAAAAGATTTAGATTTATCCAAATTAATTCAAAATTCAAATTTTTAATAGATAGAATTTATTTTTCTATTTATGGGGCCACGAGGAATTTTTGTTTGCCTTAATTGTCCTCTTATATTATGTGATTTATTTATGTGCGCAATTAAGCATGTGTAGATAATAGGAAAAGCATGTTTTATCGCTTTTATCATTTACAGCTTTTCAAGCATGCTTATGTGATTAATTTCTTTTGTTGGATTATATTTTGGGAATTTTTGGACTTGTTTAATTACATGCAAAAATTTGGGAAATATAATAACAAAGAAATTATGTGTGCGCATAAAGAAACCTTTTAAAAGAAAAATACTAAGCAGATTTTTTAATTAAAATCAATAGACCTCCACAAAGCGGTCCTAGGCTGTAAGTGTATCTCTCGTTCTAGTAAACGTCTACGAGTGTAGCTTGCTAGTTCCTAGAGGTGCATGGGTACGGTTGTTGGGATTTCTAGACAAACAATTTAAAACATGTGAATAGTGAGAGGGCTTTGCGTAAACGTCTACGAGTGTAGCTTGTGTAGATCTCTTTCACAAGTATTCTAGGATTGATTTAAATTATAGATAACAAAAGCATTAAGGGTTGTGCGGTATGGTTATGTGCCATGCTAAACTGTCTCTTTTGGCCGGAGTTAAATTTGTGGTTAATTGCTTAGAAGCATCTTAGAATATAATGCAAGAATTGCATCCCTGTTCTTGAGAGATGGTTTGGTCTAAGGTTTTCACTAATTATTAATTTCTAGTGTCAAAAGCATCCTGGCATGGTAGTGAAATTAAAAGGATTGGGGCTTAAAACCCGCAGTTCTGGTTGAGGGTGACATCGTAAAAGTCTACGAGTGTAGCTTGCGGTGGAAACTCTTGGGCAATTAGTGGAAAACATTTGTATTTGATTTATAAAAAGGTTTTCAATGCATTTGTTTTCGAAGTTCAACATGTATGTTCTTATTTAAGATTCTTTATTGTGTCAGATATGTCTATGTCTACTGTCGATCATATACTTGCTCTCAATCCTCTAACTGGTCCGAACTTCCATGAATGGAGATACTTGCCCCGCGTTACCATAAAGTCTCTAGACGTGAGAAAGAGTACTATGACAGATGGGTGGCGTCTGAAGATTTTACTTACAAGTTAATCTCAGATAACCTGTCTAGAGAACTCAAGCTCAAGTACATGGGCTATGGTAGCTCTGTTGCGATCTGTATGGACTTAGTGGCCACGTTTGGTGAAGTGGAACGAACTATTAACTGTGATCTCGTAAAAGACCTAATATGTAAGAGAATGGTTGATGGCAGTTCGGTGACACTACATGTGATGATGATGGATAACACCATGAGACGATTCACACGTAGAGGTGGATGTATATCAGATCGGGCTAAGATTGATATAATCCTGAACTCCTTACCACTTTCATTCTATGACTTCAAGATGGATGTAGCTAAGAGAAGTGAGTACTCCTTCAAAGAGTTGCTCACTGATCTCATAGCAGGACAGTCCTTCGTACCTTCATGGGAGTCTGAGTTATCAGATCTTGAGCACAGCTTGGGCACATTGAAAGATGTGGTTCATACTGTGTGCAAGAACATGATTGATCGCAGATCATGTGAGAGGAGGTCAAATGAAATGAAGAGGGTTGGTGTCACTTCAAGTGAGAAGCCATGCGGAAGCAAGGGCCAAGGTACGTCATTTGCATTTGTAACGAAAACATGTTTAGCATGGGTTTCTACTCATTCGTGGGTAGTGGATACTGGAGCTATTGATCATGTTTGTTACATTTTGCAGGGGTTCACACCGAGGAGGGTGCTCAAGAATGACGAGATTACCATCTCGATGGGGAACGCAGCACAAGTGAGTGCAGCTGCCATTGGAGATTTCACCTTGTACTTTGATGATTCTGTTTTAACATTGAGAGATGTTTTGTACGTGCCGGATTTTCGGCAAAACCTTATTTCAGTTTCCAAACTTTTTGTTGATGGATATTCAATTATTTTTTATAGTGGTGTTTCTATCATTGGTAATAACGGTGTTATCTGTCGTGGAATGCTGAATAATTCTCTCTATGTTGTTAACTGTAATCATAAGTCTTCCGCAAGTATTGCATGTAATTCATCTGTAATTCATAATCCTAGGAAGAGAAAACTTACTTCTTCTGATGAGGACTGGGTCACATCAGCTTGAAGCGGATTCAAAGACTTGCAGATGACGGTACATTGGACCTAGTCCGGGCTGTACCTTATCAAGTCTGTAAATCCTGCATCGAGGGCAAGATGTCAACTAGGCCTTTCAAGGATAGTCAGTCTCGAGCAGAGGAAGTGTTGGAATTGATCTATTCTGACTTATGTGGACCGGTGTCCACGCAGGCTCGTGGAGGGTACGAGTACTTCGTCACTTTCATTGATGACTACTCAAGGTACGGATATGTTTACCTGCTTCGCTACAAGTCTGAATGCTTTGAGAAATTCAAAGAGTTCAAGGCTGAAGTAGAAAAGAAGGTCGGGAAAACTAACAAGTCGCTGTGATCTGACCACGGTGGCGAATACCTCGGCAACGAGTTCCTGCAATATTTGTCAGAAAATGGGATTACATCCCAGTGGACTGCACCGGGTACTCCCCAGCAAAACGGTGTAGCTGAAAGAAGAAATAGGACTCTTATAGAGATGGTAAGATCAATGATGAGTTATGCAAACTTACCAATTTCGTTTTGGGGCTACGCATTGGAAACAGCAGCTTGCGTGCTTAATGTGTTGCCTTCTAAATTAGTTCCTAAGACACCTTCTGAGCTCTTCCATGGTCGCAAACCTAGTTTGTGCAAGTTTAGAGTATGGGGCTGTCCGGCACACATACTGTCGAAGGAACCTGATAAGTTAGAAAGCAAGTCAAAAGTAATGTTGTTCATATGGTATCCCAGGCAAACAAAAGGTGGTTACTTTTACAGTCCTGAGAGTCAAAGGGTCGTTGTTAGCACCAACGCTAGATTCTTGGAGGACGAGTATGTGAGTAATCACAGTTCAAGGAGTGATATCGTTCTTCAAGAAATTGAGAACGAAAATGCAATTCCAAGGGAAGGAGAACGTGTAGATGTGGGTGCACCTGTGAGAGGTACAGCACCACAGACACGTTCTTCAGTGCAAGGTGCAGGACCACAAGTCACTGCACCTATTACTGACACAGCACCGATGCCTCATCGTAGTGGGAGAGTTATTTCCAGCCGGAAAGGTACATGTTCGTGGGTGAGTCTTCGGACTTGAGCCCGGAAAACAGACATGAGGACTCTGACCCACTGACTTACGAAGAGGCAGTGCAGGACAAGGATGTTGCCAAATGGCGTGTCGCCATGGATTCTGAAATTGAATACATAACTGCTATGGATGTATACCAGAAAACTGATTTGCCGGATGGCTTTAGGGCCATAGGGTGCAAATGGGTATACAAGAGAAAGAAAGGGGCGGATGGAAAGATAACGGCTTTTAAAGCCAGGCTGGTGGCAAAGGGTTATAGTCAGAAAGAGGGCATTGACTATGACGAAACCTTTTCACCCGTAGCCATGCTCAAATCCATCTGGATACTCCTTGCCATAGCTGCGCATATGGATCTCGAGATCTGGGAGATGGATGTCAAAACCGTTTTTCTAAACGGTTACCTTGAAGAAGGTAGGGACATCTATATGCAGCAACCCGAGGGTTACATAAGCAAGGGCGAAGAACATCTTGTCTGGAAGCTTAGGAAGTCCTTGTATGGACTTAAGCAAGCTTCAAGGTCGTGGAACTTACGTTTTAACGATGTGATTAAATCCTATGGATTTGCACAGTTGGAAAACGAAAGTTGTGTTTACCGACTTTGTGTCAGTGGGAGCGTGGTCTTCCTTGCACTATACGTTGATGACATACTTCTATTTGGAAACAACGAGGGAGTGATGTCCAAAATCAAGGTTTGGTTATCCGAACAGTTCGAAATGAAGGATCTGGGAGAAGCTGGCTACATTCTTGGGATTAATGTCTTACAAGATCGTAAAAGAAGAATGTTGAGCTTATCCCAGGCATCCTATGTGGATACTGTGATAGCCCGGTTCAGCATGCAACTCGTCAAGAAAGGCTTGCTACCTTTCAGACATGGCGTTCGTCTTTCTGGTGGGCAGTGTCCTCAGACACAGCGGGAGAAAGACGAGATGTGTCTTGTACCATACGCTTCGGCTGTGGATAGTCTCATGTATGCGATACTGTGTACCAGGCCAGATATCTGTTATGCCGTTGGCATGGTAGCAAGATATCAGTCTAACCCTGGGCAGGCGCACTGGACTGCTGTAAAGCACATTCTCAAGTATTTGAAAAGAACTAGGAATTTCTGCCTAGTTTATCAAAGTGAGGATTTGTGCCCTGTGGGTTATACAGACTTTTGATTTCAAAGGGGACCAGGATGAGAAGAAATCGACCTCAGGATATGTGTTTACCCTGGGAGGTGGAGTTGTATCTTGGAGGAGCTCAAAGCAGAAATGCATTGCTGACTCCACCATGGAGGCAGAATATGTCGCCGCCTCCGACGCCTTGAAAGAGGGGGTGTGGCTCCGGAACTACCTTTTAGAGTTGGGCGTGATCCCGAGTTTGCCGAGGAGCATCACAATTTATTGTGATAACTCTGGTGCAGTGGCAAACTCAAAGGAACCGCCGTCTCACAGGGCAAGCAAACACATAGAGAGAAAGTACCATATCATACGAGAAATCGTATCGAGGGGCGATGTGCTGATTAAGAAGATTGACACTGATGACAATCTTGCTGATCCGTTTACAAAGAGCTTACCGCAGAAAGTTAATGAAAGACATATTCGTGAGCTGGGTCTGAGGTGGATGCCGACCACTGATAGTGGTTAAAGTGACAGAAGACTAGATAAACGGACAGTATACTCTCTAATAGCTTAGTTATGCTTTGAGTATAAGTGGGAGATTGATGGGTTTTGTATACTGAAAGCATTTATTATAATGAGTATACAACGGTTTATTTCTCCTATCTGTTAACAATCTTACATGTATGAACAATGGTATCCTCTTGTCTCACCGAAAGGGACGATCATACGGTGTGTTGTAGATCGCAGAAGAGAGTATGATCACTTGACCTAGTGAGACATAAACCTGATCACAGCCGAGACAGCGTATGAGGATACGTCTCTCCAGATGGCTGCGGCATTGTCGGAATAAGTAGTCTGTCTTGGTTACTTGACATGCTGGTACGCAGAGGTGGCGTATTGATGGACCACAGTGAGATATATTCGTCTGTCTGACATCAGCGAATACAAGATCTCGTTATAATTATTGAGTCCAAACCCTAACGAAGGTTTAGGGGTTTGCACGGGTTTACTGTTGCTTTGACTTGCCATGGTGGAGAGCCTAAGTAATGTGCTCGTATATCCGCATCTTGGGTAACAACAATTCGTGTAGTACCGCCTGAGACTGGGTTGAGGTAACCATATCCGAGTAATAGGATTGGGACTTTCCCTGAGGACCTCAATAACATTCATCGTGCCAAAGTCTT
This sequence comes from Plectranthus barbatus, assembly GCA_026898455.1. Taxonomy (NCBI): domain Eukaryota; kingdom Viridiplantae; phylum Streptophyta; class Magnoliopsida; order Lamiales; family Lamiaceae; genus Plectranthus; species Plectranthus barbatus. The sequence goes on along the minus strand of JAPKLW010001330.1, from coordinate 79,142 downwards.
GCAAGTTGATTAAGTTCAGGCACGAGTGATAAGGTTTGAGTGGTACTACTCAGGAATAATAAGATTTTAATTAATTGTAGCTAGAGCTTGTCAGAGGCTCCGATTAATTAATGGATGTCCGGTAACCTTAAATATGGGGATTCTCAATTAATGCAGCCCGTTCTCATAACGTGGTAATTAAGGGGTAGGTCAGTATTAATTCTGTGGTGAAAAAGAATTAATATTAATTAATTAATTGTGTCCTGGGTTGTGGACATGGGAATTAATTAATTATAGGCCCACTTTATTATTTGCATTAGGTCCCAGGACTGGCCCAATTAAACATGCTGAAAAAGGGCCCAGTAGCCCATTAGGAATAAAACCCTGGGTCTATAAATCGACCATTCTCTCTGGAAACCCTAGCCACTATTGAACACATTCAAATCAGTGAAACCCTAAAGGCAGAGAAAGAGTGGGCGGCGCCTGTAGAGGGGAGAAGAAGGATTTTTTTGCTCCGGCCTACAACACAGATTTGTGGAATCCTCACCAGTAGCAGATCTGAGCAGCATTGGGACACAGCCCTGAAGATCTAATCTGGAGAACAGATTTCTCTTTTCTTCTCTCTTTGTTTTTCAATTTTTTCTAAGAAATTAGATTACTAATTTCTGCTTCCGCAGATTAAATCGAATCGCGTGTATTAATTGAGTTTTGGAATTCAAACGCGAAAGATTGGTTCAGACTCGATGGAGTCACGGTAAACCCTAAATCCACAAATCTGTGTATTAAATTCATAGGAGCATGCTAGGGTTTTGTGAATTTTAATTATGTGAAATAACCATAAATCGATCCGGTTCAAATTGGTTTTGGTGATTCGGTTCACGGAAAAACCATACATGAAGTCGATCCCCTAGACATCAAATATTTCAACCTTTCTCACCGGGGTTTGAGGCATTTCATCCCTCCGCGAGATGTTGTCGATCCGCTAGCAACGATTACAGCCCGTAATCCACCCACGACATATTTCATGGATGGAAGGCCAGTAGAACCCACTTGCTAGAATCTTGAAGGAAGTACGGTTGGCTGAGTGTTGACCGCCGCTAGGAGAAGAGTGGCACGCCTCATAGATCTGCCGCCACTCTGACTGGGGAACACATCGGCGAATAATTCCGTTAGCGCATCGTTGCCATAGATAGGGATCCTCCCTATAGTAGAATCTGATGTCATGCAAGAATTTCTTCTTGGCATATGGGGAGGAGTCTGGTGGAAGAACGCCAGCCACCAGGTAGTTAGCAAAATCAGCGTACCATGGTGTCTTCGATTCATACATCTCTCGCAAGTCTTGCAAGGCATAAATCTGCTCGTTAAGAAAGGTCTCAAGGATCTGCACCTGTCAATCATCTCTCTCGATTGGTTGTTCTAACTGCGATAAAGGATTGGCTATCACATTCCCGCTTCACTTTATATCCTTGATCTCCAAATCAAATTCCTGCAGCAGCAGGATCCATCTGATGAGGCGGGGCTTGGCATCCGGCTTCGCGAACAATATCTGATGGCGGCATAGTCCGTGTAGACGACTGTTTTCAAACATATCAGATAGGACCAAAACTTGTCGAATGTGTAGACGACCGCTAGCATTTCCTTTTCAGTGGTAGTGTAGTTACACTGCACCGGGTTAATACTTTTGCTGGCGTAGTGGATGACATGAAAGAGTTTCCCCTTCAGCTGTCCCAAGACTGCTCCCACTGCAAAATTGCTGGCGTCACACATCAAGATAAACGACTCTTCCCAGTCTGGTGATGTAAGTACCGGTGCAGTCACCACGGCCTTCTTCAGTCTCTCGAAAGCCTGCAAGCACTCCTCATCAAACACAAAGGACACATCCTTCTCAAGCAGGTTGCAAAGTGGCCTGGAAATCTTCGAGATGTCCTTGATGAACCTCCTGTAGAATCAGGCGTGTCCAAGAAAACTTCTGACTCCTTTGACATTTGATAGAGGCGACATCTTCTCGATTGCTGCCACCTTTGCTCTGTCTACTTCCGGTCCCTCGGCGGATATCCTATGTCCCAACACAATTCCTTCTCGTACCTTGAAGTGGCACTTCTCCCAATTGAGACATAGGTTGGTCTCAGCACATCTTTCCAGTACAGTAGCCAGATTCTGCAAGCAAGCATCATAAGAGCTACCAAATACGGAAAAGTCATCCATGATTACCTCCATGATGTCTTCGATCAAGTCGTGGAAGATGGCCATCATACACCTTTGAAAGGTTCTCGGTGCATTACATAGCCCGAACGACATCCGTCGGTATGCGAATAGTTCGTAAGGAAAGGTGAATGTCGTCTTGTGCTGGTCTTTCGGTGCTACTACAATCTGATTATATCCAAAATAACTGTCAAGAAAACAATAGTAATGGAAACCGGATAACCTATCCAGCATCTGATCGATGAAAGGAAGTGGGAAGTGGTCCTTGCAAGTGGCGTTGTTGAGGACTTGGTAGTCGATGCACAACCCCCATCCCGTGACGGGTCGTGTCGCTATCTCTTTTCCATCGTCCCCCTATACAATTTGCATTCCCCCTTTTTCTGCTATCACCTGAGTTGGGCTCACCCATTTGCTATCCAAGATGGGGTAGATCATGCCGTGGTCAAGGAGCTTCAAAACTTCCTTCTTCACGACCTTCTGCATAATAGGATTCAGTCTTCGTTGTGCTTGTCTCTTTAGTTTTGCATCTTCTTCAAGTATGATCTTGTGCATGCACAGTGTAGGGCTGATTCCCTTGATATCTCCTAAAGTCCAACCAACGTGTACTTCCTTAGAAATCTCATTAGCTTCTCTAGCTCGACCTACATTAGAAAAGAAGACACGATGACTAGGTAAGTGTTACCCAAACCTAAATATGCATACCTAAGGTGTTCGGGTAGAGGTTTGAGGTCTAGGATAGGCGGATCAGAGTTGGAACTCATTGAATTTCCGTCGACTTCGATCGACGCCGAGTCGACGGCGATCGATGTGTGTGATTCCATCGAGCCTCCTTATCCACGTCTTGCTTTACCTTTTTGCACGACCAAGCCATCGACTTTGATCGATGCACAGTCAACGTCGACCGATGCATAGGTTTTTTGCCCTTTGATTAACGTGACTGGCACGTCGGTCGAAGTCAAGGCTCTCCCCCGGCTTTTCTTGGTGATTTTTTGATATTTAGGTGGCAACATCTCCCTTTTCTCTTCCAAAGCCTTCGGGACTTCTTCGCGCACATCTAGCTCCATGACTACATTAACAAGTTCATCCTCGGCTGTATCCAAATATGATAAGGAAAACAAAGACTGCCGTAAATAGTTCTCTAAATAATCTTGATTGAATTTAAGAGAAAAGAAAGGAGAGGAGATCATTGGATCAAAGCAGTTGATCATGTGGCATTCCTCCTCATAGCTCCCATCATTGAGTTTTTGCATCGACTTGTAGATATAGAACATGACAGATTCGTCGTTGACGCAAAACATCAGTTTCCCATCTCAAATATCTATCAGAGCTCCCCCAGTCTTCAGAAAGGGTCTTCTTAAAATCAGAGGGATGTTGTGGTCCTCTTCCATTTCTAGGACCACAAAGTCGGCCGGTATGATGAAGTCTTTGACTTTGACGAGCACATCCTCCACAATTCCCTTTGGATAGGAGACAGATCGATCCGCTATCTGTAGTGATATGGTGGTTGGCTTAATACTTACGATGGGCAGCCTCTTGAAGATTAATAGCAGCATCATGTTGATGGATGCTCCCGAGTCGCAAAGAACCTTTCTGAAAGTTTCTCCTACGATGATGCAGGAGATGGTGAAGGAACCTTGGTCTTCTCTCTTCAGTGGCATCTTTCTTTGAATCACCGCGCTGCATTCCTCAAAAAGGTTTACCGCTTCGTGCTTTAAGAATGGTCGTTTCTGAGAGACCATGTCTTTCAGAAATTTGATGTATTCGGGCATCTCTTGCAGTGCTTCGACCTATAGAATGTTGATGTGCACCTTCTTCATGTTCTAAAATAAGCGTGCATATCATTCTTGCATCTTGGTCTTTGCGAACCGTTGAGGGTATGGCACTGGCGGTTTCTTTGGAGGTGGCAGAGGCATCGACTTTGACCGAGGCAGCCCTGCATCGATCGACGTGGGGCCATGGTTTTTTGTTGCGGCCAATCCTCGACTTTGATCGACGTGCTCGGTGTCGATCAACGTCGAGAACACTTCGGCGTCCTCTTCTTCCTTTTCGCCTTTGTCGGCCTCCTTAGGGTCTGCATCTGGATGTTTTGGCCCGTCATAAGATTTTCCCCCTCTCAATGTGATGGCATTCACCTGATTTCTTTGATTTTGGTTCTTTGGATTGACTTGTGTGTTGCTTGGAAGATGTCCAGGCTTATGCTGAATTCCAAGGGCATCGACAATCTGACTGACTTGTGTCTCTATAATCTGCATATGCTTCTGCACTTGATCCACTTTAGTATTCATGTCTGAGATGTCTTGTTCCAGCTTGATCACTTTATCAGTGGAACCCTGCATGAATTTAGCCAAAATCTCCTTGAGATTTGGCTTCTTCTTCTCCACCATAGCTCCATCTTGCACTGCAAATCCCGGTGGTGGCTGCTCCGCAACTTGAGGGTTTGCATAGAAAAATCTAGGATGGTTCCTCGCGTGATTATAGGTGTAGGGCTGATTATGCTGCTGATATCCTACATGGTAGTTATTTTGGTAACCACCCCTTTGGATGAAATTCACATCGGCACAATCCCCCTCAAGTGGAGGTTGCACTGGCTCTACTGCAGCAACTCTCTGCTCCAGTTTCAATGTAGTGAAGTCTTCCCTTAGCTTCTTAATCTCGGTTGCCAAATCAGGTTGTTCGGCAAGTTTCTCCACTAATTTCTCGATGGCTTTCACAGGCCGATGTCAACCCAAGGACCACCGTTGAGTATTGTTAGCCATCTTTTGGAAGAATTCCATTGCCTTTTTTCCACTTTTTGTCATGATGGTGTCTCCCAATGTGGTGTCCACCAACTCAACGATCTTTTCATTAAGTCCCTCGTAGAATGCTTCTGCCTGTTCTCCTAGAGGTAGACCATGTCCTGGGCAAGATCTCAGTAGCTCCTTGTAACGCTCCCATGTTTCATAGAAGCTCTCATCGGGTCTTTGAGTGAATCGAATTATCTCCTTTCTTCTCTGTCTGATGACGTTCGGAGGGAAGAAGTTTTCTAAGAATTCATTCCTTAGCTCCGTCCATGTACTGATACTTCCCTTATCCAGTGCAGTAAACCAAGATTGTGCCTTATCCCGCAGAGAGAACGCGAACAGACGCATTCGAATGGCACTCTTGCTGACCCCTCCAATCTTGACAATGTTGCAGAGCATAAGAAACTTATCCAGATGTGCATAAGGATCCTCAGTTGCTCTTCCTCCGAATTCATTTTGTTGCACCATTTGCACCAATCCGGTCTTCAGCTCGAAGTTGTTAGCGTTGATGCCAATTCTGAAGTCTGTCTCCTTGAACTGGGATTTGTATCATTTCTGCATGGCTTCTTCTTCCTCATCATCCGATACATCTAGTTGATCCTGATCGTCTTCCTCTTCATCATCAGGAGCATCCTTAAATAGTGGGTTCCGACGAAGATCCCTATTATTTTGATTATTCCTCTTGAGGTTTCTCTCCAGATTCAGCTGTTGGATTTGTGCCCTCACGGCTTGAACTTCTTGGAGAAGCACAGCTTGCTCCTCCTGGGTCATTACTGGTGGAGGTGGTGGATCCACTGGTTGTATAATCTATGCCATTGGTTGATTACTCGAGCTTCCTGGTTTCTGTTTCTTCTGTCGGTTCTTTCGAGAAGTAGCTTAGATTTCCAGATCGTAATCTAACAGGCCCTTTCCTTTAGCTCTTGTACTCATGCACCACCTGAAGAGTAAGGAGGTAGTGAGGTAAACTGGAAAAGAAAAAAAACAAAAATTCAAAACAAATGAAAATTAACCAAATTATGTCGACTTCGATTGACGCTGAAGGGTTTCGGTCGAAGTCGAGAGAAAAACTTGAAAATAAAAATAATGTAAGAAATTAAAACTTGCGAGATTTACAGCCTAGATCATAATTCCAAGCACAGAATTAGTAGTAAGGCTTAATTCTATCTACTCCCCGGCAACGGCGCCAAAATTTGATCGCTAAAATTATTTCACTAGCGACTTAGCAAAAAGCTAATAATATAGCGGCAAATAAAATTATCAAACCCAGAGGAGTAGAGCAATGAATAAACCCAAAGTACTAATTCGATCGTTTTTGGAAAACTGGTTAGGAAAATAGAAAATAAGATTTTGGTGATACGAATTCTTAAACTGCGATAAAGCGGAATAAAATAGTAAACTGTGAAAGATTTTGAAATTCAAAGATGATAACATAGATCATAGGGTTTTCTACCTATTATGCCATACATGTAATCATGAATCAATTAATTGCCAAATCCCATTCTTCTTCGTAGTGGAACATCGGAAAGATATTATGAACTTCTGTTTAAGACAATTTACAAAGTTGATTAATCAATTTCCTATACCTTTTCAGTATCAAGAAAATATAATTAACTCCAATAAGTTCTACAGATTTATCCCTACAATTGCTTCTTTTTTTTCAGACAAGAAAATAAGATTATATTATGAGAACCAAATTCCATTGAAATTTATCACCTTTTGAGTCTCTAAATTTCAACTAAATTAATCTTAATCTATGGCCAGTAAATCAAGATCAAACTAAGTCCTAGTTTTCATAAACCACGAATCAGAAGGGCAATTAATTTAATTCAATCATACACAGGCATAATATTCGAAACCCTAGAATCTACAGAGAATTTAGCTATGCAAAGACATAATCGTAATAGACATAGAAAGATAAAACTTGAAATAGTCTTGCATAAATAAAAACTCGAATCGAAAGTAATCTTGAGTTGTTGCCACAATGTAATCCAAATGCAGAATTAAACCCAAAACTCTAAATTGATGCTATTGTCTTTTTCTCTAATGAAATCTCAAATCTAACACCCTAATTTTCGACCAAGAGTGGGCTTCTTATAGTTGTCTTGGGTGTATCTTGCCAGGCTTAGGATATAAGATACATATCTATCTCATAAATAAGAAAACTTTACCAAAAGATGTCAGCGTCGACCGACGTGACTTCACGTCGGTCAACGTGGAACTTTTGGTTCGACCCATGCGTCAATCGCAGTGAATTTTGCATGCCAATCTCTCGACACCCTCAACTTCGATCGATGTGGGTCTACGTCGATCGAAGTTTAGACTTTCTCCTCGAACTTCATTTCTTCCTTAGTCATTTTCTTCATCCAAAAACCTGCAAAACATACCATCACGAGCATCTAACGTGCAATAACCCTATCATGCATGCGAAAATAACTAAACTACCCAAAAAACACTAAAAACACCAAAAAAACTCATTGATAAGTTATTGAAAATACAGACTTATCATGGTCGTAGGGGTTCATTTTTGTCCTTGTTTGCGATTCTCTAAGGGTCGACTACAAAGGTGTTGGATTTCCCCCATCATATTCTCTCTGAGATGACCACAAAGGATGAGTTTGCCCAACTCCAAGTCCATGAATGGGATATCCAAATGGAAAACAGGAATGAAGTAGTGCAGAATGTCAGCTCTCAACCTGAAGAGGATGCTGCATTCTTTGTAAAGAGAGAATTCAAGAGAAGGCCCAGAAGTTTATCAAGCTGACAGAGCAGCAGGTCAAAGCTCTGCAACTAAGTCAGCACCAACACCAACACCTTCCTACCAGAAAAAGGAGGAACAGAGCTTAGTTGTTGAGCTTGAGGAACAGATGAGGAAGCTGACCAAGCTTCTTGAAAAAGCTAAAGCCAAAACTGAGAGTTCACAAGGAGGTGAACAGAAGTTCAGCAAAAGACCTCCGAAGGAATGCATTGAATGTAACTCCCCTAACCATCTTAAGTACGAGTGCCCGATGGTTACAAAGGAGGAGAGGGAACACCTCAAAAGAATATTCGAGAAGAAAGCATCCAGAGCAGTAGCAAGGGCCATGCTCTCTAGAATAAAGGTGCTAGACATCTCAGACAATGATGATGGTTACCACACCTATGATGATGAGGCAGTACAAGAAACATTTCTGGTACTAATGGCCAAGCTTGGAGAAGATGAGGCATTTGACCCTGAAGAAGATAAAGTTGAGTCACCAAACTCGGTAACCACCTCAAACTCAGTTTCTATTCCTTTAGCATGTATGGAAGAGGACTCTAAATCCCATTTCTCGGATTTAGAAGATGTTACTCCTTAGATTTTAAACAAAGAATTTTCAAAATTCAATAAATTGAAAAATGTTTTAGCTGGAGAGAATGCTTCACTGAAACTTCAAGTTTTAAAATTTATTGAGGTAATCTAAGGATCGAGGTCAGTAAGTGATGAGCTAGCCAAGCTTAAAGATAAGCATTCCTTCATTCTCACAAATTTTTAAAATCTTTCTGAGGAGTGTAAGTCTTTGAAAATAAAAACTTCTCAAGATCAGAAACTGATTTGTTCTCTATATTCAAGTTCCAGCAAGGTTGCTGAGGCCTTGAATCGTCAACGAGATCCATCAGACTAATCAGGCTTAGATTTTAATGAGGACAGTATGAGAAATAATGCATCAACTTCTCAAACTAGAAATCCGAATGATCATCATTTTAATAATGATTCTAGTTTAGAAGTAAAGTTGTTGGGAAAAGGAAATTTTGCTTCTCAATAGATATGGAATCTGGAGGGTATCTTCACCAGATATCCGGATCAGAGCAAGGGATACATATCAGAAGATCAGATCCGGAGGATTTTTTTCTTATCTCTCTTCCCTTATTTTCAAAATTAATTAGATTAATTTCATAGATTTAATTCTTTCATCTTGTAGGATTAAATCTTGTTGCACAAGAAAAAGGATTGAAGATCAAATCCCTGCACAACCAGTTCAGAGTTCATACAATTTCAGGTATTCCGCAAAAATAAATCTATGCATTTCAATAGGAGCATGCTAGGATTTTTATAGGCATAACAATATATTTCAGATATCCATATTCAGCCTGGGTTATGTATTAGAAATTCAGTTTGCAACAATCCTTTCAGATTTGTGGGTCAAACTAGGGATCAGATGCAAATTGAAAAGTGAGCCTCCTATTAATTAATTTCCATGGTCAACTCAAAACATAATCAATTAGTAAAGATTAATTCAGGTCATATTAATTCATGCCACCTGATAATTAATGTTGACTTATCACTTTTTGCCACATTATTTGGAACAACTTGCATCAACGTAGTATATCCTCGTTTAAGGTTTTGAACATTCATTAGTTTATTAGCATATGGCAATAACTACAATTAATTAATATATTTATTCCTATGTAGTACCATTCATCACTTTTCACTTATGCATAAATAAGTGATTCAACATGTAGGACTTAGCATAACGGACCTCGTCACCTCCTCAAGGAATGTCACCATCAAAAAATGGATATGGTTACCTATATTCGGTCTAAGAAAGAAACACACAAAGACCTATCAGCCAAGGTGCAAACATATGAGTACATGTAAGACTCTCCACCATCGCAAATCAAATTGGGGTCAACTTGTGTACGCTCCTTAGCGTTCAATTGTGCTTAAGATCTTTTCAAGTTACCGAGATCTGGGAAGATTCATATGCAATTTGAATAGCCCATCTCGCTATTGTACCCATCAATACATGACGATCACATCGATGCAGCCATGATAAGCCACTTATATGACCTGATGTGTGAAAACTTATACAGACAACTTTTCCAAATTATGTCTTAGTTATGATAACTAATTATATCTCGCCACGTCAAATGATCCACAAGATCTTCTGTGTCTCCTCCCTATAGTCTTTCGCATCGTATGATTATTTGTACAGATATTAGTTATCATTTTTAGATTTAGTGCAACTGAATAGCGCATCCTCACCTGATTTTCGAGGAGCAAGGGAACAAATTAAAAGATCAAATCTGTAGAAACGTGAATCCTCAAAGGAATCAACTGCTAGAGTTTAGACAAGCAATCCACAACTGGAATTCATGAACAACACAATTAAACATCACCATTGAAACTAACATGCACAATACTTCAAGATCAACAACCTATGACTAACACAAGAAATACTATATAAAACAACAAGAAAACATAAATATTGGGTTGCCTCCCAACAAGTGATTCATTTTATGCTAGTAGCTCGATGTCCATACCTTTTTACTTTAATAGAATTTTTATCACGCTATGTGGTACATCATTCATCATTACCTCTTCACCTAGTGTTCATTCATTTTGAAGCTTTGTCCACCATCAACCATCAATCCCAATGTTCCATTTTTGAAGACTTAGCTCTTCTTGTTGAAGGGATTTTACTAGCAAAATGAATTGCATAATCTGATTGCCAAGGATGATTAATGGATATCACAAACACTAATTGTTATGTCTATGATCAACCTAGCATGCTCCTATTGAATGCATAAGAAAGTATGTGGAATACCTGGATGAATTTAATCTTTGAGCTGCTGTGCAGGGATTTGATCTTTAATCATTCTTACGCAATAAGATTCAATACTGAAAAGATCAAGATTTCTCTAATTTTATTTTGAATAAAATAAAAAATTAAGAGAAAGTGAGAGAAAGAAAATCCTCCAGATCTGATCTTCTGATTTGTATCCCTTGTTCCAATTCGGAAAATTGGTGAAGATTCCCTCTGGATTTTGTGCTTATTGAGAAGTAGAATTTTGTTCATTTTTCTCAGATAAGTCAAAATCCATAGCTCCCAAATCTCAGGTTTGCTACTTATCAACTTAAGATCTTGTGGTGCATAGAGATTTGAGAACTAGGGGGTATTTATAGGAAATTCTGATACCTATTAGGCTTGAGCTGTACATGGGTCAGACCAGGGACCAGTATGAAAATAGAAAAGAAGGCCTATGAATTAATTAATTCTCATATTCAATTCAGAATATAATTAATTAATTAATATTGATTCATGCCACTAGAGAATCAATATTGTCCTACCTCTTTGCTACTAAGTTATGAGGAACGGGTTGCACGGGCCCGGTATATCCCTATATTTAAGGTTACAAAAATTCATTGAATAATTTAGCCTCTGACAAGCCTACAAATTAATTAACATCTTTTTATTCCTAAGTAGTACCACACAATACCGTTTCACTTATGTTTGAACTTAATCAGTCAGCAGGACTTTCGCATAGTAAACCTTTTGAGCTTCTTATGGAATGTCACCATCCTATACTGGATATGGTTACCTAATCAAATAACTAGAAGTCATACACAAGCTGGTACCACATAAGATACAGATATACAAGTTCATGTAAGACTCTCCTTCATAGTATCTCAAAGTGATACACAAACATGTGTATACCTCTTGAACTTTCATTAGGCTTCAGATTTCATCAAGCCATCAAGATCAAGATTCTTTTAATGTTAGATAAAAGAATCAATCTCAGTTAGGTCCTGCATACCAAACGTATCTGCACATATAGTGACCAAAATAAGCCACTAATTACTGACTGTTTTGTAGCCTAGACCGACAATCTATTCTAGCACTGTCTTAGTTGTGATAACCATTTATATCTTGATAGGTCAAGCAATCCATATGATCTTTTGTGATCTACAACACATCGTATTATCTCGCTCTCGATGAGATAAGAGAATAGAGTCGCTTGCGATATATGTTTGTTAATTCAGATAGGAGATGATAATACAATAATAATGATTCCTATTATTTTAACCATAAACATATACCAATCATAATGCTTTCAGTTTATAAATCCATTACTTGTAAGGCTTGTTCAACGATAACGAAATTAACCCGATATCATCTTCAAACGATAATTAAACAAAAGAATCATATCACCTAGGTAAAACTTCTTCTTTGGAATGAAAAAATCATGGAACTTCATGGTCCTTTCCTTGTAGATCCGGGAGTTCGCATATGATTCATTCCAAAACTCCTCTATTTCATTCAACTTCATCACCCGGTCACCTTGAGCTTCTTCCAATACAAATTCATAGTCTTCAGGGCCTAATGAGTCTTGTGCTCAATCTCTACTGGTAAGTGGAACGACTTTTCTCACACAAGTTGATTTGGCGACATACCGATTGGCATTTTGAATACCGTTCGGTAAGCCCAAAATGAATCATCTAGCCTCTTGTATCAATCCTTCCCAGACATTAGTGTCATTTCCAAAATTTTCTTGATATCCATTAGCTTGAGGATGATTGGTTGTGGTAACCTGGTGCTTCACTCCAAACGAGTCAAGAGATCTCCATCGATTTATTAGAAGAGTGGCTCCCCTAATCACCTAACAAAGCCCGAGGTACTCCGTACCTAGCTACAAGAACTTGTAAAAATTTTATAACAACTTTGGCATCATTAGTTAACATAGCACAAGCTTCAACCCAATGGGACATATAGTCAACAACAAGTAAGATATACTTATACCACATGAGGAAGGTAAGAACTCATAAAATCTATCCCGCAAACTTAAAATTAGTAAACCTCTATAAACAATTAGTGGGACATTTCATCTCGACGAGTAATATTCTCACATATCTGACACAGGTCACATGCTTTGACAATCTCAACACAACCATGATATATGGAAGGCTAATAGAAACCACTTGAAAGTACCTTTATAATTGTTTAGGCATGACAATATTTAATTATCCTCCTCCACTCACATTGATACACACACCTTCTAATCACACCTTGAGCACACCTTTGAAACAAAAATGGTTCCCCTCAATAAAAAAATTGGTCATCGTTAAGGAATTTCTTTATTTGATGCAGTTTAAAAATGAGGGGTAATACTCCCTCTACTAGAAAATTAGAAAAACCAGCATACCACAGAGTATTATTGACAACAACCATCAAATGTTCATTAGGGAAACATTCATTTATTAACTCATTTTTGTTATCACCAACCATATGATCTGGAATAACATTATCACAAGCTTTCTTGTCTCGTACTTCCATATCAAATTCTTGGAGTAGGAAAATCCACCAAATCAATCTATGTTTCTTATCCGGCTTAGCAAATAAGCAATGAATCATAGCGTGATCACTGCACACAATAGACTTCATTACCACTAAATATTTATGAAACTTGTCATACCCATACACTACAACTGGCAATTCCTTCTCATTGATAGTATAATCGCATTAGGCCGCACATAGAGTTTAACTAGCATATGATATAACACAAAAAATCTTATCTCTCACTTATCCTAAGGTCACACCAATTTCTATATTTCTAGTATCGCACATGAGCACAAAAAAACTTCACAATCGGGAGTTACTAGTACAGGTGCAGAAACCAGAGCATGCTTCAACTTTTCAAAACTAACCACACATGCTTCATCAAATAAAAAGGGCACATCTTTTTCAAGCAAGCTACATAGGGATTTTGTTATCTTTGAGAAATCTTGAATAAACCTTCTATAGAACCCCACATGGCCTAAAAAACTTCTAACCCCTTTAACCTACATCGGTACTGGCAATTGTTCTATTGCAACAATTTAGCTTTATCAACCTCTTACCTTATTACCAATACCTTATGTCCCAATACTATACCTTCTCGAACCATAAAATAATACTTTTCCCAATTCAAAACAAGGTTTGTTTCCTCGCATCTCTCAACCACAGTGTTCAAATTTTTAAGGCACTCATCAAAGGATTAATCAAAGGTAGAGAAGTCATCCATGAATACCTCTATTAGGAATGTTATTAGAAATATTAAAACCCCTAGATTGTTAATGTATGTTTATTATGTTTTGGTGCATTAAAGCTCAAGTCAATCTAGTTTCTAGCAACTTAGTATTGAGTTAAAATGTAAAAGTCCTGTATAGGTCATATATACTCGAGTTGTAATAGAACTAGAAAAAAGAATCAACAATGTTGAAGAAATTAGCAGACTGATAAGTTCGTTATTTCGCTAACTTATCAATTAGTTTCTAGCTCATTTAGTGTTCTAATTGCGTGATTTTCATGTTTAGTTGTGCATTGTAGTGTTTTAGTGTAGAGTTTTGTTTGATGGTGTATTTTTGCATGAAAAGAGGATAAATTCGAAGGAAGGAAAAAAGAAGGATTTTTGGCTCTGTATCGACCGACACGAGGCTTGTGTCGGTCAACACGAGCAGTCGATGGGAGAGCCAACATCGACCTTGAAGGAGTCGACGTGAATGGTCAATGCTGATGTGGAATGTCGAGGCGAAGGATGTTGGGCTGGAGCGCGCGTCAACCGACGTGGATTGTGTGTCGGTTGACGCATAAGTGAAGTTTGCAAGAAATTGCTATTTTTGGCTATTTCCTTCCCTGTTTAATTCTACACATTGTGGGGATTAATTGTACACCTATATAAACATTTTAATTCGAGTTTTTAGGGTTAGACACCTAGTTTTCAAGAATAGAATATTATTTCAAGGAAGAATTTTATGTTTGAATTATTTTTGGAGTTTGAAGACTATTGATGGAATTGTTGTTGCTACATCGAGACTACTTTTGATCAACGCAAATTTATTACAGGTTTTATCTTTTCATGATGTTGATTATTATGAATGTGATGAGCTAATTTCGTAATCAGAATCTAGGGTTAAAAAGCTATCCTGACTACATGTATACAATTAATTGAATTGAATGCCTTCCCTTGTTAGATTTGTGAAATTATGTGCTTTGATATAAACCTTAATTTGTTGTCCACTTATTTAGGTTATTAGTTAATTAATTTGAGACTCAAAAGGTGATGATTAATTAACAAGAAAGGGATTTCACAATATAATCATTTATTCTTGTCTTAAAAAGAGGGAATTAGATTATAGGATTTAATCTGTTGATTTTGGGAGTTATTGAATTATTTCTTGAGACCGAAAGGGTAAAGGAATTTCGATAATCTACTTTGTAAATTGTCCATTAAAGAAGTTTACAATATTTTTCTGATTTCCATCTTTCAAGGTATTAAATTGGCATTTGATCGATTTATTTGTTGCATGTCAGGAAGGATAGTAATAAATCCCTAGAATCTGTATCTTTGCATTTGATTGAAACCCCATTGAATTGTTCTGTCTAGTTTTTAATTGAAGATTATTGTGTCTTTGGTTTTTCAAGTTAATGTTACCACAACCCATTGAATTTGATCGCCTCAAACAATTTCCTGAGAAATTATAGTTCAGTACTTAGGATGGTTCGTTATTTCATTCTTCGTGGGATCGATAATTTTTATTTACTGCTATATTGTTAGCTTCGCTAAGTCGTTAATAATTTTAGCGATCACAAACCTGAAGATTGTTGAAGGAATTCGCAGACTTGAAGATTGCTGAAGAAGCAAGTAAAGGCTAGCAAACACGAAGGAATGCTCAATGCACTCAAGAGAATGATGAAGGAATAACGCAAGCATGCTACGAGATCTTAGCGAATTTGCTGAGATGTCAGTTGTATATCAACCGCCAGCAAACACTAAACTTCAATCAAGATAAATACAAAGTCGTAAATCAGAAGGATCCAGATCACAAGGAAACTACGAATCACAGAAAAGAACAATCAACAGACACAACGGAGGTTTCAAGTTCAAACTAAAAGATCTGCTCTGACAAAGACGGCTACAAATAGGAGCTACGCCAATTGATAGACCAATAATATTTGCCTCAATGATGTATGTATTATTGATCATGTATATATAGAGTATTACAAGATATGAATAAATAAATAAAAGATACAAAAGATATCAACTAATAAGATATCCTAATGAGATGTGGAAATATCTTGTGCATGCATATCAACTCTAATATCCCCCCTCAAGCGAGATTGTGGGAAACCAACAACTCGAAGCTTGCCACGGAAGAATTCGAAGAGAGGACGAGGTAAACCCTTGGTGAAAACGTCCGCAATTTGCTGTGACGAGGAGACGAACTCTGTTCGAATCTTATCTGCTTGAACAAGCTCACGAACAAAGTGATAGTCAATATCAATATGCTTTGCTCGCTTGTGTGCTACCGGATTTTGTGAGAGAAAGATAGCACTGTTGTTGTCACAAAATAAAGAGGGAGGGCGCGGAAGCTCTAGACGGAGCTCAAGAAGCAAGTTTGTAAGCCAGATAACTTATGCCGCTGTATTTGCCATTGCCCTATATTCTGATTCACAGCTGGATCGTGAGACAGTAGGTTGTTTCTTTGCACTCCAAGAGACTAGATTCCCTGCAAGGAAGATAGCATAACCATATGTGGAGCGTCGAGTATCCGGACAACGTGCCCAGTCGGCGTCTGAGTAGGCAACAAGACTGCATTCGGTGTTGCGAGAGAATTCCAGACCATGATTTACGGTGCCCTTGACGTAGCGAAGTATGCGCTTGACTGTCTGGAAGTGATCGTCGGTTGGAGAATGAAGATACTGACTTGCCAAGTTTACCGCAAAGGAGATGTCCAGACGAGTGATTGTCAAATATTGCAGAGCACCTACCAGGGATCGATAAAGAGTGACATCGGCAAATGGCTGACCTGCCGACTCAAGGGTTGTACCTGCGGCAAGGGGGTGGCGACCGGCTTTGACTCCAAGAGGTCCGATCGGGCAAGAATATCCCGTGCATATTTGGCTTGTTAGAGAAACAGTCCATCTTGTGTGTAGTGAACTTCCAAACCAAGAAAATAATTAAGTTTTCCTAGGTCCTTAATAGAGAATTCCCGGTTCAAGTCGAAGATGAGGCGTGAAATGGAGGAATGATCATTTCCCGTCACAATAATGTCATCCACGTAAACAAGAATATATAGGGCAACATTACCCTTGGCAAGAATGAACAAAGACGTGTTGGATTTGCTGCAGAGAAAACCAAGGCGAACCAAGTAGTCACTGAGACGTTGAAACCAAGCACGGGGCGCCTGCTTTAAGCCGTAGAGAGCTTTCGAAAGTTTGCAGACATGATTCAGGAACTGAGCATCCGTGAAACCAGGCGGTTGCTCCATATAAATGGGAGAGGAGAGAAGACCGTTCAGAAAGGCGTTTTTTACATCAAGTTGATGCAGAGGCCAGTTGTGGTGAACTGCTAGAGTAAGAACAACCCGGACAGTAGTCGCTTTGACAACTGGGCTGAAAGTGTGAGAGAAATTAAGACCCGGAAGTTGAGTGAATCCCTGAGCCACCAGCCTAGCTTTATAGCGATCAATAGAGCCGTCGGGAAGGAATTTAGTCCGGAAAACCCATTTGGATCCAATGATGTTGACGTCAGATGGTCTAGGCACCAGGGTCCAAGTGTTGTTATTGCGAAGAGCTGTCATTTCCTCATCCATTGCCGCCATCCAGTGAGAATGTTTAGCTGCAGATTTAAAACCACGGGGTTCCTGGCTAGATAACAGAGCAACATGAAGAGCAGTGTTAGCAAAATTAGCAATATATTATGGTCTAAAGATGCCAGCCTTGGCCCTAGTGACCATCGAATGAGAAGGTTGAACTGGGACGGCCGGAGGAGAATTAGGGTTAGGGTTTTCTGCGGCTGGAGGAGGATTAGGGTTAGGGTTTTCTACGGCTGGAGGATGATTAGGGTTAGAAGTGTCCGAACATAAGTTACACGGCGAGTTAGACGACGGGGAGGAGGGCGGCGGTGAGTTTGAAGAGTTAGGGATGATTTTGGGCGACGCCGAAAGTGGTTCGACGAAGGATGAGATATCTAGAGTGCGGACTTCAACAGCGGAGGAGGATGAGATAAAGGGAAAGAAGTGCTCGTCGAACCGTGCATGACGAGTAATGTAAGTCCGTGTAGTAGTGGGATCATAGCACTTAAACCCTTTGTGAAAAGAGGAATAACCTAAGAACACACAAGGTAAGCTACGAGGAGAGAATTTGTTTGAAGCGTAATCCCGCAGACAAGGATAGACGCGACAACCAAATGGATGGAAGCTAGAGTAGGAAGGAGACGACCCAAAAAGGATCTGGAAGGGTGACAAACCGGCCAAAGTAGGTGTGGGTAGTCGATTTATTGTGTAGACAGCAGTGCTGAAAGCATCAACCCAAAAAGATAAAGGGAGATTCGCATGAAACAAGGCCGTGAGACCAGTTTCAGTGATGTGGCGATGCTTCCTTTCAGCTCTACCATTTTGACTAGGAGTGTATGGGCAGGAGAAACGGTGAAGAATACCCTTGGTGAGGAAGAAATCACGGACATTATGATTTGTGAATTCAGTTCCACCATCGGATTGAAAGGATTTGACTGAGCAGGAAAATTGATTTTCTACAAAAGCCGTAAAGGTTTGCAGATGTTTAAAAAAGTCGGATTTTCTGACCAGAGGATAGAACCAAGTAAAACGGGAGAAATCATCAACGAAGATGACATAGTAACGAAAACTGGAATTTGAAGTAACAGGGGCAGGACCCCAAAGATCACAATGAATTAAGTCTAGAACATAAGAAGAACGTTTTTCATTAACTTGAAAAGGAAGTCTAGAACTTTTAGCAGCTTGACAAGAATTACAAAGAGTAGTGGACAGAGAACGACTAGATAAACGAATTAAACCTAATTTCCTAAGATGAAGTAAAGACTCAGGAGGAAAATGACCCAGACGTGCGTGCCATAAGTCCATTGAGGCCTGCAACTGGCGTGTACTGGTTTGGGAAAAGAGAGCCGTGCAGTCCTCATCTATAACATATAGATCGTCCTTACGACATCCTCTGGCAAGGATTTGGTGGTTGTCTCGGTTCTGAATGACAAAGGAAGATTGTGAGAAGGTAACTAGAACAGGGAAATCATTGGTTAGTTTGCTGACGGATAACAGATTTTTAGTTAAAGTAGGAACGACAAGAATATCAGATAAAAGGATGTTAGAGGAGAGATTTAGGACACCGGTATGAGAGATAGGAAGTTGATTGCCGTTACCTACGACAACTTACTTGTTACCAGAATAGGGAGTGACATTTTCTAGGGTTGATGAATGAGGAGTCATGTGAGCCGAAGCGCCGGTATCTATGTACCAATCCGAATGATCGGAAGAGGAGAGAGAGCAGTTGGCGGCGAATGTTTCGGCTAAATTTGACGACGGCTGCTGGGTATAACGCTGCGGACAGTATGTGGCATAATGACCATCGAGCCGACAAATCTGACATCGGGGGGGCGCTACTGATTCTTGCGCTTACCCCCACTTTTCTTGTTGTTGGAGAAGTTCTGAGTTGTGTTGGCTGGACCCGGGCCGAGAATACCACGACTGGAGGGAGAAGGGGATTGCTGCCCATAGAAAGCGACAGAATTCGTTGATGAGGCATCAAGAGAATCCTGAAAGAGATTGAAGCTTTCTGCCTTGGCGAGCAAATCACTGAACGAGGGAAGAGTGGGCAGCGCCATCTGAGCGGCTGAAAAGGTGACGAAGGTGGAGCCGAGACCGCGGAGACACCAGTGCACTTTGTCGGTGTCATCAATGGAGCAACCAATCACCGCGAGTTGATCACAAATTGCTTTGAACTGGCGACCGTATTCTTTCACCGAGCGAGAACCCTTCTTCAAATGATGAAGCTCATCTTTGAGTTGGATTTCGCGAGATTTAGACTTGTGACTGAAAGCAGACTTAAGCGCGCGCCAGACTGAACGAGAGGAAGAGCAGTCTAGTGTTTCGGCCATGGCTTCTTCAGACAGAGTGGAGAGAATGAGGCTGAGGAGGCGTTGATCCTGGAGACGCCAAGAGAGGAACGCCGGATTTGGCGAGGAGACGCCGTCAGGAGCCGTTAGCATCGTAGGAGGAGAGGGTGTCGTGCCATCGACGTACCCTAAGAGATTCTGACAGGTAAGCAGCGGAACAATTTGCCCACGCCAAAGAAGGTAGTTTGAGGATGTGAGTTTGATGGTGATCATATGAACAAGAGTTGAGAGGGGTAGGAGATCGGTGGGGTTAGGGAGATTGGCCATGATCGGCGAAAGAAAGAGAGAGGAGAGAGCGGCGTGAGAGAGGCGAGAGAGAGAGGGGAGAATTAGGTCAGGATCTAGGGTTTGGCTGATACCATGATAGACCAATAATATTTGCCTCAATGATGTATGTATTATTGATCATGTATATATAGAGTATTACAAGATATGAATAAATAAATAAAAGATACAAAAGATATCAACTAATAAGATATCCTAATGAGATGTGGAAATATCTTGTGCATGCATATCTTCATGCATATCAACTCTAATACCAATCATAGATGAAAGAGACTTGAAGAATCACTGTACGTTGAAAAAAAAAGGAAGAACAAAGATTGGCGAGAAATCCCTTTGAGTCTAACGGATAAGATTCAAACAAGTCATTTGAATCTTCACATATAAATAGGTGTCGTCCAAAAATGATTCAAAGATTCGCAAAATTCTATTTACAGAGAAAATAAGAGAAGGTCCAAAAACTCTTAAACTCACGCGAACTCATCCGAGGTTGTCCTTGATTGTAGCTTCTTCGCAAGCTTTCACACCTAGAGCTCGAGACCTCTGAAGTATAACTTCTAAGGTTAATATTGGGATTTTTTCTACTCCTAGAAATAATCTAGCAGTCACCTTGTCGTGCAAGCGTGATTATCACAGGCAATCACCAAATACAAGGATAGGCTCGGGGAAGAACTATAAAACTCTCAAAAGTCGATGTCTAAGGAGAAGAGAGGTTTGTCCTCACTCTAAGGAGCGACAAGGTGAAGATTGAAGACTGAGGTGCTTGAAGGTGCACGCTGATCAGACGGAGGAGCTGCTCAATGTTAGAGATCAAGCCTGACCTTGTAATCAATCGAATAGTAAATTTTCAGTCGAAGGACTGAAGAGTGGACTTAGAACATTTTTTCGAACCATTATAAATCCTTGTGTCCTTTACTGCTTTATTTTGTTATATTTTATGTGCCCATATTTGAAACTCAACACATCAAGTGTTGTAGTATAATCTGCAATTAAACTAACGAATATTAGAGCTTAAACACCTTTGATTAATACTTGCTAAGTCGTGACCTTTGCAAGATAAGTGCAAGACATTTTTAATACTTCTACCGCATATATAAACACTATGATCGGGGACCAACAAGTGGTATCAGAGCAGTTGGTCTTTACAGACTTGCTGCTTCTGAGTCGCTTAGGACCAGATCCATTTTTTTTCTTACACTCGTTTCTTGTTTTTATGTTAGCTCATGATAAAGGATAATGGCGAACATCGCAAAATTTGGAAAGCTCACACCGGAAACCTATTCCACATGGAATAAGAGGTCATTGATCATGTTGATGAACATTCATCCCGATGGAGCACGTAATCAATGTGGGACCAATCAAGATCCAGAAGGTGAAGACGCAAATTGGTGAAGACCTACAAGGACCAGATGTATGGTTGACAAGCCGTACGCGGAGTGGACACAGGAAGATCGAACTCAATCTCAACTGGATTATGTAGCCATGGATCTGATCTTAAACTCTATGTCACCTCCTCTAATGGCAAAAGCCCTAGAGTACAAGAATGCTAAAGAAATGTGGGATTTTCTTGGCACTCTGAGCACAGAGACTGATCAAATGAAGAGAAATAAGCTACAACAATGCGTAAACAGATATGAATCTTTCCAAATGCTTCCTGGAGAAACAATCAAGGACATGGAAGCGAGATTAAACTCCATCGTAGCTTAACTGAAGAAATTTGGAAGAATATATGAACTTCCTGACATGAATTCAAAGATCCTCTCCAAAATGCCAAAGAAGGACTGGTTTGTCAAGGTGACCAGTATGAAGGAGAAAGATCTATCAACCATGAGTACTAAATAAGTATTTGCCCAGCTTCATGCACATGAATGGGACATCATGCAAATCAACAAGAATGAAGTTGTACGAGTAGCAGTACCCATTGAAGACCATCCAGAAGATGTTGCATTCTTTGTGAAAAGAGATACATAGAAGTGGAAGACAAAGAAGTCATTCCACTCAGATAGTCCAACTCAGTCTAACCCGATGAAGGACATCACGTCAACCAGTGGATCTCAAGTCAAAGAGAAGGAATGCTCAGTCTGCGAGTTGGAGGATCAGATGAACAGACTTCAGAAGCTGCTGCAAAAGGCTAAAGGGAAGAAGGAAGAATCTCAACAAAGTCAACCAGTAGATAGCGGGACAACAAAAAGGATACCGAGAACATGCTATGAGTGAAAATCACCAGATCATTTAAAGTTCGAATGTCCTCGAGTGGATCCTGATGAAAGAGAGAGATTAAGAAAGTTGTGCAAAAGATGAGCGTCAAAGGTCGTTGCTAAAGCTCTACTGACCAGGACAGAAATACCAGACATCCTAGATCACGACGACGAAGGATACTCATCTGAAGATGAAGAGGATGTCCTCATAGTATTCATGGCCCGCATGCAAGGAAATGGATCTCGGTCCTAAGAGACTTCAAAATAAGAAGCCTTGAAGGACTGACCACTCTGATACCACTTGTTGGTCCTAGTTTTTCAGAGTAAGTAAAAATTACACAACAGAATATTTTAATAATAAACTTGAAATTACCCAAACTGAGTGTAAGTCTTAGTTTGGTTTATCGAAAGCTCGGATTTAGTGTTAAGTCCGATAGTCTTAAGGTCAATTTTAGTTTATACTTCAATGCTTGAGTATTGAGTTTTAAAGTAGGTAAACAAAAATGCAGAAAGTAATAAAAAGGCAAAGGATTTTATAGTGGTTCAAACACCAAAAGGTCCTACGTCCAGAAACACAAGTCTCAAAATCCTCTAAGTTAATAGATACAAGGTGCTCCTATGATCTATTGGTTGCTGAAGAATACCTCATCCTTCAATCCACAAGCTCACTCTCTCGGTCCTTTGCACTTCTCCACTTCACAGCTACTCGGAGTGTGGGCGCACCGCACAACCTTCTCGTCGGTGGAATAAGGTCTTTATAGTTCACCTTGGAACTGTCAGCTTGGCGGCTAGAAATGTCCGTCAGAGTCAAAGTACAGAGCGTACTTGACTGTTGTATTCTTTCTTGGAGAGAAAGAATGCCAAGAGTAACTCAAGAACAAAGTGTTCTGAGTCTCGTGTTCACAGTGGTGACACATTGGATCTCTCGAAGACCTTAACTATTTATGGGCAAAAGAGTGAGATTCAAATCTTTGGAGCCGTTAGACACATTGGATTTTTTACCAATCCGATGTTCTCTCACTCTGCGTGGGTAGGTAGCCTTTTTTGGAAAGTACTGTAACCTTTCCCACTTTTTCTGACTTTGACAGTGATTGTTCACCTTTGCTCAAAACGGCAACATTTGGTTTGTCCGAGGAATCCAAACTGATTAGTCCAAGGAATCAAGACTAATGTCTTTAGTTAGCAGACTTTAAGGAATCTCCAATGTCTATAGTTTGATCTTGTCAGCACCATTCCTCAGAAAAATTCTTCATGTCTCTAGCTATGCGCGGGGATTGGAACTAAGATTCCATGCTAATTTTGTTAGGCTGGCAAGTCCATGCTGGCTGACGTCAGAATTCTGATTGTTGATCCCCAGAATGGTATGTTTGAGACTGGCAAGTTCCAAACTATTCAGTCCCAAACTGGCGAGTTCCAAGATGAGGTCTAAAACTTTTCAATCCCAGATTGATGATACATAGACTGATCAGTTCCAAACAGATCAGTCGCATACTTAACTTACAGTCTTTTAAGTCCTTTTGCACATCACCAACAGATTCATTAGTCTATTCTTTAAGTCAGCTTCAACTTACAACTCGATAAAAAGACCTTACAGGACTTTTACAATATCAATAAACTGATGCTAATCTAGAGACAACCTAGACTGGTTAGACTTGACCGAAGCTTTGATCCACCAAAACTTAATAAGTAATGAAATTCTAACAAATTTCCTAACATTATACATTATATTTTTAATGTATTTTACTAGAAGTAGTTTATTGTTATTTGATTTTTGCAAAAGATTACTAATTTTCATTAATTATATAGTTTACTTCCACCAAACATGTGCAGTAGATATTTAGTTTAAAGATAATATGATTATCTTTAATTTGATAAATGATACATTAAAAAATAATTTAACTTGAGAGAGCTATGATTACTTATAATTTTAGAAGGAAAAAATTAAAATTATATTTAGATGTCCATATATATCATAATCGATATGGAAAATTTCCAAACCAGCTGATCCAATTATCCAACGATATGGAAAATATCCAAACTAGTTGATCTAATCATCCAACTGACTGAAGAGAGAGTAAGCAAAAGAACCACTTGAAAATCAGAGCATCGACCAATTGAATTCAAGTAGTATAAGTTGGCATTTTAGGAGGAACTAGAAAATGGTTACACAACTATTTACGAGGTCAAGTAAATATTCAATTAGCTAGCCTTTACGCCATTCAAAGAGTCTTTTCAGACCTTCTGAAAAGAATAAAGATGGAAATTGTACAACATAGTACAAAAGTTAATCTGTAAAAAGTATGAAGTACAATCAACCTTTTCCTATAGGTTTATTTAAAATTCACGCCTATAAATACTCTAACTCAAGATGATGAAAAAAAATTTCTTACTCAATATAAAGAAGAAGCTTTCGATGGCTTTGTACTTCTGAGTTTTACGAAAGAATATCCAAGGTGCTGCTAATGTTGTTTCTCTATCTATAAGACACTCTCTTTATAAGTGTTTAGCTTTCCGCATATCCTTAGCACGAGACCACCGTGTCGATCTGACATTAGACCTACTAGAGTCATCCAACAACTTGTTAGTATAAGCTTAAAGATAACACAAATTAGTAGGATTAGCCAAGAGACAGAAGTTCTTGAAGCAAACGGAAACCTTCATCCCTACAACTGAGTCATGTGGAAGCTTTCAACTGTTAGAAGATCAAATGCAGCCACTTGCATTCAAGTACCATGGGCTGCTGAAGATACCGGAAGAAACACCTAGCAAGTGGACTCTTGTGGTAAAGCTCAACTGACTGGTGGTGCACGAAAATTGAAATTGGAAGTAGTTTCTCGTAACTAGAAGAACACGAGTTACAACATGTGTTAAATTATCAAGGGTAATGAGTGTTAGTGAATTTATATTCATGGAGAATTAAGCGTAAATGAAGGACCAACTGGCATCCGAATCACTGAAATTCTTATCTCTTTTGCTTTCTAATTTACTTTTCACTTATCACTTGCACAAGTCTGAAACCCAATAACTTACTTCACTTGTTGGAGTATATTTGTTATAAGAAATGTAATGCCCGACTACAAACTTAATCATACGAATTTTAACTGAACCTTTGTCCCACCCATTTAGAAAACTCACACGTTTCCACATTTTTGCAAATGTTTGATCTAAGACTAACAAGTAGTATCAAAGCAGTTTGTCTTTGTGACTCTGTTTGAGACTAGGTGTCAGCGGGACCTAACAAATTTACAAAAATTGAAATAGAAGAAATTATATTCATGAAAGTGATCACATCTAAAGAAAGAGTATCATATACAAAAACTTCAGCTAGTTATACTTATAAAGATGAATAATATGTAGAGGGACCATACTCCTATTAATATGAATTTTGACTATTTTGCTCAAGCCTTGAAAAATAGTAGGAAGTTGAACTTTTAAAAGAGCTTTCACTTGAACTTGAACTAGACTTTCTTGATTGATAAATTGAGCTTCCAATAGTTCGAACCGAGAAGTAATTACTCCCTCCGTCCCGATTTATTAGGCCCTTTTCTTTTCGGCACGGAAATTAAGAGTTGTGAGTGTAGAATGAGTTAGTGGAATGAATATTTTATTGTTGTGTGTGAAAATATTGCTATTTTTGGAAAGAGGTCAATTTAGTTAGGACTAGGGGTGTGCATTCGGGTCGGGTAGGGTGAAACCCGACCCGAAAAATTAAACCCGACAGACCCGATCACCCGATCTTCGAGACCCGAAACCCAACCGAACTATAGCCTCACCCGACCCGACCCTATCACCCGAATTTCGGGTCGGGTTTGTCGGGTGACCCGATGACCCGAAAACCTGAAAAATATTTTTTTTTTTTTAAATTCAGCACCTATACAGTTATATTCTATACTTTTTTGGCAAAATTTAGCACCTATTTATAAACAAAATACAAACTAATTAAACAACAAGAATCCATAACAAATTCACACAAATATAATCCATCACAAGAATCACAATCTAAAATAAAATTCATCACAAATTCATCACAAATTTATCATAATTCAATCCATAAGAACAAGTCATTAAGTCAACAACAAAACCTTCATCATCCATTATATGTCTTCAATCTTCATTCTCCCAAGTCCAAAAGATAAGTACCTACAAAGTACAAAAAATTAATTGATTAATTAGTATAAGATATAAAAAGTAAAAATAAAAATTCATATAATCTTTCTCACTCAAGTAATCAACACTCCGAGTTGCTATCTCTCCCCTCCTTTTCTTTCATGCCAATATTGGAGATACCTAAATTAAAACAATGAATAAATTATTACATATACTAAATTAAATTATAAAGATGTAAAATTAAAGTTAAAAGCAAAGCACACCTTCTTCATGCCTTTCAAGACTAGCCAAGTCTTCTTCAACGGTTGGTTCTTTCGATCTTCTTAACCAATTTTGGATACAAACAAGACCTTCCACAATTCTCGGAGTTAAAGAACTCTGAAAAGGGTCAAGTATTCTACCTCCCGTGCTAAAAGCAGATTCTGAAGAAACCGTAGAAATAGGCATAACCAAAAGATCTCGAGCAAGTAGTGAGAGGATTGGAAACCTACATTTGTGCACATCCCAATACTTCAAAGGCTCAAAATCCTCTCCTTGAGAACTACCCAATGTCTCTTCACTAAGATAAACTTCCAAATCAGTCTTGATTAAACTCTCACCACTTTGTGATTGAAACTTCATAAACCTATTAGCAGCATATCTAAGTTTCTTCAAAGGAGGTTCTTGAGAATCAACCGTTGTAGATACAACACTTTGAGAGCCACTTGAGGTCGTGCTCGATGCCAAATGAGGATTCAAGACTCTATAATGCTCATACAAATCATCTAAGGCACTCCTCAAATGAAACTTCAACGTCATGCCCTCATCGACCCCATACTCATCCACCAAATAGAACTCAATGAACTTAAGCTTATAACGTGGATCAAGAATGATCATCAAATATATAAGTTTGTTCATTGTTCTAAGATTCCCCCAATACTTCACAAACTTCGATTGCATTTTCTCTCCCATTTCTCTCAAGTAGGGATGAGTGACATTGTCATCAACATTCAATTCAGTCCACTCCCTCAACAAGTTCCCAATGGTATCTATTTCATGAAAAAGCAAATGGGGTGTGGCATGCAATGAAGCAGAAACTCTCAATGTGATGTCATAAAAAACTTGTAAACCATCACTAATCTTCCTAGCAATATTCCAATCATCATGCGTCGGCACTCCACTATCAGCATTTAGTTGTATTCTAAAGTGAGGATCTTTAACCTCAAACCGCTCAAATGCCTTTTCAAACTTAGCAGCAACACTCAACATTAGATATGTAGAGTTCCATCTAGTAGGTACATCAAGACAAAGTAAACTCTTACTCTCGATGTTCTCCTCTACACAACACTCCTTAAATCTTGTATGTCTAGCCGGAGAAATCTAACGGCATCTCTAATTTTCTTGAAATAATCACACAAAAGCAATCTTTCATCCAAAAACAATTGATATACATCCCTAGATATGCTCCAGCGAGAAGGAATTCTAAACTTAGGATTTAGAGCCCCAACAAACTCAATAAAACCCTCCCCATCCACAATACTAAAGGTAAGCTCATCTTTGATAATCATTTCAACCAATTTCTTTCTAGCATACACAGGATCAAACTTCCAAGTGCTTAAGGTTGCCCCCTCATTACCATCAATGGATTTTACAACTATTTGCTTTTGAGTAGAGTCTTTTCTTAAAGGACTATGAATGCAAGTCTTCATATGTGTGTTAAGATTGCCAGTTCCATGCTTCTTTGCATCACATAAATAGCTACTTGGGCAATAATTGCACTTACCTCTTTTATCTCCATTTTCATCGTAAATGACGGTGAAATGATTCCACACCTCTGACTTTGCTTTGCCTTTTTTTCTTGGTAGGGGAGGTTTGCCCGAATTCCTAGTTTGTTCTTGTTCTTGTGTTACATTGGGTGTATGTGTCTCTTCTTCAGTCGACATTGCTGATACAAAATAAAGCAACACACGAAAAAAATAAAAAAATAGGACTCAAACAGAACTTCCAAGCACGAACGAAAAGGAACATAACAAAACTAAACAAACATGAATACAAACATAAACATAAGGAAGCCAACTAAACAAAACCTCCTCTCGGAGTACAAGAAGTGTTGCTACTTCTAATGATCAAATTCTTACCTCCCCACAACAATTCTACTCGTTCAACACTTCAACTAATCCATTTAAAAAATAAACAAACATGAATATAAACATAAACATAAGGAAGCCAACTAAACAAAACCTCAGTCCATCGCTTTATGTCTAAAAAATAAACAAACATGGATGTACTTGATGTTTCTAAGTGAGCATACTAATGTCTAATGTAAATAAAATAACAACAATTACAAGAAACCAAATAATAACAATTACCAGAAACCAAGAAAAATATATATATTACCTCACAGCCGGCAGTCGCGACAGCAGCGGGGAAGGCGGCTTGGCACTTGCAGTCGAGTAGGATGATAGTGAAGGCGGCGGCCGGCAGTCGCGACTCGCGAAAGTGATGGGTGAAGGCGGCGGCCGGCGGGTGAAGGGTGGTGAAGCCTCGCGAACGATGATGGGTGGTGAAGGCAGCGGTGGAATCGCGGACCCGGAGAATAGCCTGTGCAGCGCCGGGGTTGGAATGGTCGTCGGTGGCCGATGGATGGTGGGTGTGCCGTTTGGTGGAATCGGTGAGGGCTGAGGTCGTGAGGGTTCACCGTTCGCGTGAGCGGTGAGCGTGAATCATGTTAGGTTTTGCTGAATAAAAATAGTAATTTGATATCTATTTTGTTAGATTTTTAATTAATATTAATAATATATATATTATTATATATATAAATTATATATATTCGGTCGGGTCGGGTGTCACCCGAACCTGAAATCCCTCACCCGACACCCGACCCGAAAAGCTGTCGGGTGAAAAATTCACACCCGCCACCCGAACCGAATGCTGGAAGAACCGACCCGACCCGACCCTAAACAGTCGGGTCGGGTCGGGTTTGTCGGGTCGGATCGGGTTTTGCACACCCCTAGTTAGGACGCCCGGTTTGGTAAGAGGGCCTATTCTGCTGGGACGAAGGGAGTACTTCTTTTTATTTCTCTTAACCCTCCATTGTCCTTTTGTAGTTCAAAATTTACTATTTCTCCTTTATTAGTTGGTGATTTGAATCTATCTCCACATCCAGTTAATCAACTAGATTTTTCTTTTAAAAACTTTTACAAAAGCTTCATCTTCATCTATAGGATACTTGTCATCTTCAATAGGTTGACTTTGCAATCTAACATGTTCTCATAAAAGAATGTAATTTATATTAGCATTTACAATTTCAATTGAAGGTTCATAATTTCTACTTTTTTGAACGAACTATTTTGATTATATACATATTAAAAAAAAATTACCTTATCATAGCAATATTGAGTAGTAAATTTTATTCCACATGAATTTATCATAGCCTACTTTTGTCTATTTTTCCTATTTCAATACCTCATTTTCTAATAAAATGAATTTAAATTATACATGAAAAACTATAAAAATAAGGCAAATTCTCATATAAAACGGTCTCATCATTTTTATTGTGAGACAAATTTAATGAAATCGTGTGTTTTTTTATTGCAAATGATGTCTCACCATTTTTATTGTGAGACGAATTTAATGAAATGATGTGTTTCTTTATTGCAAATGATATATTTCTTTGTTGCAAATAATATAATTTTTAAAAACGAAATGATGTATTTAACTTGTTGAAATAATGTATTAAGATCCGTCTCACAATAAAAAAAATGGTGAGACCGTCTCTCAGAAAACCAACTCTAAAAATAATGACTATACAAACAATAAAAATAGCAATTATAAAATTTTTCTTTAGGTAATATATAAAGTTAGAGTTGGTCTCCTGAGAGACGGTCTCACTATTTTTTTATTGTGAGACGGACCTTAATACATCATTTCAATAAGTTAAATACATCATTTCATTTTTAAGAATTATACTATTTGCAACATAGAAATACATCATTTGCAATAAAGAAATACATCATTTCATTAAACTCATATTACAATAAAAATGGTGAAACATCATTTGCAATAAAGAAATACATTATTTTATTAAATTCGTCTCACAATTAAAATGATGAAACCGTCTCATCCGAGACTTTACCATAAAGTTATTAAGAGGTAAAAACCTAATTTGCCTCAAACAAGTCAGGCCTAAGATTCCTTTCCCTTTACCAATGTACATGTAACTAGCTAGAATAAATGAAATTGTATATATATCCAATTAAATACAACCAAAACGAAATAAGGTTGATAAACACTCAATTCCGTTGAATTTGCTGCATCTACTACTCCATCACATTTCCTACCTGACAATATATCTCATCACTCAAATAGTATTTGCTACTCCACCACATACTACCCTCGCCCACAAATATCTCAAGTTAAGATTTTTTATTTACTCAATGTAGTACACTTCTAATATATCAGTTAGAATAATTGTTTTAATAATTAAAAATTAATATCAAATTATTATTAGTGGAACTACTATACTATCATATCATTTCGGACTCTCACTTTGAAAGATTGGGGTGATCATAAACTTTGTTAAGATCTACAAAGAAGGGAAAGTAATGAGGACACTGGAAAAGCGGACGGAATATAATGTAACTGTTAAGAAATTTCACTAAGTAAAAATATTCTGGCACTAATACAAAATTATATATTCAAAAAACTTTGGAAATATTTAAATATGTGAATTTTAAATTAATATACTTTATTTTCCAAAAATATAAAATAGAAATCCCATTATGTTATCATGTGGCTACGACCCATTTCAAGGGTCCAAATGTGAACACCAATGTTGTAAAAATCGATTTGTGCAGCCTAGCTCGACTATATAATCAACAAGCGGCTCTATTAGACGTTTTTTAAGGCATTGGATCTATTTAGTTTAAGCACCCAAATATATAATTAATTTTGGAATTAAAAATTTGCATAACTTTATTTTTTATTTAATATTCCCTCTGTCCGCACCGCAGGAGTAGTCTCATTTCCTTTTTTTATCCCATAAAAATAAAATAGTCATATTTTCCTGAAATGACAATTTTAATCACACTAACCAATAAAATATTAATTTCACTTTACTCACAACCCTTAATTTTCGTGTTAAAAAAAATAAGACTATTCTAATGGAATGGAGGGAGCAGTATTTATATATTTGAAATAATAAAATTATAAATAAATTAACCAACTGTTTTAGAATCATAATGTCCCACTTGACCAATAATCAAAAAATATAATGCAACAGATGATGTATGCAGGTGATGTCATATCCATTACGGAGGGGGAGTATCGTCACAATGTTGACGCAATTGATGACGAACTAAATAATTGAAATTTGATTAGTGATGGAGTTGATTCTCAAACATCTATATATTAATATATTTACATATATTTTTATACTATAATATTAATTCCTGCTTGTTTATTTAAATGGGTTGGAGCTCCATTTGTGATTCCTCAACGCGGAACTGAGTTTGCTGGCTCTTCATTTTTTTCTTTACATAATTAATGCATGTTTCTCTACGTTTTACATAAACCACGTACCTAGGCGCAGCATACCAAAAATCAAGAGCTGCACATGGCTACGAAGATCATCAGTGGAATCCAGTTCTCGAGCCTCCCCGCAAGTTATATCCGAGGGGAATCCGACCGGCCGAAACTGCAACAAGTATGTGTCTTCGACAACATCCCTGTGATCGACTTGAGTTGTAAAGATTCAAGCCTAATAATTGACCAAATAGGCCGTGCTTGTCGCGAATATGGCTTTTTCCAGGTTAGGTTCTTGATTTCAATCTTCATACGATATATATGCTTTGTCTTAATTATTGAATGCTGCTGGATTATTTATATATATAAGGTTATCAATCATGGAGTTCCCAAGGAATTGGTGAGCAGGATTCTAGAAATGGGTCACCAATTCTTCGATTTGCCGATGGAGGAGAAGATGAAGCTATATTCTGACGATCCTTCCAAAACCATGCGTTTATCTTCGAGTTTCAACGTAAAGAAGGAGACCGTCAACAACTGGCGTGATTATCTCCGGCTCCATTGCTACCCCTTGGAGAAATACTCACCTGAATGGCCTACCGTCCCCGCTTCTTTCAAGTAAGTCTACGATAAAATTGAAAAATATTTATAAATTTACTTCATCCTCATATCCTATCAATATTTTTTTATCTTTATAAGCCTTCTTTTTTCCACAACTTGTGGGGAAAAAGGGTTTATTCTATCATAATTTGCTCACGAGTTAACGATGGATGCAGAGAGATCGTGAGCAAGTACTGTGAACAAGTCCGACAACTCGGGCTGAAGCTGGAGGAAGCGATATCACATAGCCTAGGATTATCCAAAGAGCATCTCAAGAAGATTTTGGGAGATTCAGAACAAGGGCAGCACATGGCCTTCAACTACTATCCGGCCTGCCCGGAACCCGAGCTCACATATGGATTGCCCGCGCACACCGACCCCAACGCTCTCACCATTCTCCTTCAAGATTCGCAAGTAGAAGGCCTTCAAATTCTCAAGGACGGCAAGTGGCTGGCTGTGAAGCCTTACCCCGATGCTTTTGTCATTAACATCGGGGATCAGATTCAAGTATAGTTTAATAGTTTTTCTCATTTCGGTAATTTTATTATTAATTCATTGACATTTGATTCTTAATTCTTACTGCAGGCTTTGAGCAACGGCAAGTATAAAAGCGTGTGGCACCGAGCAGTCGTAAATGCTCAGAAACCAAGAATGTCGGTCGCCTCATTCCTCGTTCCCTCTGACGCAGCCAGAATTCAAGCGCCGGAGGCGATCACGACCGGGGAGGAGGGAAATGTGTATAGAAATTTTACATACAGCGAGTACTATAAGAGGTTTTGGAGCCGTGAGTTGGACCAGAAGCATTGCCTGGACTTCTTCAAGAACTAATTTCAATATACTATATTGTTGTTACCAACTACTATTTCACCCATCCAATTGTTGTACTTTAGTATTATCAAAGAAATTTAAATTTTATCAATAATTATTTATGATTAATTAAAAACTAAGTCACTCTATAATATAATATATTTAGATTAAAGTTTATCAAATTCAGATTTTTATTAGATTGACATGCTAAGTGCATGAAAAATTTGTGTCGAAATTGTATTGAACTCAGATCGGATACTTATATCGCTTGAAATTTTAATTAAATATATTTTGTTCTTTTACAATTATTTAATAATTTTAAAATTTGAACTTTGTTATATTTATTGGTGTTGTTTTATATAATTTATTATAACATTAATTATTTTTTGTCTTCTTAATCATACTAAACAATTGTAGAATTCATATTATTTTTATTTGTTTAAAATCTTTATCGGGTTCATATCACATTTATTTTATTGGGTTCTTATTGAGTTTTATCGTTTTATCCATACTTATTCTGTTTATGTTATTATCATGCGTGGATGATTTTTTAAAAGATAACAAATATTCAGACGAAATTTTTAAAATTAAACACAATTAAATATTAAATAAAAAGTCATTAGATTATAAAATAAACATAATTAAATATTAAATAAAAAGTCATTAGATTATGCTTGCAAAAGTAGGAAAATGTTAAAAATTATAATTATAATAGTTCCCAAAATAAAAATAAAAAATAAAAAAGAATATCAATATAGTTATATAGACTAATTTAAAAATTTTGATGTTTCAATATTTGAAATATCATTCAAGAGAATAACCAATTTACAAATGTCATACAGGATTGGAGTTATTATAAATAGATGAAGTTAGTCAACAGTGTTGGTCCCGAAATCAGAGTAACAATATTTGCAGCGGAAGTTTAAATTCTTACACTTGACTCTAAAATTTGACTTGATTCAGTTTTTAGTTTAACAAAAAGTCAGTTTAGCTCAGAAAGTGTTGAGTAGGTTTCAGATTATACGCTTCAATAGGGGTGAAAATGGTTTGGTCGAAACCGGTTGAACCGAATTAATTTGACTGGTTTGGCTGGTTTGAAAACTAAAAATTTTGGTCGGACTGAACTGTCTTTTCAAACCGTATAATTTGGTTTGGCCGACGGCTTGTGGTAGGAAACCGGCTGTTTGGGCCGGACCGAACCGTTTCTATAAAATCATTTAAATTATATATTATATCAAAATATAATGTAATACAATCACTGTTTCTCACAATATTTATATAGTATTTCAAATGTTTGCTTTGTTCATCTCATGATTATTTATTAATGTCAATAATGAACAAGTTACTTTTCTATTTCAAATTTTGTCCTTTATTTAATCATTTACATATAATATTGAATAATACAACTTATATTTAAATTAAATGTATTTCTTGATTATATAATTTGAGCTCTTTTTGACAATAATAATATAGAATATGGAACTTATTTGCATCATCAATTGATCATGTTGTTTCATTCCTAAAAATATTTTATAGATACATAAATTATTTGTTTTCACAAAATAAAATTTTCAAAAATAAGAAATGTTCGATGTTTCAACTATAACGGTTGAATTGATATTCCAAACTATTAAATTGGCCGAACCAAACTGTGGTCCTTAATCAGAGTATGAATAAGTGTGCAACGGAAATTTTAATAAGTGTTTGCACTCTAAAATTGGGGGCTCAGTTTTCCAGTTTCTGGTTTATAAAAATTGTGTTAGCCGAAAGTTTAATTAGTCAGTTTACAGTTAAACACTTCAACACTTTAGAGAAGTGTTGATGGTTTCAAAACTCAGTTGAAAACTGTGTAATGAGAAGAATAACGAAAGCTGTAAACAAGACATGATATTATAGTAGTTCGGATCCTTAAGTCCTACGTCCACTCTTTGGAAAATAATCCAGTAATTCACTAAGTAATAAGTATACACTCCTCACGATCTATAGTCAATTACTGTGAAAACCACCATCCGCAGTAAACTGGATCACTCGCCCAGGTAGATGATCTTCACTCCTTCAGTTCCTCGGAGCCAGGTAGGCACCTCGAAGTCTTCTTAGAACTGGCGGTCGTCGAAAATGGATTGAGGACATACCTCCCTTCTCCTTCTCCGGTAGATGGATGTTAAGTTCTTCCCAGAACACTCGAGAGTCGGCAGTAGCCCGTAATAACCTGTCCCTCCTTAGATAACTAGGTTGCTATGTTCTTACTTGAAAAGTAAGAACACCAACAAGAAAGACTAAGTCGATTAAACTTTATCCTCGAGGACAGATAGTTACACGGTGAATCACAAATGATTCAGTAAGCAAGAGAGCCTCGTGTTCAAATATTGACACACGGAGTAAAGCCATTCACTTGTGAGCTTTGAATGCTATGAGCTTTAAATTCGGCAGAGTAATGGCGCTTTTAATTCAGATGTTCGGTTAGGTTCTGTAAAGTATCTCTCTGGTCCTTCTGCTATTTATAGTTGAATCTCTGAAAGTAGCCGATAGAGACAATTTGAATGATGTCCAAACAATGACCATTCTTTTCTGTTGTTGCACACCTGCTCCACTGCCTTTTCCACTGTCATGCTTTTGCAGAGGCAGTTTTGTCTCATTTGTGTCAGACTTGAACAACGTTGTACTGCAGTCATAACTGTGTGTATCTTTGTTCCTTATCATTGAGTCTTCAATGCTCTTTATGACTGCTCGGCTCATTGCTTTTCACGTGTTTTCTTATGGCGTAAAACTGCGCTTGTCTTAAACTGTGAGTTGCTCTCGACAAATTCTCTTTTAAAAATAGTGTCCACAGTTTTCATCGCTATTTCATACTTGGCAGTTCTGCATGCGCAGTTTTTTTGCATATTGCTTCTTGAACTGTCTTCACAAATTTTTCGGTCCTTTTGTTCGGACAACTTCATCTTCAAAAATTGTTCCACAGTTTTTGCCTGTTTGCTTTTCCCGAACTATTAAAACTCGATTATCCTATACAAGGATTACATGAAGTAATAACTCTAGGATCTAAACTTTGGTATACAGTTTTGACACATCAAAACATCAAATTAAAGGTAGGATTTCTACATCAACATCTAACAATTTCCCCCTTTTTGATATTGTCAAAACTATACCATCTAAGTCGGAAAGAGGCTGCAAATGCTATGAGTTTACAAAGTATGAAATTCTAACACTACTCAGAATTGTGCTTCCTCTAAACTTGAATTACTCTAATTGATCTTCCCCCTGAATCGGAGAGATATTACTCGATTATCATAAATCAAATTAGAGCGAAAAGCAATATGCTGATCACACTGGAAAATGTGAATTCAGCTAAATATTAAGTATCTAAGGTAAGAGACAATGAGAAGTTATCTTCAAACCAGAAGTTTTTAACCTTTCATTATTTGTGATCGTTACAAGTACATGAAAAGTGAAAAACTGTCCAAAAGATACAAAAAGAATTCAGTTCAACTGATTCACTCCTTGGATTTGTCTTTGTCCTTCAATTTGTCTGGAGTGGAGGAGGATGAAGTTCCCATTTGCATGGCTAGACTTTTAGCAATTTCCATCATCAATTTCATCTGCTCCTCTCTAGCTTCTTTCAGCATCTGCATTTGCATCTTCATCTGCTCATTCCTCATCTCTTCTTCCTTCATCTGCTCTTCTCCAGCTTTTTCCAGCTTCTGCATCCTCATGCTCATCCCTAATCTCTTCCCCCTTTTTGACAATATCAAAAATAGAGGCCGTGGATGTCTGGACATGTTGACTTACTTCTTGTCTGATCACAGTTCGAACTGTGTCAACATCCATGGTCAAGGTGGGTACTCAAACTGAGATAGGGTTAGGAGACAATGTTTCTAGAGGAACAACTGACTGTTCAACATGAAGAAACATTTCCGTTGAGTCTCCCTCAGTGGCAGTTTCCTCTGTCATCTCCAGTCATTGTGATTGAGCAGTTTGAGCTGATGCTTCCTCCTCTCTTCTTCTCTATTCAGCTGCTGCCTCTTCATCTTGTCTTTTCTTTTCTGTTGCCTCTGCCTCATGCCTTTCCTTTTTTGTGGTTGCTGCAGCTTCGGCCTCCTCTTTCTGTTGCCTCTGCCTCATGCCTTTCCTTTTCTACGGTTGCTGTAGCTTCGGCCTCCTCTTTCTGTTTCTGAGCTGCTGCTTCTAACCTTCTTTGTTCAGCCTCTTTTTCTAGCCTCAACAGTTCTTCCTCCTCTTCTCGTACTCGTTGTGCCTTCTTTGCAGAGTACTCTTTAGCGGACAGGCATTGGTGTAAGAACTGAAGCTGTTGTAGGAGAAGGCTGTGCAGCGTGCACTCACGAATGATTTCAAGGGCTCTTTCGGCAGTTGCTTGGATAGTCAGCATGTGTGAGAGGTGGATAGCTTGTGCCAGAGCGGCTTCCTCTTCCTTTCTCTGTCTCTCCTCTTCCTCCTTTCTAAACCTTTCAATTTCCCTTTCTTTCTCTTCCTCAAGCTGAGATAGATTCATCAAGATCTTTTCGGCCTTTGTAGTCAATTTCAGTTGAAGAGCGTACAGTCTTTCGAGAGATGCGTTGTTTTCATCAATCTTTTTCTGAATAATTTCCAGAGTAGATTGTTCTTTTTCTTCAGTGGCAGCTTCCTGTGTGACATCATCCTGATTAATTCCCCTGTCTCTGTGACGGGCTGAGGAGTTGACACATCTCTTTCAAAATGATGGGAAGTTCCACCTTGTTCATCTGCATGACTGGATACTTCTTGCTGATTGGAGTTTGATTTCGATGCAGTTCAGCCATCCTTGGGAGTAGATTGGTGGTGTTCCTACCTTTGAGATATAGTCGTTTTTGAATTTGAGCTCCTCATGTCAACAATCTCCACCAGATCTTCTGTCGGATTGAAGCCAAGAGCTTCAAGATGGATGCGATTGAAGGCTTCAGCGCACATGAGATCAGTGTTTTGACCTGACTCAGTTGGGATTGAATATTGAATTGCTTCCCGAAACGTCAGTTTCCTGGTAACTTCTATCATAGAAACATCAAAATCTTCACCTTTCCTCCTTTTCGGTTGGTCAACAAACTGTCTATTTGCCTTTCTCTGCCTTATGTAATTCATCTTCCACGATAGTTTCCATCTTTCTCTTATTCTTCTTTTTCTTCTCAATATCTTCACGAGCCTGCCACATAATAGTTTTCTTCTTAACAGGAACTGAGGTGGCAGTTCCCTTAGTCTTTTTAGCGCTTTGGGCAGTTTGAACTGGGGGTATTCCAGCGAGACTACCAGCCGTCTCAGTTTCTACCACTTTGTCACCAAAACTGTCTCGCTCATCATCATCTCCATCATCTCCGTCATCTCTTGTCTCCTTCTACGGGTCGGTAGACAGGATTCCTTGGAGGGATAAAGTCAGACGGGAGAAGATCTTCTCCCTCTCGGTGGAGACCGATCAGTTGTTCGATAAGATAACTAACCTTGAGACCGAAACTAACATTTAATGTAAACTTCTTATCTTTTCGAATGCCTCTATTCTTCTGGGCATTCTCAAGAAGTCTTCCATAGATGTACTCTGCCCAGTTTCCCACTGGACCATCATCAAATACCATCATAACTGCATACTTTGCTTAGCTCAGTTCTGAGAAAGATCCTGCTCCACAGTACAACATTCTCAGTGCAACCTCACTGAGCGTCTTGTAGAAGGGCTTCAATTCTGATATCTTAATGGTTGATTTCCTACTTGTGATCGGGCTTTTTCCACTCGATCCAATGTCTTTCCATGTCCTTCTTGTCTTGATCTAATAACTGGCGATGTTGATCCCTTTGTTCGGTAGATGAAGATTCAAAGCAATGAGATCAGCATCAACTCGGATCTCTGTCTTCTCAACCTTCGTTTTAAACAATAGTTGATCCTTAGCTATGATCGCGTTTTCGTAGAATTCTGCTACGCGGTAGGGTATGAATCTATGAGGGAATGCTGTCAAAAATTGTGTCAATTTTTCTGTAGAGAACTTCTTAGTAAGTTCATCATTTGTAACAATAGTTTCGATATCTCTCCAATTTAGGATCTTTTCCTTCACGACTTGTGCTGCCCGAATTTGTTTGTTGGAGAGTCCGTAAGAGTATACATCATCTTTCGCAAAGCGAACTAAATTGGCATGAGAAGTTTTCTCCGTGACAATATATCGCTCGGGGTTGTCAGAGGTACTGGGACCTTCGGTCTGTAGTGTCTTTCTCTTCGGCATGATGATTAGATGTAATGTGAGTGATCGTGGGATTCAAATGTTGAAAGCTTCGAATTTT
Source organism: Plectranthus barbatus (assembly GCA_026898455.1). Lineage (NCBI taxonomy): Eukaryota > Viridiplantae > Streptophyta > Magnoliopsida > Lamiales > Lamiaceae > Plectranthus > Plectranthus barbatus. The sequence continues at coordinate 39,694 of JAPKLW010001330.1, read as the reverse complement.
CAGAGAGAGTTTGTTGAGAGTAAGGTGTTGAGAGTAAAAATGTAGACGATGATGAAGAAAAGGGTTTTAAGATCAATTGTTAATCAAGATCCACGACTGAGATTGAAAACCCCTTTCTGCGATCAACGACTGAGGTTGAAGCTTTTGCGGAGGCAGTTTTGTCTCATTTGTGTCAGACTTGAACAACGTTGTACTGCAGTCATAACTGTGTGTATCTTTGTTCCTTATCATTGAGTCTTCAATGCTCTTTATGACTGCTCGGCTCATTGCTTTTCATGTGTTTTCTTATGGCGTGAAACTGCGCTTGTCTGAAACTGTGAGCTGCTCTCGATAGTTTCTCTTTTAAAAACTGTCCATAGTTTTCATCGCTATTTCATCCTTGGCAGTTCTGCATGCGCAGTTTTCTCGCATATTGCTTCTTGAACTGTCTTCACAATTTTCTTCGGTCCTTTTGTTCGGACAGCTTCATCTTCAAAAACTGTTCCACAGTTTTTGGCTGTCTGCATTTCCCGAACTATTACAACTCGATTATCCTATACAATGATTACATGAAGTAATAACTATAGGACCTAAACTTTGGTATACAATTTTGACACATCAAAACATCAAATTAAAGGTGGGATTTCTACATCAACATCTAACACAAACCGTTTTAAAATGGTTTGGCCGGTTTGGTTTGGAATATTAATTTGGTCGGTTTGGTTTGAAAAAAATTTAAACCGTACTTATTGGTTTGGCCGATATTTCATCCCTAAAATTGGCCAAACCGGACCGTGTACACACCTACGCTTCAATACTTAGCCAAGTATTGAAGGTTTTAAAGTAAGTATGGAAACTTAGTATGCAGAAACTTAAATAAAGCAAGTAAATAAGACAAGATATTTATAGTGGTTCGAAAACAAAGTCCTATGTCCACTCTTCCGAACTTAATTGAAAATCCACTAAGTTTCAGTAAACAAGCCTTCAGTATACAAGCCTTCCACTCTTGCAATTATTATATATCGCTTATGTCCCCAACCTTTGAGAATTGCACGCCGCCCTTCCTCTCGACTGTTGGCAACCCCGCTGCACCTTGCCACCATGACTACTATCGCTGCTAGAGATACGTGAGGAGCGAAGAACACGCCACCTGTGATCTCTCGTTTGTGCAGCTACTGACTTCGATGACAATAAAACAAATTGAGAATGCAGACTCATAATTTTACCAACACACCAAGAAAAACTATGCATACAAGAAAAATAATGAAAAAAAGAAATTTGTAGTGAACGCTTTGATAAGTCAAGCTTTTTTACCCTTAAAATCTGCTAAAACTTCTTCAATACTTTGAGACAGGTTGACTGGGAGCATCAGTTTTCTTAAATTAATATTTAATATCACAGAAAAATGAAAAAGGAAGAATGCAGCAAGAAAATATATGCATATTCGTGAGAGGGAGGGACTGGGAGAGGAGAGAGAAATAAAAAAGATGAAGTATATTGCATATTCGTGAGAGAGAGGGATTGGGAGAGGAGAGAGAGGAAAAAAAGATGGAGTATATGAATGAGATATTTGGGTGGAAGATCTGGGTTAGCAATATTAACTTATTCCTAGATTGTTAGTTATACATTTACTAAATGACCCCTAGTAACTAATTATTAAGAGAATTTAAATTAAAATTTTATAATTTTCAATTTGATCTGGACCACATAATAAAAAAAAAATAAAAGGATGAGATTTGGTCTCATATATCATTTGGGAGGTGGGTAACATATGATCACCACTCTATATAAATATATATATATATATATATATATATATATATAGGGGTGCGATCTAGGCTGAACAAGGTTCTGTGAATGAACAGAGACCTAGATCTAACCGCACATTCATGAGATCAACGTCCATAATTCTTCCATGTCGTGTATCATTTTTCTTCATAACATATATCATCATAAGGTTAAAAATGTCCAAAACCAATAAAATCAAATCTAATAAAATCTTTAAGCGAATTTTAAGGGAGCAGTTTCCCACAAAAATAGATACACGATCTATTTCAGATACCAAATCAAATGCCCCACGATTTTTTCCATTATTATCAAATAAATTGGAAAGAGAAAATGCACCACGATTTATTACATAATCTAAAGTTAATCGTTATCATTGTTTATTGCTTTGTGTGTCATTGTTTATGACTTTGTGTGTCATTATAAGGTTATTCTCTCAACTTCCACTAATATATTATCATTAAATGTATAAACAATTTTAATTATTCGTTAAACAGGGATTCGAAGAATGATACATTTATTTATAAATAATGACACTCACATAAAATAAAAATGACAATCGCATATGACATAAAAATAATAAAATCTAGACGTGAAGGCGATCCACCAAGTGTCAGCCGGATTCGAAGAATGATACATTTATTCATAAATAATAACACTCACATAAAATAAAAATGACAATCGAATATGACAGAAAAAAAATAAAATCTAGACGTGAAGGCGATCCACCAAGTGTCAGCCGGCTTCGAAGAATGATACATTTATTCATAAATAATGACACTCACATAAAATAAAATTGATAATCGCATATGACAGAAAAAAAATAAAATCTTTGACAGTTCACGTCCGACTTCTTCGATGGTTGAGATTCTCACTCGACGGCGTTCCCTCTGCCTGAGCGATGCCGGTGCCGGCGACTGAATAAGTGGGAGAATGGTGGCCGTCCGGTTTCAGACCGGCGACGGGGAGAATTAAAAATCAAAATGCCGAAAGATAAGATAATCGGCGTGGCCATGGATTTCTCCAAGAGCAGCAAATCGGCGCTGCGGTGGGCGATCGATCATTTGGCTGATAAAGGCGACACGTTTTACATCCTCCACATCAAACCCTACTCCGCCGACGACTCGCAGAGCGAGCTCTGGTCCCAATCCGGCTCTCGTACGAAAACCTAAATTATATGAAAGCAATGGCGCATAGAAGAAAAAAAAAATCGAATGAAGGAACGTATTCAGAGAACGAAATATGGAAAAAATAATTAATTGAAGTAGTTAAGAAAGTAGAGAAATATAAGATGGAAAATAAGATATGATATAAATTAAATCAAATTTCCAAATACAGTTACCATAAAAAAATAACCGTCCATAATAATAAAAAACATACATTACCTATAATACCCTTTAATGATATTAAAAAAGAAATTTCATTTGACACATGTCATCATATCAACCGCTGGATTATTTAAATCTATGGTTAATATTTAGTTCATTGTTCATTCACAGTACTTAGTTCAGAAATGAACACAACTCTATATATATATATATATATATATATATATATATATATATATATATAT
>JAPKLW010001330.1:0-36347 GCA_026898455.1 Plectranthus barbatus | reverse complement strand
TATATATATATATATATATATATATATATATATATATATATATATATTTAGTTGTAATCATATGTGAACTACCTCCTGTATTCATTGGCAAGTTCTTTATTTTCATATTTAAGTTGCATTACATAAGTCCGTATATATGCATTATATAAGCATGTACATTTGCAGCATTTTTATGGTCTGATTGAAGAAGAGAGGCTACATTAAAGTATACATATTTGCATTATTTAAGCATGTATATTTGCATTGTTTAAGCATATATATTTCCATTATTTAAGAATGTATATTATGACGTGTGTTATTTTTGTATTTAAGTTGCATTACATAGCTTGTATATATGCATTATTTAAGCTTGTACATTTGCAGTATTTTCATGGTTTTATTGAAGAAAAAGAAGAAGAAGAGACGCCACATCTAAGTCTGTATATTTGCATTATTTAAATCTGTATACTTGCATTATTTGAGCATGAATAATCAGTCGTGTGTTATGTTTTTAGGATAATGTAAGTATGTAACAAGTTGTATAAAACAATGCAGCTATATTTGATTGATAATGCAATATTTCAACGTTGATATAAATATTGTAAATTTTTTGTGTTATATTCTATGGATAATGCAATGTTGCAAGTTATGTAATGCGATATTTCATGGAAGATAATGCAATACTTTACACAAAATAATACAATAAGGCTAAATGAAAAAAAACTGCAAAATAAATTGCTTTAAATTAGAAATTCTTGAATAAAATAGAAAATAATTTTAAAATGCCATGATTAGATATTCAATCCCATAAATTTAGGAAAGAAAGAGAATTTAAATTTGAAATATTGTGTTTTATGTATCAAATCCCATTAAATTAGGGGGAAAATTTCCGAAAAGATTTAAATTTATGTTAAAAGAGAAAAAAAACCATAAATGCAACTTTTTTTTCAGTTAAATGCAGCGAAATTATGCCACAAAATGGATTAATTGAGTGCGTGAATTTAAAAAATTAATAGTCTAGATTTGGTCTTATAGCACATCTAGAGTTCAAAAACTAAAACGCATCCATATATATATATATATATATATATATATATATATTGCGTTCAAATCCAAACTAAACACCCTGAATAAACTATGAATTTTTCATTATTGTGTGTTTAATTGTTTATTATAGTACTTAATTATTATACTTCATTGTTATGTGTGTGATTGTTCATTGTAGCGTATATGATACTGTAATGAGGTATCATACACACTATAATGCAATTAAACACACTACATGAAAGTTCATAGTTCATGAAATGAGTTCAGTCTATAGTTTCCCCTATATATATATATATATAGTGATCCTATGTTAAAGGCTTCACATATGTTAAATAAGAATAAATATGGATCTTTTATATTTTATTGATCAAATGGTTATGATAATTCAGAATTTAAATAAGGTAATTAGGGCATCTTAATAATTTAACCTTTAAATTTGAGTAAATTATATATTTCTCGATTCAATTCTATTTTTTACGAATTATATATCAAATTAAAACGTACTTTTACAACAATTCATATGATATTCATATTACATATGTTAGATTTAGAAGATTCGCACGAAAATCTTGATTTTATATTTAGTTGTATATATTCTTCATTATATTTACGTTCAGGATTTAAAAATAATTCATCAATTACACATAAAAAATATTCCTAAATATCTACATTTTTGCATCAAATTCATTCTCAACTTTGAACAGGATACATTTTTATTCTAAAATACTCCCTCCGTCCCATTTTAATAGTCTCATTTCTCATTTTCGTACGTCCCACTTTAATAGTCTCATTTCTAAAGAAGGTAACTTTTTCACACTCAACAATAAACAATTAATTTCACTCAACTCATTCTACACTCACATGCCTTGGTTATTGTGCCAAAAGCAAATGAGACTATTAATGTGGGACGGAGGAATATATACATTTTATATTTATATTGAGTACATTTTTAGCATTATTATATGCTGCATTTTTGTGTCCAAACATTGCATTTTTACATTAAAAATATGCATATTATATTTTATAAACTGACAAAATAAAATTACTAAAAAATAATTTTCACATTTTTGCCCTTAAATAATAGATAGTAACACAAATAATACACTAAAATTGGAATGAATTTATATAGATCACATGCAATGATTTTAATGCACAAAAAATACCAACATTGAACATTAACTCCTCAAAATGAGTTATAATTTCAAACACCGAAACACAAGAAGGTTCATCAATATGCATGAAATTGTAGTATCCATACATAATTGGCCTCGATGGAATGCACAAACTGTGGACCTAAACGGCAAGGGATTGATTGTTCAAACATCAAACTAGGGACAGTGTCCTAGATAGTACCTTAGGAGCAACAAAACCAGCTCTTCTCTCCTCATAAGAATACTCAACTTCTTCGGTAGCGCGAATGCCAGGTGTAAAAGGGGTTTTAGCTGCTAGCATAGGACTGCACACTGTTGAGGGAGTGGCTGGCATTGGAATTGGCATTGTCTTTGGTGTTCTGTTCTCATCATTTTCACTATACCGTTTCGTTGGCGTTGTTGCAGCTGGAGTCTTATAACCAGTCTGCATATCCTGGGGCTCCGCACTTTTCGTGTTCTGATCCGGATGATTGCAAGAGATCACATTGGAACATAATGAAGATAAGGGAGAGAGGGCCTTCCTCAATGCTGATGATCCAGGGTGCTGTGAGATTGACGCATTGCTGGAATGCTGCTTAACAGGGCCAGTTCCAATGTTTTTCTTGCCTGTGCCACAGCATGTATTGAATTCAGCAATTGATTGATTTCAACATTAGAATTCAAAAGGTGGACACTGTTTACCAGTCGAGTGAGTTGTGAGGTGGCCAGTGTGGTGATGGTTGTTCGATGCCTGCCGCTTCTTCTGAAGAGTACGAGAAGAAAGAGTTGCTTTGTCAAGTGTGTTTTGAAGCGCGGCTCCTCCTAATGAAAACCTCTTATTAGCTATGCTTCCGGTTGAAGGTCTTAAATTCTTTGCCCCGCTCTTGGATGGACTCGGTTTCGACCCATAAATTGCTTCTTGCTCTGCCATTAACTGTCCCTGCAGCTTCTTCTGATCCTACACATGAGCATCAAGTGTATTAGTATTTATTCAAATTGATGGTTCGACAACATAGTAAGCGCACCCTCTGAATTTGGCGCTCTTGCTCTTTTAATTGCTTTAACTCGCAGTACTGATCGAGCATGGAAATAAGGCCAACCTAGACATAAAAGAAAAAATATTCAGATCATGAAACAAGTTTTCTGCACGAGTTTGTGGAATGATGAAGCAAACTGAAGTTCAGTTAAAAGATAATCTAAGAGGATTGCTTACACCATCGTATAAGAACTCTGTGTTTCTTTCCTTCTCCCAAGCATTGACCTTCGATTTCAGCGCGTCTACCATTCCTTTGACACCATCAAATAAAAGTTACTAAGAAAAAATATCCACTGCAATAGTTATTATGAGGATGTACCGGGAATTTTATTGACTAGCACACGAGCCTTTTCAGCACGCTTCAGCATAAGATGCGCTCCTCGCCCAGCGTTGTAACGATTGTCATCCTATATGGAGATACCCTTAGAGAGATAAGATCAGAGGGGCCACATCTATGTTTTGAAAGGAAAACTTAGTGACACAAGTAACAATGATAGCCAACCCTGGTATATTCTTCAAGCCAGCGTTCCTCTTCACATGCAGCCAGCCATTTCTGGACCTTTTCAAGAATCTCTTTCCTACAGAAAGCTTCCTCTTTAACCTTAGAAATCCTTGCCTCTAACTCTTCTAGTAGATAGGACGGACTGATTGACCCTGCAAGACTCAGAGATTAATGGCCGTGGAAATGGCCTTTGTCACTTTCTATTCTTTTAGTAGGCAAGACAATTGGACATGCCCCTATATACAGTTTTGCTTTCACTAATTTTCCGAAAAGTTTAATTCATAGCTTGTAAAAGTTAATTTAGTAGAAACGAGACGTACCTGACTCAATAGATTCTATAGAGAGACCTGTTCCAAACTGTTCAACTATCATGTGTGCTTCATGGCATATTTCCTCTAAAATCAATCTCTTTTTCAGGAGGACTTCCTTTATTTTGCTCATTTTCATATTTTGCAGCTTCAAAACTTCTGCCTCAGCCTAAGTACAAGCAATGTTTGAATTTACATCACTGTCTACTATAGAAACATCAAAACAACACTGGTATATGGAGAAGCTGGGATATAGAATGAGAGAACGGGATTAAACACACGTATAGAGCCTTATAAATACTTGCTTAACTATGGTAGGGAGGTAGAAAAGTACATCATTGATTATGTCCAAAGACAGACTGTTGGCCTCAGCTATTTCATTTTCCGCAGCAGCAATAGTCCGTGTAACACTCTGGAACTTTTCTTGCTCCTCAACTGGTGTATCCATCAGAGTCCAGAGTTCTATCATGGTCATTCCAAGTTCTTGAAGCTGAAAAAGCAACCCATTAGAGAGAGGATAAAGAGATGTAGAGGAAGTTGAATTGAAAATAAGTGTACCTTTTGCATGCGCTGCAACTTAACATTCTTAAGCCTACATATCATAGCAGATAAGCCCTGCATTGTATCTGCACTTATACTTCGCTCACACGTGCCGTCTAACGAAGGATGAACACCACAAATTGTTGATATGAAGTCCATGCCAAGAACCAAGCATAGAGTATTTGCAACAGTTAGTAGGTCAACCAGTTGCTTCAGGCGTTCCTCCTGCGTGTAAATTAATTTAATTAATAAGAAAACCAAGTCAGACGTCAACTCTTAGTTGCACCAGACGGCTCCCAGCATTATGAGTTAATATTCTTCCAAACAAGATAAAGAAGATTAATGAGTTAAATTTTAGTACTGAATCCCGCGTTTGTAATGTTGCTTATGAATCAAACAAAACCTGTCGATCTTCCTGCTCGTCCAGATTAAATCCTGAAGTACTTTCTACATCGTTGTATACAATGAGTTTCCATTATTATCATATTGCTACTTGTAAAAGATTTTTACTAAGAAGCAATTAGCTTCAATGTTGATCTAAGTGACAAAACTACCTTCTCTTTTTGGAGCAAAAGCAGCTGACTATGTAGATCATCCAGTTTTTTCATTGACAAGTCACTCTCATCAATACTCATTATGTCAAGGTTCTTTTCTGTGGAACCGGAAAGCTCCATAGTGATGCTATTAATTTGTTTGAGAACCTCTGAAAATTGGCTCCGCCTCTCATTTCTTTTCTCTCTCATTGCTTCTAGTTGAGGCATAATTGTCTCAAGCTCTTGGTTCAGGCTTCCAGAACTCTGTTTCAAACCGCAAATTCATTATCAGAAATCACATACAGGATCTCATTTACTTTTCCTTCTCTATGTGTATTGACCTTCTTTATATGAGCAGGCAGGTCTCCCAATGCAGCGCAAATGTCTGCAAGCTGTGCTTCAGCATCAGCAACTGCTTGCCTCAGCTGAGCTCTTGAACGGTTAGCCTGATCCACTTTCCTTCTATATACTTCCAGACACTCTTGTTCAAGTTCAAAAAGCATTTTGTCCCTCTCATTATCAGCCTCTCCAACTTCATCCCATATTTTCTGATTATCAACAAGGAAAATTTGTGTATGTCAGTTACAAATTTTTGAAACTGCAAAAGCACATCACACAATGCTATACCACCTGTAGCTCTATCAAAAGAGAACCACACGTTGTTCCCATTCTCGAAGGTTGATCAGTATACGAGAACCCTACAAAATAACAAGCAAAAAAACAAATAAAGATGAGTTGCTAAATAACACAAACGACTGCCATGACGGAAACAAATAGATTTCAATGATTGTAAGGTTCAGATAAATCCAGAGACTGGTGTAGAAATATAATCAATAAAACTGAAAGTTTCCGAAAAAAAAAAAGTAATGCAACATAAAAAGTTTAACAATTGTAGTATTAATTGCAACTTTTGGCTAATCGGAGTGCAAGCAATCGTCATTCCATAATCAAAACAATACAGGATAAAAATAGGCATAGTTCCTTCAAAACTATAAACAAAACATTACAAATCAATTCTCCACAACACTCCCGAAAATAACTCATAAAAAAACGCATTTTATAACCAATTACCCACAAAAAAATAAAGCACTGAATTAACAGACGGTTCAAATCACGCAAATTACACAGAGTCGCCATTAGCAACGGCAGTCAAGCTACCGATTCCACTCCACATTCAATAAAGAAGGCATCTAACTCGTTCGCTCCGCTGATAGTCTCATCAAAAAGCTAACAAACAAACTAGAACCATGACATACCAAATCCGAAATCCCAACCGACTGATGATTCCACAGATACTCTGTATCGAGAGTAGAGAAAAGGGGAAGCTTAGAAATGCAGGAAAATAAGGTAACGCTCGTTTTTGAATGAAACGTATGGGGAGGGAAACTATTACGATTTTGAAATCGATTTTTTGAAAAGAAAAAAACTTCATCATTAAATACGGCGTCCAAAAGAGCGTTTCGGTCGACTTTTTGTGGGGCCCGCACAGTATTTTATATTTCAACATTGCTTTAAATTTGGGTAAATTTTTTCAACTTCCCAATTAATTGCTTTTATTTTCTTTCTTTTTCATTTTATTTTCCATTGGACATAATTTACTGAATATTTTTGCATTAAGTAATTCTAAAATGTAGTCACCATTTTCCTTAATATAGCCATCAAAAGTTTTAAAATAAAAAATTATCATTTAATATTACTATTTTGTCCATATAATTTCTAATCAAAATTATTAACTAAAATTTTTTAAAAAATAATACATTTTTATCAACCGTAGCCCCTATCTTTTTTAACTCTCGAAAATTTATTTTCTCTTAGGTGTATCATCATAGCCCCATTATTTTTTTAGGGTCAACCTCATTCCTGTTCTTCTAAAAAATCCACCTAAAAATTACCGTCATTATTCATCATCATTAGCCCAAATTGATATAACAAATTCAATAATTGTGACATTATTGGATGGAAAACAAATTGTTCAACTACTAAAACAAAAACTAATTAAACAAATATAAAAAGGAGAAATTTGCAGGATTACATTAAAAGATAAAAGTAATTTGAGGAAGTTTAAATTCAAAGCATCTCCTTCCAACTGCTATTGATTATTATGTAAAACACCATCTTATTCATGCACGGTTACTGCTCTTGGTGGTAACCTTGGTAATAATTTGAACTTCTTGTTTTGGTACATATTTTTTAAAAAATATTGCATAGCCACAATACTATTTCTTTTGATTCCATGATGTAGTGGGAATTACTGAATTGGTGAATGAGTCAATGACAATGTAGAAAAAAAAAATTTGCCTTGGGATTTTTACAAAGAACAAGAATGGGGCTATGGAGTTTTGAGAGCGAAATTAAGTTTTTTTAGAATTAAAAGAAATTGGTTACTGTTAATAAATAATGAGGTAATGTAATTGTATTTTATTAATACTTAAAATTAAATATAAGGTTAATATAGTAATAATAAATAATAGTTTTATTTTTTTAATAAAATTGGTAGCTATGTTGAGAAAAATGGTGGCTACGTTTAGAATTACCTTTTTCTATATTTTGTTCTCGATCGCCTCATTTGATCATTTTTAATATAATATTTAAATTAGATAACATGATAAAATTAGGGATATATTTGTATACAAAATTGCAACAACCCTCATTTAGCAATTGTAGATAATGTAGGGGAAAAAAAATCTTGACATACCCTTTTATTTACTATAATACATTGTTGGAGGGTAGGCCCTCTTAGTTTGAGTAACCCAAACCTACTTTTCGAGTTTGGTATATAGATTAGTTTCTTGGATTGTTTTATATCTTGTTTAGGTCATTTACACCGGCCCAACCGAATTGGTTTAATCTCGGCCCGTGTATATGTTTATGTCCCTTACCCTAATCGGCACAAAAACTCTTGTGAACCCAAAATCAGCACCTCATACTCTCTCTCTCTCTCTCTCAAATCGCTCTACCTTCTCTCTAGAATCTGTGAGTGATCGGTGAGCTTCTCCGATGAGATCTTCTGAGTGTTCTTCATCCTAAGCCTGAGTGTAATCTAAGTGTGGGTGAGGTAGATCCTAGGAGAGCATGCAACCACGATCTTCCACCAGTGGTTCGAGCGTAAGGCAAGCATCAGCAACAGGTGAGTCTTGAGCCATTCGTCCCCTCCGGTCAAAGGTTGTACGAGGTGCACACATCTGTTGAAGACACTGCTACTAGAGTGTGAAGAAGATCTACTGGAGCTGAGGTGTTGTTGTTCGTACATCATAGAAGAAAGACCGACATCACATACTCCTCTAGTGGAAAGAACTCTCGATCAGAGAGTGCCTCCGGATCCAGCGGTAATTAGGGTCGTGTAACGGCAGCAATGGCAGGAATCTCAACAGTGGCATCACGAGCTAGGTTCCACTGCCCCCGCGTGACTCGTCGTTGAAGGGTCCACGTCGTCGGCACCCTAGGATGCGAGAGGTATGTCGACAGCGCCCTCACCTAGGGCCGCCGCTTTGGTATTGTCTTTGAAACCTCCATGTTCTTTCAATTTCAGTAGGAATGGCCGACTAGTGCCGATAATATTAGAACTTTTCTATTTTTTAGTTGACTTTGTGACTTCTATATTTCACCGAAAGGCCTTGTCCCTAACCCCCTCCCCGAGTTTACTGGTCCACAAATGCGATCCCCATTATTTCACCCTATTAGGGTGTACGTGATTTACTTCTTGTGCTTCCTCTGTTCTGTTTGTAGTCTATGACTTATTTGTCTATCTTGTGTGCTTCTTTTTCTACCTTCTCTAGTTCTATCTCTGTGGCTTGTGTCTGCATTTGACTTGTTTGTGTGCTGGCCTCGTGGTTTTTTGGTTAGGCAGATTTTGGACTTTCATCCCTTCCGCATGATAGGTTAAGTCTAGATTGGGCTGTGTTTTTACTTTCTATTCTGTGAGTTTTCTTCTTTAATTGTCTTGTTGTAGTAACTGTCTTAGTGGCTAATTTCTTGCTTTAATTGTTGTGGTTAGTCTGCTGTGTAAAATTCTTGTTAGCTTCCTGCGAATCTTGATCCAGTTGTGTTGTATCTCTCCTATCTGTGCTATCTGAATCGTCTTTGTTTATCACTGTCCTGTCACTTGTGTGAAAACCGGTTTTAAAATGGCTTCTGGGTCTAATTCATATGGTATGTGTTGGTCCCAAAATCAGAGTAGTTTCGTATGCAGTGATTTGCACTTCTGAAAACTGAATCTCAGTTTTTAGTTTCCGAAAAATCAGTTTAGCTCGAACTTAGTTTTAAGTTTAAGTTTCAAGTATAAATTTCAATACTTAGAAAGTATTGAAGGTTTAAAATAAGGTATGAAAACTTAAAATACAGAAACTTAAATAAAGCAGTAAAATGACACAAGATATTTTATAGTAGTTCGGAGCCTTAGGTTTCCTCGTACTTATTTGTTGATCGACACTTTAAGGAATATTTGATTATGATTTCGAGTTCCACTCGGATTCCTTTTGTCTTCTTACTTTTCACGTGCACTTTAAGTCCTGAAACTGAAAACTGAAATTCCCAAATTTCAAGTTTTAAGTTTCTGCTTTCCTTCAGTAAAAACTCAGTTTCCCGAAACTGATATTTTGGGCATTTCAAGTTTAAAGTACGAAACTTGACTTCAGCATTTCAAGTTTCTCAGTGTCTTCACTTTAACTCCTAAAACTTGATTTCAGCATCTCGAGCTTTGGCTTCTAACAATTTTATTCTAGCTGAAACTAAGTTTCTGTCTCCTTGATCTTCACCTTCCAGTTTCTAGTTTCTATTACTCCTTCCGTCCCTTGGCATTAGTCCCATTTGCTTTTGACACAGTTACCAATGTTTGTGGGTGTAGTAGAATTAATATTTTATTGGTGTGAGGAGATTTTTTCCCATTTTAGGAAATAGGACTAATTCCGCGGGACAGACAAAAATAGAAAATTAGACTAATGCCAAGGGACGGAGGGAGTACAACTCATTTTATCCTATACAAGGATTATATGTAGAAACATACTAGAAACTTAAAGCTAGTTTTGACACACCAAAATATCAAAAAAAGGGAAAACTAAAACTCAGTTTCTAACAATTTCTCCCTTTTTTGGTGTTGTTGTTAGGAATATTGTTAGAAATATTATAACCCCTAGATCTCAATTGTATGTATTTTTGTTTTGGTGCATCAAAGCTCAATCAATCTAGTTTCTAGCAACTTAGAATCGTGTCAAATTGTAAAAGTCCTGTATAGGATACACTTATTCAAGTTGTAATAGAACTAGAATAAAGGAACGAAGAATGCTGAAGGAGTCAACATATAAGAAGATTGCTGAAGACGCTAACAAACATTGAAAGACTAGCAAACACTTGAAGAATGCTGGAAGCGCTCAACGAAATGCTGAAGGAGTGAAGCAAGCACATTGCTGAAATCTCAGCAGGACTACTGAGATATCAACAGAGCTACCAACTGCCAGCAATTGCATGTCAGCAATCAACATTCAAAGTCGTGAAACAGAAGGATCCAAATCACAAGGAAACCTGACGAATCAGAGAGAAGGTTAAACATCAGACAAAAGGAAGGTTTCCAGAATCAAACTCAAAGATTCGCTCTGACAAAAATGACTAAAGATAAGGAGAACGCCAATCAGAGACGAAGGAGACCTATAGAGTCTCTTTGCTTCGCAGGAAAAGAAGGACGGAGATTGGCTAGCAGACACTCTGTGTCTAACGGATAAGATTCAAACAACCATTTGAATATTCACCTATAAACAGCCTGAACTTAATCAGCCTACAGGACTTTGACACGATGAATGTTATTGAGCTCCTCAGGGAATGTTCCCATCCTATTACTCGGATATGGTTACCTAAACCCAGTCTCAGACGGTACTACACGAACTGCTGTTACCCAAGATGCGGATATACGAGCACGTTACTTAGGCTCTCCACCATGGCAAGTCAAAGCAACAGTCAACCCGTGCAAACCCCAGAACCTTAGTTAGGGTTTGGACTCAATCAATATAACGAGATCTTGTATTCGCTCATGTCAGACAGACAAATACATCTCACTGCGGTCCATCAATACGCCACCTCTGTGTATCAGCATGTCAAGTAACCAAGACAGACTACTTATTCCGACAATACCGCAGCCATCCGGACAGAAGTATCCTCGTACGCTGTCTCGTCTGTGATCATGTTTATGTCTCACTAGGTCAAGTGATCATACTGTCTTCTGCGATCTACAACACGTCGTATGATCGTCCCTATCAATGAGACTAGAGGATACCATTGTTCATACATGTAAGATTGTTAACAGATAGGAGAAATAAACCGTTGTATACTCATTATAATAAATGTTTTCAGTATACAAAACCCATCAGAGACCTTCTCACCGGTAGCCATGCTTAAGTCCATTCATATACTCCTAGCCATAGCAGCACATAAGGACCTAGAAATCTGGCAGATGGATGTCAAAACCGCGTTTCTAAACGGGTACCTTGAAGAAGGTAGGGACATCTATATGCAACAGCCATAAGGGTATATGCAGAAGGGCGAAGAACATTTGGTTTGGAAGCTAAGGAAGTCGCTGTATGGACTTAAACAAGCTTCACGGTCATGGAATCTGCGTTTTGATGAAGTGATTAAATCCTATGGATTTTCACAATGCTCAAACGAGAGATGCGTGTACCGTCTATGTGTTAGCGGAATCGTGGTGTTCCTTGCACTTTATGTAGATGATATTCTCCTATTTGGCGACAATGTGGAAGTATTGTCGGGCATAAAGGGGTGGTTATCCGAGCAGTTTCATATGAAGGACCTTGGGGAGGCAGGATACATCTTAGGGGTAAAAGTATTGCGGGAGCAATAAGAGGATGCTGACCTTGTCTCAAGGATCATATGTGGATACTGTGATTGCCCGTTTCAGCATGCAAACTGCCAAGAAAGGTCTGTTACCCTTCAGACATGGCATATATCTTTCCAAGGATCAGTGTCCCGTGACACAAAGGGAGAAAGATTAAATGAGGAACGTGCCGTATGCATCGGCCGTGGGGAGCCTCATGTATGCAATGCTATGTACGAGGACAGATATCTGCTTTGCTGTAGGCATGGTAGCGAGATACCAGTCTAACCCTGGACAGGCGCATTGGACCGCGGTAAAGCACATACTCAAATACCTGAAAAGGACTAGAGACTATTGTCTCGTCTATCAGTGTAAGGAGTTGTGCCCTATGGGTTATACTGATTCGGATTTCCAGGCAGACCGAGACGAAAAGAAGTCCACCTCTGGCTATGTGTTTACATTGGGAGGTAGAGCCATATCATGGAGGAGTGCAAAGCAGAAGTGCATTGCGGACTCCACCATGGAAGCAGAATATGTGGCAGGTTCTGAAGCTTCGAAAGAAGCAGTATGGTTTTGATACTTCCTTCTTGAGTTGGACGTGATTCCTAACTTACCCAAGACAATTACGATATGTTGTGATAATTCGGGAGCTGCGGCTAATTCAAAGGAACCACGAACTCACAGAGCAACAAAACACATTGAAATGAAGTACCATATTATACGAGAAATCGTAGCAAGGGGTGATGTGCTAATAGAGAAGATTGATACAAGAAATAATCTAGCGGATCCATTCACAAAGGCTCTGCCTCAGAAAGTCTACGAGATGCATGTACGTAACCTTGGGCTGAGGGCCTGATACACATCATCGCATACATGAGGCTACCCACTGCCGAAGCATATGGTACAAGACTGATTTCATCTTTCTCCCGCTGTGTATGAGGACACTGCCCACTAGAAAGATGAACGCCATGTCTGAAAGGTAGCAAGTCTTTCTTGGAGAGTTGCATGCTGAACCGGGCTATCACAGTATCCACATAGGATGTCTGGGATAAGCTCAACATTCTTCTCTTACGATCTCGTAAGACCTTAATCCCAAGAATGTAGCCAGCTTCTCCCAAATCCTTCATTTGGAACTATTCGGATAACCAAGCTTTGATTTCGGACATCACTCCCTCGTTGTTTCCAAATAGGAGTATGTCATCAACGTAAAGTGCAAGGAAAACCACGCTCCCACTGACACAAAGTCGGTAAACACAACTTTCGTTTTCCAACTGTGCAAATCCATAGGATTTAATCACATCGTTGAAACGTAAGTTCCACGACCTTGAAGCTTGCTTAAGTCCATACAAGGACTTCCTAAGCTTCCAGACAAGATGTTCTTCGTCCTTGCTTATGTAACCCTCGGGTTGCTGCATATAGATGTCCCTACCTTCTTCAAGGTAACCGTTTAGAAAAGCGATTTTGACATCCATCTGCCAGATCTCGAGGCCCATATGCGCAGCTATGGCAAGGAGTATCCGGATGGATTTGAGCATGTCTACGGGCCAAAAGGTTTCATTATAGTCGATGCCCTCTTTCTGACTATAACCCTTTGCCACCAGCCTGGCTTTAAAAGCCGTGATCTTTCCATCCGCCCCTTTCTTTCTCTTGTATACTCATTTGCACCCTATGGCCCTAAAGCCATCCGACAAATCAGTTTTCTGGTATACATCCATAGCAGTTATGGATTCTATTCGACACGCCATTTGGCAACATCCTTGTCCTGCACTGCCTCTTTGTAAGTTAGTGGGTCAGAGTCCTCATGTCCGTCTTCCGGGCTCAAGTCCGAAGACTCACCCACGAACATGTATCTTTCCAGCTGGAAAATAACTCTCCCACTATGACGAGGCATCGGTGCCGTGTCAGTAGTAGGTGCAGTAACTTGTGGTCCTGCACCTTGCACTGAAGAACGTGTTTGTGGTGTTGTACCTCTCACAGGTGCACCCACATCTACACGTTCCCCTTCCCTTGGAATTGCATTCTCGTTCTCAATTTCTTGAAGAACGATATCACTCCTTGACTTGTGATTACTCACATACTCGTCCTCCAAGAATCTAGCGTTGGTGCTAACAACGACTTTTTGACTCTCAGGACAGTAAAAGTAACCACCTTTCGTTTGCCTGGGATACTCTATGAACAACATTACTTTTGACCTGCTTTCTAACTTATCAGATTCCTTCGATAGTACATGTGCCGGACAGCCCCGTACTCTAAACTTGCACAAACTAGGTTTGCGACCAAGGAAGAGCTCAGAAGACGTCTTAGGAACTGATTTAGAAGGCACCGCATTAAGCACGTAAGCTGTTGTTTCCAATACGTAGCCCCAAAACGAAATTGGTAAGTTTGCATAACTCATCATTGATCTTACCATCTCTAGAAGAGTCCTATTTCTTCTTTCAGCTACACCGTTTTGCTGGGGAGTACCCGGTGCAGTCCACTGGGATGTAATCCTATTTTCTGACAAATATTGCAGGAACTCGTTACCGAGGTATTCGCCACCGCGGTCAGATCGCAGTGACTTGATAGTTTTCCCGACCTTCTTTTCTACTTCAGCCTTAAACTCTTTGAATTTCTCAAAGCATTCAGACTTGTAGCGAAACAGGTAAACATATTCGTGCCTTGAGTAGTCGTCAATGGAAGTGACGAAGTACTCGTACCCTCTACGAGCCTGCGTGGACATCGATCCACATAAGTCAGAATGGATCAATTCCAACACTTCCTCTGCTCGAGACTGACTAGCCTTGAAAGGCCTAGTTGACATCTTGCCCTCGATGCAGGATTCACAGACTTGATAAGGTACAGCACGGACTAGGTCCAATGTACAGCACGGACTAGGTCCAATGTACCATCATCTGCAAGTCTCTGTATTCGCTTGAAGCTGATGTGACCCAGTCTCAAGTGCCAGAGATATTTAAGATCCTCATCAGAAGAAGTGAGTTTTCTCTTTCTAGGATTATCAATTACGGATGAATTACATGCAATACTTGTGGAAGACTTATGATTACAGTTAACAACATAGAGAGAATTATTCAGCATTCCACGACAGATAACACCGTTATTACCAATGATAGAAACACCACTATCAAAAATAACTGAATATCCATCAACATAAAGTTTGGAAACTGAAATAAGGTTTCGCCGAAAATCCGGCACGTACAAAACATCTCTCAAAGTTAAAACAGAATCATCAAAGTACAAGGTGAAATCTCCAATGGCATCTGCACTCACTTGTGCTGCGTTCCCCATCAAGATGGTAACCTCGTCATTCTTCAGCACCCTCCTCGGTGTGAACCCCTGCAAAATGTAACAAACATGATCAGTATCTCCAGTATCCACTACCCACGAATGAGTAGAAATCGATGTTAAACATGTTTCCGTTACAAATGCAAATGACGTACCTTGTCCTTTAGCATTCGGACAATCCACCTTTCCGCATCCAGCACACTCGTTCTTCTTTGGAGTGACCTTGACTCTCTTCCCCTTCCTAGACTTGCTATCACTGCCTGTTTTCCTGAACTTGCTCTCAGCACCATCGTCTCCAACCTTAGAGGTTGTCGAACCAGTACTAGAACCAGACAGAACAGGTTTCCATGCTCGCATGGTGGATTGCTCTACTACAAGGTCCTCAAGCAGCTCATGCAGAGCATACTCTCCCTTTGCAGCACCAACCACCTTAAAGTCATAATAGGATTCCGGAAGAGAATTCAGGATAATATCAATCTCGCCTTGCGCACTGATATTACCACCCCGCACAGTAAACTGTCTCATGAGGTCAATCATAGACATCATGTGCGTAGTCACTGAACTATCGTCAACCATCTTCTTGCACACAAGATTGTGCACAAGCTTACAGTTAATAGTTCGCTCCACTTTGCCAAAGGCTGTCGAGAGTTCCTTCCAAAGCTCTCCAGCCCTTTCTAGGTGCTCATAGTTATGCTTTAATTCTCTAGACAGGGAACCCGTGATGAGCCAGAAGGCAAACTCATCAGCATCCTCCCATCTTTCATAGAATTCAAGCTCAAGCTCGCATACTCCTCTTTGAGAGCGCAACAGTGGATCCATGTAAAGAACATGTGCTTGATTTTTCAGATAAAGGATGTGTTTGATGCAGAAACTCCATTCAGGAAAGTTTGGACCAGTTAGAGGATTGAGAGCAAGTATATGATCGACAGTAGACATAGATATATCTGAAACAATAAAGAATCTTAAATAAGAACATACATGTAGAACATCGAAAACAAATGCATTGAAAACCTTTTAATAAATCAAATACAAATATTTTCCACTAATGGCCCAAGAGTTCCCACCGCAAGCTGCACTCGTAGACGTTTACGATGTCACCCTCAACCAGAACTGCGGGTTTTAAGCCCAATCCATTTAATTTCACTACCATGTCAGGAAGCTTTTGACACTAGAAATTAATAATTAGTGAAAACCTTTTTGACACTATAAATTAATAATTAGTGAAAACCTTAGACCTAGCCATCTCTCAAGAACAGGGATGCAATTCTTGCATTATATTCTAAGATGCTTCTAAGCAATTAACCACAAATTTAACTCCGGCCAAAAGAGACAGTTTAGCATGGCACGTAACCATACCGCACAACCCTTAATGCTTTTGTTATCTATAATTTAAATCAATCCTAGAATACTTGTGAAAGAGATCTACAGAAGCTACACTCGTAGACGTTTACGCAAAACCCTCCCACTATTCACATGATTTAAATTATTTGTCTAGAAATCCCAACAACCGTACCCATGCACCTCTAGGAACTAGCAAGCTACACTCGTAGACGTTTACTAGAACGAGAGATACACTTACAGCCTAGGACCGCTTTGTGGAGGTCTATTGATTTTAATTAAAAAATCTGCTTAGTATTTTTCTTTTAAAAAGGTTTCTTTATGCGCACACATAATTTCTTTGTCATTATATTTCCCAAATTTTTGCATGTAATAATACAAGCCCAAAAATTCCCAAAATATAATCCAACAAGAAATTAATCACATAAGCATGCTTGGAAAGCTGTAAATAATAAAAGCGATAAATCATGCTTTTCCTATTATCTACACATGCTTAATTGCGCACATAAATAAATCACATATCATACGAGGACAATTAAGGCAAACAAAAATTCCTCGAGGCCCCACAAAACAGAAAAATAAATTATATCTATTACAATTTGAATTTGAATCTTATTTTGATAATTCCAAATCTTTTTCAAATCTTCCAGGGCCTCCAAATCTTGATCCACCAAATCTTTTGGGATTTAGGCCTTTGTAATCTGATGATTTGCCCTAACCCTAATGCAAACCCTAGGGTTTACACAGAATTGCAAAAACCACCAAAAGACTAGCCACCACCGTAGGGACAGCAGCAGCCGACAATAGCCACCGCCGCGCTCGCGCGCACCTCGCTGTTGTCGCTATCGTGCGCCCGCCGCCCAGCTGCCCGCGACTAGGGCTGGCAATTCGTGTGTGTTGGGTCGTTATCGTGTCGTGTCTTATTGTGTCGTTTCATTATCGTGTTTGAGTTAACGGGTTTGTGTTGTGTTCGTGTTTGAGCTTAACAGGTTAGTGTCGTGTTCGTGCTTATTATTATCGTGCGTGTTCGTGTCGTGTTATCGTGTCATATTCAAGATTTTTACTCCCAAGTGAAAAGCTGGCAATTTTGTTAAGATTAATTTTTATTGTGTCGGGTCATTTTCATGTCGTGTCATTATCGTGTTTGAGCTTAACGGGTTCGTGTCGTGTTCGTGTTTGAGCTTAACAGGTTCGTGTCGTGTTCGTGCTCGCTTTTATCATGCGTGTTCGTGTCGTGTTATCGTGTCGTGTCAGAAATAGCCAACCCTACCCGCGATGCGTGCTACCGTGCGCCGTCGCCCGCGCCGTGCGCGGCCCCTGCGCCGCCACCATCGCCCGCGGCTGCACGCGCGCGCGGCCTCCTGCCGCCGCCTTGCACTGCCCTTCGTCGGCTCCGTCTTCGTTCTCCGTCCTCGACCCGTCCAAATAAATTTGAGAAATTACAGAACAACTATTCTATTACAATTTTCAAATCTACACTAATCTAGGATTTTCTCGTGATTTTACAAAAATAATTCAGCCCTACACGGATAAACCACCACGGGCTGATCAACGGGTTGCCACGAGGAACAAAAACAATCCACAACAATAAATTCATACATACATGCATTTTGAATTTAATTATACACAAAAGAGCCATAAATCAAGAACCTGGCTCTGATACCAATTGTAGGGTTTTCCCATGAACCGAATCACCAAAACCAAACTGAACTAGATCGATTTATGGATATTGTGCATAATTAAAATCATAATAAGTCCTGGCATGCTCCTATGAATTTATTCACCAGAATTGTGGATTGAGGAATTTACCGTTATTCCATCGAGTCTGATCCGATCTTTTGCGTTTGAATTTCTAACTTGAATTCAACCACGCAATTCGATTTTATCTGCGGAAGTAGAAATTAGCAATCTAATTTCTAGATAAATTCGAAAATAAAGAAAGAAGAAGAAAAGAAAATCTTGTTCTCCAGATCAGATCTTCAGGGCTGTGTCCCAATGCTGTTCAGATCTACTACTGGTGAGGACTCCGTAGATTTGTGGCTTGAGCAGGGCCAGAATCGAAATTCTCCTCACTTTCTCTCTTCAGGATCGGCGCCCCTCTCTCTCTCTCTCTCCCTAGGTTTAAGTTTTTTCAAATTCTGTTATGAAGTGGCTTGGGTTTCAGAGAGTGAGAGGTCTATTTATAGAACTAGGGTTGTAAAACCCTAGTGGGCTCCTAGGCTCAATTCAGCATATTTATGTGGGCCAGACCTGGGACCTAATGCAAATAATAAAGTGGGCCTATAAATTAATTAATTCCCATGTCCACAACCCAGGACATAATTAATTAATTAATATTAATTCTTTTTCACCACAGAATTAATACTGACCTACCCCTTTATTACGACGTTATGAGAACGGGCTGCATTAATTGAGAATCCCTATATTTAAGGTTACCGGACATCCATTAATTAATTGGAGCCTCTGACAAGCTCTAACTACAATTAATTAATATCTTATAATTCCTGAGTAGTACCACTCAATCCTTATCACTCGTGCCTGAACTTAATCAGCCTGCAGGACTTTGACACGATGAATGTTATTGAGCTCCTCAGGGAATGTCCCCATCCTATTACTCGGATATGGTTACCTAAACCCAGTCTCAGGCGGTACTACACGAACTGTTGTTACCCAAGATGCGGATATTCGAGCACGTTACTTAGGCTCTCCACCATCGCAAGTCAAAGCAACAGTCAACCCGTGCAAACCCCTGAACCTTCGTTAGGGTTTCGACTCAATCAATATAACGAGATCTTGTATTCGCTGATGTCAGACAGACGAATACATCTCACTGCGGTCCATCAATACGCCACATCTGCGTACCAGCATGTCAAGTAACCAAGACAGACTACTTATTCCGACAATGCCGCAGCCATCCGGATAGACGTATCCTCGTACGATGTCTCGGCTGTGATCAGGTTTATGTCTCACTAGGTCAAGTGATCATACTGTCTTTTGCGATCTACAACACGCCGTATGATCGTCCCTATCGGTGAGACAAGAGGATACCATTGTTCATACATGTAAGATTGTTAACAGATAGGAGAAATAAACCGTTGTTTACTCATTATAATAAATGCTTTCAGTATACAAAACCCATCAGAGACCTTCTCACCGGTAGTCATGCTTAAGTCCATTCGTATACTCCTAGCCATAGCAGCACATAAGGACCTAGAAATCTGGCATATGGATGTCAAAACCGCGTTTCTAAACAGGTACCTTGAAGAAGGTAGGGACATCTATATGCAACAGCCATAAGGTTATGTGCAGAAGGGCGAAGAACATTTGGTCTGGAAGCTAAGGAAGTCGCTGTATGGACTTAAACAAGCTTCACGGTCATGGAATCTGCGTTTTGATGAAGTGATTAAATCCTATGGATTTTCACAATGCTCAAACGAGAGTTGCGTGTACCGTCTATGTGTCAGCGGAAGCGTGGTGTTCCTTGCACTTTATGTAGATGATATTATCATATTTGGCGATAATGTGGAAGTATTGTAGGGCATAAAGGGGTGGTTATCCGAGCGGTTTCATATGAAGGACCTTGGGGAGGCAGGATACATCCTAGGGGTAAAAGTATTGCGGGAGCAATAAGAGGATGCTGACCTTGCCTCAAGGATCATATGTGGATACTGTGATTGCTCGTTTCAGCATGCAAACTGCCAAGAAAGGTCTGTTACCCTTCAGCCATGGCATATATCTTTCCAATGATCAGTGTCCGGTGACACAAAGGGAGAAAGATGAAATGAGGAACGTGTCGTATGCATCGGCCGTGGGGAGCCTCATGTATGCAATGCTATGTACGAGGCCAGATATCTGCTTTGCTGTAGACATGGTAGCGAGATACCAGTCTAACCCTGGACAGGCGCATTGTACCGCGGTAAAGCACATACTCAAATACTTGAAAAGGACTAGAGACTATTATCTGTCTATCAGTGTGAGGAGTTGTGCCCTGTGGGTTATACTGATTCGGATTTCCAGGCAGACCGAGACGAAAAGAAGTCCACCTCTGGCTATGTGTTTACATTGGGAGGTGGGGCCATATCATGGAGGAGTGCAAAGCAGAAGTGCATTGCGGATTCCACCATGGAAGCAGAATATGTGGCAGGTTCTGAAGCTTCAAAAGAAGCAGCATGGTTTTGAAACTTCCTTCTGGAGTTGGACGTGATTCCTAAGCTACCCAAGACAATTACGATATATTGTGATAATTCGGGAGCTGTGGCATATTCAAAGGAACCACGAACTCACAGAGCAACAAAACACATTGAAAGGAAGTACCATATTATACGAGAAATCGTTGAAAGGGGTGATGTGCTAGTAGAGAAGATTGATATAAGAAATAATCTAGCGGATCCATTCACAAAGGCTCTGCCTCAGAAGGTCTACGAGATGCATGTAAGTAACCTTAGGCTGAGGGCAAAGCTATCCACGTAGAATGTTTGATGTAATAGCTAGATTAGTTTAGACGCGTTATACTCTGGAAAGCACCTGTATAATGCTTTGAGTATAAGTGGGAGATTGATGGATTTATATACTGAAAGCATTATGATTGGTATATTATGTACAAGGTCGATTGGTTAATATACTGGGAATCATAAATGTTGTATGTTCATCTCCTATCTGAATTAACAAACATGTGTCGCAAACACAATTATCCTCTTATCTCGTCGATAGGGAGATCATACGGTTTGTAGAAGATCACGGAAGATCGTATGGATCGTTTGACCTAGCGAGATATAAATGGTTATCACAGCTGAGACAGTTCCAGGATAAATTGTCGGTGTAGGCTGCAGCATACTCAGTAATAAGCATCTTATCTTGGATGACTTGGTGTGCTGGTGTGGGGCACACATTGATAACGACCTAAGTCGAGATCGATTCTCTTAATTAACATTAAAAGAATCTAGATCTCTATGGTTTGATGAGATCCTAAGCCTATATGAAGGTACAAAAGTATATGCGGATTGTGTATTACTTTGAGTTGCAGTGAAAGACTCTAGTTGAGCTTTTATATCTGTATCTTGGGTAATAGCAGTTTGTGTATGACTGTCTGGTACTGGAACTAGGTAACCACATCCAGTATAGGATGGTGACATTCCCTGAACAACTCAAAAGGTTCGTTATGCTAAGTCCTGCAGGCTGATTAAGTTCAAGCATAAGTGAAAAGGTTTGAGTGGATTGATTCAGGAATATAAGATGTTAATTAATTAAATAGCTTGTCAGAACTTAAATTAATTAACGAATGTCTGTAACCTTAAATATGGGGATATACCGAGCCCATGCAACCCGTACCTCAAAACGTGGTAGCAAATAGGTAGGACAGTATTGATTCTCTGGTGGAATGAATCAATATTAATTAATTAATTATATTCTGGGTTGAATATGGGAATTAATTAATTGATAGGCCTTATTTGCTATTTGCATTCTGGTCCCTGGTCTAGCCCATGAAACTCAAGCCCAATAGAAGTCCAGTATTTTCTTATGAATAGGCCTCAGTTCCTCAGATCTCAACACACCACAAGATCATAAGTTGCACACAGCAAACCAGGTTTTGGGAGCTGTGGTGATCGACTAGATCTAAGAAACGAGGAGGAAATTCTGCTTCTCAACCGGGCAAGGAATCTGAAGGGAATCTTCACCAGATATTCAGATTGAGTTGGGATACAGATTAGAAGATCAGATCAGGAGGATTTTTCTTCTCTCTCTCTCCTTGATTTTCGAAAATAATTTTTTTTATTTTCTTAAGATTTATTTCCTCAATCTGTTAGGATTTAAATCTTTGTGCGTGGGAAAGATCAAAGGGAATCTCCGCGCACTCGTTCTTCAGGGTTTCTCAATCCAGGTATTCTGCATAAACCCCCTTATGCATATTCAATAGGAGCATGCTAGGATTAATCATAGGCATAGCAATTTATTTTTGATATTCCAATTAACGATCCTTGGCAAACGAACTTCATGATTCAGTTCACGAATCCCTTCAATTATCACAGGATTGCCTAAGGAAACCTTCAAGAAGGAAGGAGTTTGCAACAAGTGAAACAAGCTAAGGCGTCTTTTAGATTTAACCCAGAAAATGCCATATCAAATAGAATCCTTGAGCTGCTGCACATCAACCCAGCGATGTGCTTTCTTCTGTTCTTTCTAAAAGTTCTTCCAATCTTTGGGTCAAATAAGAAAATTTCACCGATTGTTTCCTCAGTTGTGCACTATCAACATTCCCTACAATCATAGAAAATGTTTAGTTTCCTATAACTTCAGTAAACTAACTGCACATGTAAATTCAAACAATAAAATAGCATTCAGACTTAATATCAATCACTCCCCGGCAACAGCGCCAAAAACTTGTTGTTGTGCTAGTAACTATTATAAATATACGCAAGTGCACCTATGTCTTAACAAGTAATACAAATCTAAGTCCAGATATCGTACCCAAGGGAGTGAAAGTGAGCCGTGCACATCATATTGTTTGTAAATTAAGATGTATTTGTGATTTTACTAATCTAAATCAACAAGAACGCATATAAAATGAAATCAAACAGTGCTAAGGCTAATAGTAATGTTTCTTCCCACAAAATAATCATAAAATGCTCAAATATGATGTTAAAACGATGGTGAAATATACTCGGGTTATCAACTATTGGTCTTCCACTTTCCTATATGCTGCAACATTGTTCAGACATCAACTCTGGTTCTTGCAACCACACTTTTCTTTGTCTAGACTGTTTTCACAGCACTAGATCTATGTTTTCTTCCTAACCTTCATATGTCTATGACAGGTTTTGCTTTCCAACAAACTATTTCAGAACAGGGGTACTTCTTGCAAGTCTTAGATTCTATGCATCTCTACACTAGAAATCAAGATTGATCACGACTTCCTCATCCTAGACCTCCTATCGGTCTCACTAGGTGATATTTCCACCTGCCACTATCGTGTTTAGGCAAACAAACAAATCAAAATCGGGATCAAACACCAGATTTAATAAGAGAACAACTTCAACATATATTCAAGCAGAAAAACTAGTCAACAAACCGAGCTTAAAAGGTTTAGCTCATGCTTACAAAAGGTATATAGCAAATAACATTTGAGTTCATGTCTCCAACCATTCACTATGCAGAAATATTAAATAAAACTGAAAATAAAGATAAACTGTTCAGGTTTCTTTCAACATCCACTTCGCTTCTCACGAACTCCAAATTCGTTCTTACTCGAACTCCCACACTTATTCTCTCTCTTTCGCTCTCACCCGCCTGTCTCTCCTAGCCAATCTCATTCTTCTAGTCCAAAATATCTTCTTTGTCTCCCTTCAGCTTCATTCCAACTCTACACGTGGCTTCTTAATCTGCCTTCCAGCTCTGACAGTTCTCCTGGTTGACACCTGTCCTGCTTTTAGGACAGGATCTGAAAAGTGTCGGGATCTTGTCTGATGTGGTCCCAAATGTTTCTCAATAGAGTTCTGGCCATGCTATTCCTATGATGTGACATTGTATCTGTCCTTCATGCTCTTGTTGTGCTCCGACATAATGAGACCTGTGACACTACTTGAACAATTCCTTTGCAAAAACTTAATAAACATCACAAAACACATAATAAAACCTAAACTTAATAACTTCATGAATTTACCTATATTTTCCTAATTATACTATAAAACAAGACCATTCTAGGACATAATTGACTAAGTTTGAAATGAAATAATAACTCTTTAAGAGAGTTATCAATATACCTAACAAACATCTTCCTACATTATTGATGCGGCTAAAAGTTCAATCAAATTAAACCTCTAACTACACAAGAATAATATTTGTCAAATCCAGGTCCTTCCCCGCTTCGCCTGCTAGAATACCGAGATACTATAGCAAAGTCCTATAGCTAAGCATGATACAATCGTTGAGTAGTTTCTAACAATCTAAGCATTCAATTTAAACCTATGCTAACAATATATGACAAACATTGAATTAAACAAACAATCATCAATTGATCAATACTTTCCCCAATCGGTAAACCAAGACAATCAAATACTCAAATTAGGAAGATAGGATGTTGAGATGAGTGTAGATGCAATCAAATTAAGTTGATCATTGATGTAAACACATTTTAATTCCTAGGAGATTGAGCAATCGACCCTACACTCGTTAACCCCTTGTCACGGCGAGCTAACGGTTGATGATCTAAGACTTGCAAACCATCACGTTATTAAGCCCTAGACCACTCCAAATGGTTCGTCAATTATTGTCCTACGACCTAGCACCGCACATGGATTGGAACTAAAATCGTATAAATCTACACTATTCACGATGATTCCGCCCGCGTATTGGCTGCAGCGTTCACATCAACTACCTCCTAAGCTGGCTCTTACCTACACCTAGGGGGTAAGGAACAAGTTCTAGTGCAATTCAAGCTCTCAAAGGAACGTAAACAAACAATTCTCAAACCAAATGATCATGCATCCTTACTCAAATCAACATCCAAAATGAATTAGAACATCATACCTTTCAATTGTACAAATACAAAGTTGAATTCAATTACATCCATTACAAATTTGAAAAGTAGAGATTGGAATCTTCCCCAATTGGATTTGTATGCCTTGATCTACCACCTTGATTCTTCACTTCTCTTCCAAGGATTGGTGAATTAAGCTCTAAGATACTCTAGAGTTTGGATGAATCGTGATAGGAAAATGGAATCTAGGAGAAATTCTAACTAGATTTATGAAAAATGACAAAAAGCTCTTCAAACAACTGCCTTCTCCCCTTTTATAGGCAAGCAAACAGGGCCTCGGATCGCCCGGTCGAAGTATGGCTCGCCCGGTCGAAGTTAGAAACTGCCACAAATCAGGACAAAACTGCCCAGGCTCGGCCGGTCGATGATGGCTCGACCGAGCCTGGTCTCTGTCGGCCTGGCTCGGCCAAGCCTGCACCCGCTCGGCCGGTCGAGCCCTCTGAACACCTTCTGATCCTTTGCTCGGCCGGTCCTGCCTCTGCTCGGCCGGTCGAGCCCTCTGAAAGCCCCGCTCGGCCGGTCCTGCACCCGCGGCCGGTCGAGCTCTCCAAACTCCAAACACGTGCGATTTACCTCCAAAACTCCACCAAAAATGCTCGTTTATGCCCAAAACCTATCCTACAACATCCAAAACACAAAAACACGAAAACACAACCAAAATACGACAAAAACATATGATACGGGAGTAAAATAGCCACAAACAAGCATGCGCACACGTCGAAATATGGGTCATTTTACGCACGTATCATAATCCCCCAAACTTAAACCTTTGATTGTCCTCAATCAAAACAAAGCAAAGTTATTAATCTACCTCATGCAATACCTCATAGCTCATCAAAGTTATCTTAGCATGTTCAAGTAAAACGAGATTATCACCTAACTTTGTAACAAGGTTAATGCTAAAGACATGAACCACTCATCAAAAATGGATACAAGAAACGGAAGCACTCCCTCACATTTTTAGGGATGATGAGATTCACACATTCACAAGATATCGAGCTTGATTTCCATAGGCTTGCATCCATTCTCACCACTATACTACAACGAGTTAGTTTCTAGAATCAAAAAGGTCTTTTCACGGGTTGTAACGTGGCTAACTAGAAGGTGGGTGGTTTTGGGCCAAAGTGACTAAACTTTTCAATTTCCCAAAACCCCCCAAACTTGTTCATTTCGAACCATTACAAACCTCCGAGGCTTTTCATTTCTCACACATTTTTTTCTTTCTTTTTTTTTTCTTTTCCTTTTTCTTCTCTTTTCTTACTTTTTTTTTCTTTTTCATCCTTTTTCCAATGCACCGTCATTCTTTCACTTTGTCGGTGCCTCTTTTTTCACACACTTGCACCAAAATTTTGTAGGTGCTCATTTTTTCTAAGATCAACAACAATCCTTATTTCATATCTTTCATGCCTCAACCTTTCCCATCAATACACATTCAATCAATTCCCAACCCAACTCTCATCACCGTATTCACCCTCATACACTCTTTCCCCCAAACATGATCCTAATTATATCAAAGAAGATTCACCAATAAAGCTCAATCACGGGGATCAAAGATAAGAAAGGCAAAATCATGATAACAACCACCTTATACTCCCGGTGTGAAAGGTAGGACTAAGAATCGATGGCCTAAGATCATTTTCTAGTTACACACTCATGCCAATAGATAGAGAACGGATGCAAGTTCTAGATCTCGTACTCTCAATCTTGCCACTCACAATCAAAATAGATATGACAATATCATGGCTCAAACCTCACAGCTTTTTGTCAAGTCCTATGCATTAACCACATACAAAACTCGGCAATTCAAAAGTTAAACTTAAATCATGCTTTGAAAACTAGATTCCGCCCTATCATAAGTTGGGGTAGACATCAAACTCCACTAAGTAAATCATGATTAAATCTCAAGTCTAGTTCGAGTTCATCACACACACACACAAGCACACAACATCCTAACAACAATCTACATCCCAAAACACAAATGTAACAAAACTAACGGTAGGAAAGACGATAGAAAACGTTACCCATCAGTAGGCACGATCACCGCTCTACATTCCTTATTTGCACCTACTACAAAGCAACATACACACCACCAAACAATTGAGCATAAACTAGTCGATTAAATTCTCATTTCCACCAATATCCACAAACCAATTATCAACAAAATTACAACAATATCCATCATTTCCACCATTCATTCAAAACCATAACACATCCACATGCCAAAACCAAATAGAAAGCATTAAACACATGTAAGCTTGCCAAAATTATCCATCCATACAACATATAAAATCATCCACAATCATCATCCAAATCCCAAATCCAAAGTAGAAGTAAATCATAGTACAACCAAATCGAAGTTCCAAATTCTTGAAATTCACTAAACTAAGCTAAACTAGAAAGCATCATAAAGATAGAGAGATAGAGAAGAGAATGAACCAGAGCACCAACTACCGACACTTCCCCCCAAACTAAGTCAAGTGAGATTAAATTTGTAAAAAGGTAGTCGGTGCGTCATTGCTCATCCCTATCCTGCTGCTGCTGTTGGCGTTCCCTGTGAGACTGGTACGGAATGGGGACTCGGCGCTGAAGCTCCCTGACATTCTCCTGAATGGAGTCAACTCTCCTATCAAGGCCATCAAAGCGAGAAGTCATAGAAGTGTCCAGACCCTGCAAAGAAGAAGACAAAGACTCGATAGATGCATTAGTTTGCTGCAATATAGAGTACATCTGCTGCTGCCAATCTGTCAACGGAGTCTGCCTAGGCTGCGGAGGCGCACGGGTACTCGGACCGGCCTCCCTCAACTGCTGATGCTCTGCCTCAGAAAGGTGCCGGAGGATCGTAAAATATCCATCACGAGATAGCACTCCGACGACATCCTTATGGTCCTCGGTATCCAGCAGCCAGTTGGATCTATCAGACAGATCCGCCACTGTTGTCCAATCCTGACGAGGCATCTCCATTGCCAAATTCCCGAATTTATAATATACCGAATTTTGTTGCCCGGGAACCAAAAATTGCCCAGCTAACAATGAATTAGAGTCCATGAACAAAGCAGGAGCAGTCGGACCAGACAAATCAACACCAATATCATCAAAAATAGGAGTTAACATTCCACAAGTGAAAGTTCGGGTATTGGTGTTAGCAGCACGACTCCAAGTATCCATTAACATAGCCCCCAAAGAAAATTTAATCCCATGCATCAAAGCATACAACATATGAAGTTCCGGAGTAATCACATTACTTGACTCATACCTCCCGCAGACAGAACCGCCAACAAACTTATGAATATATCGAATAACAGGATTCCTAATTGATGTAGCTCTACATTCTTTGATATTGAACTTCCTATCCAATGTAATACCAGTAATAGCTTCCCAAAATTCCCCTAAATTCACGTTCTCATGCACAAAAACTGACTCAGGATCACTACCAAAAATTTCATCAATCTTGGCTTTTTGATAGAAGTACTCCGTACCTTTGAGTTTGAATTTCATCGACAACGGTAGACCTCCTATTCCTTTCATGACAGTGACCGAGGCGAAGAACTCCCTAGACAACTCCATGTAACCCGACCATTTAGCATTTAACATCTTCTTCCACCCGATTCCGGTGAGAAGGCTCCAAACATCATCCTTCAATTTTAGAGTCTTCAACGTCTCGCGGCACAAATATTTTGTGCCCACAACTTGCCTCTTTGCCAAACTTTTGTATTTTGCGAACTCTTCATCATCAAACTTCTTTGGGCGCCCACTTGAAGAAGAAGACTCCCCCCTTGCTCGTTTGCTTGCCATGAGACAAATTGAAATGTTAAACAAGAACAATTGAACACACCAAAGTATGGGAGAAAATTTTGAAAGAGAAATTTCGACCGATCAGTGTATGGGTCGAGCAATTGCTCGATCGGGCCTTTTAAATTTCCGCGCGGCTCGGCCGAGCGCCAGATGGCTCGGCCGAGCGGAGGCTCTGTCCATGCACGATCACTGCTGGCACGCCATGGCTCGGCCAATCCTGCACCCGCTCGGCCGAGCGAAGCCTCTGTCCCTTGGCCTTCGACTTAGCTCGGCCGAGCCTGCACCCGCTCGGTTGAGCTACCCTTATTTCCACCATTTCTCGCCTTTTCTCCGACATTTCCACGAACATACAGCCTTCCATCCTTCCTATACTTCAATCACAATGCTAGATAGACTTGTAAATCCACACACAATGAAGAATCCTTCATCAAAAACACTAAACGACATTATTAAACCAAAATCAATAACACCATTATTCAAAAACATGAAAATAACAAAACTTAAACATTGGGTTGCTGATAAGTTAGGATTTTCACCAACTTATCTTATAGTTCTTTGACTGATTGTGTAGTGTTTAGATCGTTTTTGTACTTGTTTTCATGCATGAATTGGATTTTGTACTTGGAATGTCGTGTTTGATGAATCGTGCACGTTTCTAGTCGAAAAACAGAGGAATCAGGATCCAGTGCTCGAGATCTCGTCGATCGACGAGGACCCTTAGTCGATCGACGAGGCATGTTGTTGCCAAACGATCGACGAAGCAAAGGAGAAGGCGATCGATGGAAGAAGGAGACCGCGTCGATCGACGCTGTTCAGAAGCGATCGACGAGGCAAGAAGTTGAGACGCGATCGACGCGGTCGACGCGCACGCGGAAATCCTGTTTCTTATCTGATTTGGAGATATAGGCATATCTAATCCTAGATACTGCTAGATACATCTTTCATCATTATAAATTCATGTAAATTTCGACTTTTGAAGAAGAGAGTACGTATTTTAGAGAGAGAGAGTTAGAGCAATTATTAGAATATTAGAGTTGAAGAATTTTTATGTTTGAAGATAAGTTTTTGCGAGAAGATTTCCGGATTCCAGTTTTTATGCAATTCAGGTTGTATTTTTCTATGATCAATATTACCATGAATATGTGTAACTAAATCCTCTCTCAGATTCTAGGGTTTCGAACTATCAATGTATACATGTTTTGATTGATTGAATTATTTTCCCTTTCCCTTCGTAGTTTGTGAAATCTGTGCTTTTTCATAATCTTGATTTGCTGATCACATATTAGGATTATCTAGTTGATTACTTGAGACGTAACTATAATAGTTTTCAATCGAAAGAGATTTTCACAATATAATCTGATTTCTTGTCGTAACTGAAGGAGATTAATTGTAGGAATAAATCTGTAGAACTTGGGAGTTAGTTAATTTATCTTGAGACCGAGCGGAGATAGGTAATTGACTAATCTACTTTACGAATTGTCCAACAAAGAAGTTCGTAATACTTTTCTGATGTTTCACTACGAAGAGGAATTAAACTTGGGAATTAATCGATTTGTTCATACATGTTATACTTGATAGGTAGATATCCCTGGAATCTGTACTTCTCATATTTGACTTCAAAAGCTTTTCAATTTTCCTGTTTAATTTTCGATAGCAAAGATTGCGATTTTCAAAACAACCAAAACCTTTTCATTTGATTTTCCTAATCAATATTTTCAAGAACGCCTGATTTAGTACTTAAAGATTATTCGTTACTTCTTTCCCTGTGGGATCGATAATTTTATCTTTGCCGCTGTATTATTAGCTCTGCTAAGTCGCAGTTAAATAATATTGCGATCAAATTTTGGCGCCGTTGCCGGGGAATAGAATAGAATTAATCTTACTATTAAGTCTGTGATTGAAATATTGCTTTAGGCTGTAAATTTTTGTGTTTCCTGTAATTTCTTCAAGTTTTCGAACACGCCGTCGACCGACGAGGACGCCGCATCGATCGACGAAGTGGATTCTTTCCGTCGATCGACACTAGTTCCAAGCGATCGACGTCGCTTCTATTTTTCCAAATTTCGTTGTTTATTTCAGTTTGTTTCGTTTTATTTCCAGTTTTATCTCACTACCTCCTTTGTTGTACAGGTAGTGCATGAGTACAAGAGCCAGAGGAAAGGACCCGCTGTATTACTATCTGGACATTGAAGCTACTTGCAGAAAAATCCGAAGGAACAAGCGTGCTCAGGAAAGTTCGAGTAGTCACACAATGGAAGATAACGCACCACCGCCTCCACCAGTTCTAACTGCAGAGGAGCAGGCTTTGCTTCTCCAAGAGGTCCAAGCTATGAGAGCGCAAATCCAACAATACCATTTGGAAAGGAACAACCCATTATTCGAGGACAATCTCGACAATGAGGATGAAGGCAATCAGGATCCTCCAGAAGAGTCTGACGATGAGGAGGAGGAAGAAGCCATGCAGAATAGGTACAAACCTCGGTTCAAGGAGACAGATTTCAAGATTGGCATCAATGCCAACAATTTTAAACTGAAGACCGGATTGGTACAGATGGTGCAACAAAACCAATTCGGAGGAAGAGCTACCGAGGATCCCTATGCACATTTGGACAAATTCATTATGCTCTGCAATACTGTGAAAATTGGAGGAGTCAGCAAGAGTGCCATCCGAATGCGTCTGTTCGCATTCTCTCTGAGGGATAAGGCACAGTCATGGTTCACTGCACTGGACAAAGGAAGCATAAGTACGTGGACCAAACTGAGAAACGAGTTTCTAGGGAACTTCTTCCCTCCGAATGTTATTCGGCAAAGACGGAAAGAAATCATCAGGTTCGCTCAAAGGTCTGATGAAAGCTTCAGCGAGACATGGGAGAGATTCAAAGACTTGCTGAGAGCCTGTCCCGGACATGGTTTTCCGCCGGGAGAACAAGCTGAAGCATTCTATGAAGGGCTCAATGATAAAACAGCCAAACTGGTGGACACCACACTTGGAGACACAGTCATGACGAAAAGTGGGAAAAAGGCCATGGAGTTCTTCCAAAAGATGGCCAACAACACTCAACGGTGGTCCACAAGCCGAACTCGGCCTGTGAAAGCTGTAGAGAAAGTGGTGGAAAAAGCTGTGGAAAAAGTTGCCGAGCAACCAGATTTGGCAGCCGAGCTGAAAAAGCTTAGGGAAGAGTTCGCTAACCTGAAGCAAGAAAAAACGGTTGCTGCAGTTGAAGCAGCGCAGGGGCCCATCGAGGAGAACAATGCTGATATGAACTTCGTTCAAAGGGGCGGTTATCACAACAATTACCGTGGAGGATTTCAGCAACACAATCAGCAGCATAACCAGCCCTATACCTTCAACCACGCAAGGAATCATCCTGGATTCTCTTATGCAAACCCTCAAGCTGCAGAACAACCACCGCCAGGATTCGCCGTACAAGACGGAGTGATTATGGAGAAAAAGAAGCCAAATCTCGAGGAGATTTTGGCTAAATTCATGGAAGGATCCACCGACACTGTAACAAAGTTGAAGCAAGAAATTTCAGGGGTGAACACAAAGGTCGATCAGGTGCAAAAGCACGTGCAGATCATTGAAAATCAAGTCAGCCAGATCGCCGATGCACTTGGAACCAAACACAAGCCGGGGTAACTTCCGAGCAACACCCATGTCAATCCCAAGAATCAGAATCATAGGAATCAAGTGAACGCTATCACTCTGAGAGGGGGCAAGACCTATGAAGGGCCTGAACAATCAGAAAAAGGCGCCCGAGATGAAGAAGAAGCCAAAGAAGAGGCAGAAACTGCCACAGACAAAGCTCCGTCGACCGACGGAGCATCCTCGTCGATCGACGGAGCCCTAAAAGAGGTGTTGATCGAGCCTGATTAGCGTCGATCGACGGCTGCTCCTCAACCGCCAATGAAGAAACCGCCTCTGCCGTATCCGCAGCGGTTTGCCAAGACCAAAATGAACGAAAGATATGCACGATTTCTGGAGACAATGAAGAAGGTGCATATCAACATTCCATTGGTAGAAGCTCTTCAAGAGATGCCTGGGTACATCAAGTTTCTGAAAGACATGGTCTCCCAGAAAAGACCGTTCTTGGAGCATGAGACGGTCAACCTGTTCGAAGAGTGCAGCGCCATCATCCAAAAGAAGATGCCGATCAAAAGGGAGGACCCGGGTTCCTTCACAATTTCTTGTGTCATCGGAGGTGAGACCTTCGGCAAGGTTCTCTGTGATTCAGGGGCTTCAATCAACTTGATGCCACTATCAATCTTCAGACGGCTAAAGATCGGAAGCATCAAGCCCACAACAATCTCTCTTTAGATGGCCGATCGATCAGTCTCCTATCCGAAGGGCATTGTTGAAGATGTGCTGGTGAAGGTAAAGGATTTCATAATCCCAGCCGATTTTGTGGTTCTTGATATGGAGGAGGATCGAAATATTCCTCTAATCCTTGGGAGACCGTTTCTGAAAACCGGAGGGGCATTGATCGACATCCGAGACGGCAAGCTGACGTTCCGAGTGAACAATGAGTCCGTCACATTCTCAATTTACAAGGCAATGCAGAAGCACGACGATGGAAGTTATGCAGAAGAATGCCACATGATCAATTGCTTCATCCCGGTAATGTCTTCCCCCTTCACTTGTCACAAAAGTGAGGCGGATTTTCTGGAAAACTGTTTGCAACATTCCCTCTCCTCTTCTGAAAATCTGGATGAAGCCACTGAGGAGATCCTGAATCTAGTCATGGAACTAGATGTGTTCGAGGAAATTACTCGAGAGAAAGAACTCAAAAGAGAATCGTTGCCGAGCCGCTACAGAGAGCCCGCGTCGACCGAGTCTGATTTCTCGTCGATCGATGCCAAGACCGCACCTGCGTCGATCGACTCAGCATCCTCGTTGATCGACGGAAACCCAGGACAGCCGATCTCCAGCTCCAATCCACCAATTCTGGAGCTCAAGACACTCCCATCACATCTCAGGTACGCATTCCTAGGCTCAAACAACACTTACCCTGTTATCGTTTTTGCTTATCTTTCACGGGGGGAACTTGACAAGCTGTTGCGAGTTTTGCGGACATACAAGTCCGTCATTGGATGGACCTTGGGAGACATCAAAGGAATCAGTCCTTCGCTGTGCATGCACGAGATCATCCTTGAAGAGGATGCAAAACCAAAGAGACAAGCACAACGACGTCTGAATCCTATCATGCAGGAGGCTGTCAAGAAGGAGGTTCTCAAACTCCTTGACCATGGGATGATCTATCCGATTTCCGATAGCAAGTGGGTAAGCCCGACAAAAGTAGTAGCCAAGAAAGGAGGAATGCAGATCGTGAAGAACGATGATGGAGAGGAAGTAGCACAAAGACCGATCACGGGATGGCGAGTTTGCATTGACTACCGAGCCTTAAACTCCGCCACGTGCAAGGATCATTACCCTCTTCCATTCATTGATCAAATGCTAGATAGATTATCTGGTTATCCTTTTTACTGCTTTCTTGATGGTTACTCAGGGTACAATCAGATAGCTGTGGCGCCTGAAGATCAACACAAGACGGCATTCACCTGCCCATACAGAGTATTCGCCTACCGACGGATGCCCTTTGGACTATGCAATGCGCTGGCCACCTTCCAGCGATGCATGACAACGATCTTCCACGACCTCATCGAGAACATGATGGAGGTATTTATGGATGATTTCTCAGTTTTTGGTAGCTCATTCGAAGTTTGCTTGCAGAATCTGGCTACTGTACTTCAAAGATGCACTGAGACAAATCTATGCCTCAATTGGGAGAAATGCCATTTCATGGTGAGGGAAGGAATCGTGTTGGGACATCGAGTGTCAACCGAAGGATTGGAGGTAGATCAAGCCAAAGTGATAGCCATTGAGAAGATGCCACCACCAACAAACGTCAAAGCCGTCCGAAGTTTCCTAGGTCATGCAGGATTCTATAGGAGGTTCATCAAAGACTTCTCAAAGGTATCCCGGCCACTGTGCAACTTGTTGGAGAAGGATGTGTCCTTCGTGTTTGACGAAGAATGTCTGAAAGCATTCGAGAGATTGAAAGAAGCGCTGGTAACTGCACCAGTCCTGACTGCACCAGCTTGGGATGAGCCTTTCACATTGATGTGCGACGCCAGCGATTATGCTGTTGGAGCAGCTCTGGGCCAAATGAAAGGAAGACTCTTCCATGTGATCCAATATGCCAGCAAAAGTATGAATCCAGCTCAGTGCAACTACACCACGATAGAAAAGGAGATGCTTGCAGTGGTGTATGCGTTCGACAAGTTCCGGCCTTATCTGATAGGCTCAAAAATAGTTGTCTACACCGACCATGCAGCAATCAAGTACTTGTTTGCAAAACAAGATGCCAAGCCCAGACTGATTCGGTGGATTCTGTTGTTGCAAGAGTTTGACTTGGAGATCAAGGACAGAAAGGGAAGCGAGAATGTCATCGCCGACCACCTGTCAAGGCTTGAACCGCCAGTCAAGGGAGATGATCAGCAAGTGACAATCCGAGAGACATTCCCTGATGAACAAGTCTATGCCTTGAGGGACATGAAGGAAATGTATGAATCCAAAACCCCGTGGTTCGCAGACTTTGCCAATTTTCTTGTGGGCGGCGTACTTCCTCCGGACTCCTCTCCATATGCAAAGAAGAAGTTTCTGCACGACGTCAGATTCTATTATTGGGAGGATCCCTACCTGTGGCGCAGATGTGCTAACGGCGTCATTCGCCGCTGTGTACCCCAGTCCGAGTGGCACAAAATCTTCGAAGCATGCCACTCATCTCCTACTGGTGGACACCATTCGGCCAATCGGACTGCCTTCAAAATCCTTGCAAGCGGATTCTATTGGCCTTCCATCTACGAAGTCTGTCGCGGATGGATAACGGGCTGTGATCGATGCCAGAGGACTGGCAACATATCGCGAAAGAATGAGATGCCACAGACACCGGTGATTGAAGTTGAAATATTTGATGTCTGGGGGATCGATTTCATGGGACCTTTCCCGAAATCGCAAGGATTCACATACATCCTGTTGGCAGTTGATTATGTATCGCGGTGGGTCGAAGCCATTCCGACAGCCACCAACGACTCCAAAGTCGTTATCAAGTTCTTGAAGAAGCTGATGACAAGATTCGGAACGCCGAGAGCCCTGATCAGTGATGGGGGATCACATTTTTGTAACAAATGGCTTTCGTCTCTTCTTGCTAGATACGGAGTAAAGCATCGCGTTACCACCCCATATCACCCTCAAGGGAATGGGTTGACGGAATTATCCGACAGAGAAATCAAGCAGATATTGGAGAAGACGGTCAAGCAAAGAAAGGATTGGGCGGCAGTTCTCGATGATGCACTTTGGGCATACTGCACCGCCTACAAAACACCGATTGGGACATCTCCGTATCAGCTGATCTTCGGAAAATCATGTCACCTTCCTGTCGAGATGGAGCACAAATCTTGGAGGGCGGTAAAAGAATTGAATTTGGATTGGAAGACAGCCGCAGAAGAC
>JAPKLW010001329.1:125428-218530 GCA_026898455.1 Plectranthus barbatus | reverse complement strand
ATTTCCGCTGCGTATCGTTATACACTCTGATAAACCGGGACCAACAAATACCACTTAGTAGGCCTCTAAGCCATTTGCAAAACAATTTTACAATTCTTGGTTGATTAATCCAATTAATATGCATCCTTAAATCACCTTGCACGTTAGGACGCCAAGATAATTTAAGCAAGTCAACCCCATCACACGATGCCAACAATGCATCTATGCGTGAGCCTTGGCCTCGTCGAGTCAGAGTAAACACTAGGGTGTAAATACTCCAGACCGAAGAGGGTTTTGACACTCAAACAATTATGATGGACAATGCATATTTTCAAAATAGACTTATATTTTAAAAGGGGATTATCTTGTGATTCAAATTGTTTAAACCATATCAGATATTGGTTCTGAAAAACAATTAATGGGTGCCGCCTACCCAGGCACACCAATGCGGACCACAAATACTGGGCACCGCCTACCCAAAACATACAAACGGGCTGCAATTATTGAGCACCGCCTACCCAAACATGCATAGCGGTCTCTAACTACTATAGTTAAAACATGATAACTAATATAATTGAATTATAAACAATTATCATGTTCAGCACAACATAAAAACATATAATTTCTACAAATAAAATATATTAATCCAATTAATATATTTTATTTTAATTAAATTTATGGGTCAAACTTTATATTAAATCCAAATTAATATATCCTATTATTATTATTATTATTATTATTATTATTATTATTTCTAAAATAATAATAACGAACTTTCAGCTTCATCAAATTGGTTCTAAACCAGTTTGATTTTGTCGACAATATGCACGAGTTATAAGTCATAACAATTATGTGCAATAATATTACCAAATAAAATAATTGCACATGACCTTTTTTTTCGAACCAATTCAAAATTGTTTCAACTCAGCTACGCAATTACATGTGTAAACGAAAGACTCATGTCTTATTTCGACATCAAGATTTGGCCGCGAATTTCTAAATTTTTTTGTTTATAACCCATATATTTAACTAATCATGTAATTAATCATAAATCGAGCCCCGGGCTCAAATATCACTATTGGGTTTCGTTGATTTCATCTAATGAGCGCAGTGAAATTAATTATCAACGAACAAATCTAGATTTATAATTAATATCATGCGTAGAGATTTAACGTGAATTAAAAGGAAAAACTTACAGTTTCTTCCGTAGAACACAAGCGATTCTGACTTGTCCTGCAACGCGAATCCACCACTAAAGGTATCCACGTGTCGAATCAATCATGTACAGAATCCAATTAACGGTATATATTCAAACCAGGAATTCCCAGACAGAATTATGGAGGCGTAGTATTCAAAACCCTAGGTTTTGTGCATTTGATATGAACTGCGTAGGGAACAAATTATTTCTTCTACCACAAGTATGCTCAACATGTGTTTCTCATTCTTATAGAATAAGTAATTCCCATATCTTATCCAATAAGATTTGGAATATATCTATTTCCATATCACTTATGATTATTAA
The DNA here is from genome assembly GCA_026898455.1 of Plectranthus barbatus. Taxonomy (NCBI): domain Eukaryota; kingdom Viridiplantae; phylum Streptophyta; class Magnoliopsida; order Lamiales; family Lamiaceae; genus Plectranthus; species Plectranthus barbatus. The sequence goes on along the minus strand of JAPKLW010001329.1, from coordinate 217,029 downwards.
TAATCTAATTATTAATATATTATCAATTATATATTAATCTAATTATTATATTATATACTAATCCAATTAGTATTAAATCTTACTCCATATCTTTCAGTGATAATTAGGTGTCGCGCCCCCAAACCGAGCCTACGCGACAGACCCACGTGCGAACAATGCACGCTAAGGATCTTAGTGGTTAAAGACAATTTAATATCATTTAATAAATAGCGGACGAAAATGCAATTTAAGAAAGGAACAAGGATTCGTCATTTGAAAAGAATATGAATTCGATATATGGGTTGAAAGATCCAACGTAGCGGAAGCAAATATGAAGTGTTTATCATGAAAACGTGGAAGTCAAAGAATAACATTACATGCTTAGGAAAGAATAACAATTGATTTCAAATAATGACCTCCACGCTGGTCATATGCCAAGTTCGACTTGGAAATAACAAATCACATATGAACAACCAAATGGGTACTATGTATGAAGACATAGCCCCTTCGCTCCGATACCGAATAACAGAACAAGTGAATCATAATAGAAGACATGCCAAATAGAGTTCAAGGTAGATCATGCAATTCTAGGTCCAAATTCATCAGGTAGGGTGTCATGAAATAAGCAAATTAGGTTACAACCCACCAAATTCAAGGTAATGCATTGATTACGTCAAACAAATTCGCATGCCCGACAGAAAGAAATTACAATTCATGACAAAAGGGTTACATTTATTTCATTAAGGTTCACATGTGAACCACCTTCTCCCCACAAATGCCACAACATCGTCGCCATCGTCATCACCTTGTACCTGCACGTAGGGAAAATATGTACAGGGGCTAAGTGCATAAATGTACCCAGTGGTCACGTTGTCCCGAAAAACAATACATAAATAATATGATACAATCATCGTATCACATAAGCATAGCATAAGAGTTTTGTTGAAATAAACTTATGCATGCAAAACATTTTCCTCACAAGGGCATGCCCATCTCATTTTTGGTGGTGCCTTTCACAATCAATCATCAATTGCATAACCAAGGTTTTAATTCCCTCTTCATTTCATATCAATCACAATGAGGGTTTTAGCTCCCTCCTCCACCTTATCCTTCCTTTATCATTTCATAACATGAGGGTTTTAGCTCCCCCCTCCACCTTATTCTCCAAATCTCCTTCAACAAGAGGGTGGTCGTGTCCCCTCCTCCTTATCCATCCTCAATGACCATGTCATTGGTATAATTCACAATTATTAGGGCACCAAAACATTTAAGGTGATCCATCAATCTAAAACAAAACATCATTTTTATTTTGGAAATCATTTGCAAAACCATTTTATAGGATAAAGTAATGCCCACCTTATAGCTTATGAAATAGTTGATCACTTGGTGCCACTAGTTGTTAGCTCTTTTCCAAAATCACCAACACCTAGATTTATAACATTTAATTGCTAGGTGTGTTTATTTAAATTCATGCATGCTTCTCACATGCTACTAGCTCATTAATTTATTTAGCATGCTTCAAGTGGTTACTCTACACTTGAGTTCAAAACATACAATCATGCTCATTTATCAACATATATCATGTAACTTTGTATCACTTGTATATCTCATGCTCTTTTTATCAATTTGACATACTTAACAATCATACACCAAATTATGTTTTCTCATTCTTCATGTAAGTCCTTCTAGATGCTCTTAGTGATAGACTAATTTATGTTATAGGATCTTTCAATTTCATATGCTCTTAGTCTTCAGTCTGGACTTCGTCTTCAGTCTGCACTCCATCTTCAGTCTCAGTCTTGTCCTCGACTCCAGTTTGAGTCTGAGTGCCTTCAGTCCAACTTCTCGATCATCAGTCTAGCCTTCGAGATTGCCAGTCTGATTCCTGGGTCTTCATCTTGATCTTCTTGATCATCAGCTTGGAAGACTCCAGTTTGAATTCCTCATTGATTTAAGCCTTCTTTTTGGGATATGGAATTCAAGGTCTCAGCAAGATCAATTGCATCACTGACCCTCTCGATTCCTTGATGACCAATTAAGGGTGCTGGTTGAGAACATGATTTCTTCATAGATCTAATTGAAATAGTTGGTTTAGCATTAAAAGAATTCGTGCCCAACTTTTCATTGACATCATGGATCTCAGAAATGTGTTCTCCCAGCTCTTTCATAGTCCTGTGCACCAAAGTAGCCTCATCAAAAATAACATTACATGTTATCTCCACAACTTTGGTAGTCTTGTTAAATACCCGATATCCCTTGTGTGAAGGGTGCCCATATCCTAGGAACACGCCTTCATCAGCTTTGGGAGAAAAAGCATTTAACTTTGACTTTCCATTGTTATGGATATAACATGGAGAACCGAAACCACAAACATGAGCTATAGAGGGCTTACGACCATGATATACTTTGTATGGGGTCTTTTGAAGTCTGTCATTGATGCCGCTTTGGTTTTGAGTGTAGCAGGCCATCATCAATGTTTCGCCTTAAAATCTTTCACCCAAGTTGGTCCCTGCCAGCATGGTCCGGACTGCTTCCTTCAGTGGCCGGTTCCTTCGTTCTGCTAGGTCATTCTGCTGCGGAGTTCATGGAGTTGAACGCTCATGCCCGATGCCAGCTTCCATGCAGAAGTCCATCAGTGGCCCGTTGCAAAATTCTGTACCATTATCTGACCGAATTCTCTTCACTATCACCTCTCTCTGGTTCTGGACTCGCATGATCAGCTCCGGTAGGATGATCTTCACCTCCTCCTTCGCCTTGAGATGCTTGATCCATGTGTACCGCAAGTAGTCATCCACGACTACTAAAGAGAATCTCTTGCCTCCAATGGTTGGAGGAGTTACAGGATCGAACAAGTCTATATGGAGAAACTCTAGCACTCGGGTAGTGCTTGGGCTTACTGCTTTCTTCTTGAAAGACGCCTTAGTCTGCTTCCCTTGCCGGCATGCCTTGCAGATACCTTCTTTCTTGAACACTCCTTTCGCTAGGCCTTCTACCAGTTCGTGCTTGGCTAGATGGTTGATCGTCTTGAAATTCAGATGGCTCAATCTCTTGTGCCATAGCCAGTTCATCTCTGTCGAGCTGGTAGCCACAAAGCACGAATCAGTCTGCCCATTCAGCCAGTCTACAACGTAGAGTCCACCTTTGCGAACTCCTCTCAGCTTGATTGTACCTGATGCTCTGTCCTTGATCTGGCACTCTAATTCCTCAAAGAAGACAACGTATCCGTTCTCGCTGAGCTGACTGATACTGAGTAAATTATGCTTCAGGTTGGTGACGAGGGATACATTAATTATTCTGAGTCCATTCTACTCGATGCATCCCTTTCCAATAACTCTTCCTTTGGAGTTGTCACCGAAAAGGACTGGTGGTCCTCTGACCATGTTCAGCTCAGAAAACAAATCCTTCTTTCCTGTCATATGAGCCGAGCATCCACTGTCAAGGATCCACTCACTCTTTTCTTGAAGTTTTGTTGCATGACCTAGTTCCTGCAAAACCAACAATCATACTTTAGGTCCTCGTACATCTGCGGGTCCTACGAGGTTAGCTCTTTGGATTAACCTTTTGGGAATCCAAACTTGTTTGTTCTTAACAGCAAGTGGCTTCTTGCTGTCATCACTGGCAGGAACCTTTCCCATCCTCCTAAAATAATCCATGGATTTAGTTTGGGAAGGTGTGGCTGTGTGTGGAGTTCTCTTGGAATTGTGTTTCCTCTTAGAACCTCGAAAACTGGGTTCTGGATGTGAGTGGTACCTTGGTGGCTTCTTGTTAGACAAGTATCGATCACCTTGGTTAGCCTTCACTGCCCTTGAAATTAAATGGTGATTGGGCTTAGGCCTCAAGTAGGTGTTCCCCCTACTTGGTATAAACCTCCTCTCAAGTTGGACTTGAGATTTGGTTCACGGATAAGTAGACTTACCAGTTTGTGTGTTCGGCATCGTTGCAGCATAGACTGGCTGCTTGGCCAAACTTGTCGATGGAACTGACTTCATTGCAGTCGGGGCATACTGCTTAGTCAGTTTCTGTGGTCGTATTGACTTCCTCTCAGTATGAGATTTCACCAGTCTAGGATTTTGTTGTTTCACTTGCTTACCCTTCGATCTGGACTTATCTGTCCCATTCTGATCCGTCAGCTTGGGGTTTAGCCAACCTTTAGCGTTACAAGTCTGAGCTGGTGTTTTTAAGTTCAAACCCTTTGCCACTCGACTCGGGCTGAGTGCTATGATTTTCTTTTATAAAATTTATAGTCTTCTTAGCCCCAATCTGTGCAGGGTTTTTTAGAGTAGTTTAGTTGCACAACGGAATAATTGTTTTATGGTAAGCTTGCACTTATCCAAGCTAACGGTAGCTAGTCAGTTTGGTTTGTCAAAATCTCAGTTCAGATCTTAAGTCCAAGTATGCTTAGAGTCAGTATCAGTATATACTTCAACACTTGCGTTTTGAGTTTTAAAGACAAGTAAACTGATAAACTGAAAGCAATAAATAAGACAAAGGATTATACTGGTTTGGAAACTAAAGGTCCTACATTCACTCTTAAGACTAGAAGTTTGGAAATCCACTAAGATCAGGATTACACAGGTGCTCCTACGATCTATCGCTTGTCGGTGAATGCCTTATCCACCGATCCACAAGCTCACTCGTCTGGTCCTTGTTCGTCCTTCTCTTCTCAGCTCCCTGGAGTGTGGGCACACCACGCAGCCTCCTCGTTGCTAGATGGGGCGTTTAAAGTTTCCCTTAAACTATCATCTTGTGGCAATAAATCCGTGAGAGTCAAAGTACTAGACGTACTTGACTATTGTAATCTTTCTTAGAGAGAAAGATTACCAAGAAATAACTTATGAACTTAGAAGTTCTGAGTCTCGTGTTCACAACAGTCGTGAGCTTAGAGAGCCTCGAACGGTCGTGAGTTTAACAGAGTTTCTGCTCTTTGAAAATCGTAAGCTTGGTAAATGTTCGGTAAAAATCTTCTTTTGTTGAAGTCCTCCGATATTTATAGGAGAGGAATCAAAGGTTTGAGACTTCTAGCTATTAGAGACAAATTGGATCTTGTCCAATCGGAAATCTCTGTTGACTGCAGTGATCGGCGGGTAGGTGGTGCTTTTCCAGAAATCCTGCACCTGCTCCGCTTTTCTGACAGGGACAACCTTTTGTCTGAACGGCAGTCTTCGATCAGTCTGATGAATCCTGGACTGGTCAGTCTGAGGTATCAAGACTAAAGTCTTGGACTTGCAGACTTTAAGGAATCTCCAATCCTTAAAGTGTGTATTTGTCAGTACGTTCCTTAGGACATTCTTCTTGTCTCTATGCGCCAGGACTGGAACTTAGAATTCCATACTGAGGCCATCATACTTGCAAGTCCATGCTTGGTGACGTCATCAATCAGTTTAGGCTTGGTCCCCAGACTGGTAAGTTTTGTATCTGGACTGATGAGTCCTAGACTGGTCAGTTCCATTCTTGGTGTAGTCCAAACTTCTTCAGTCCAGACTCATGTATCCCAGACTTGTAAGTTCGGTTTGAACCTTGGTCTGTTGAGTACTGCGCATCCCAGACTGATCCGTCAGTCTGGTCTTCAGATCAGCTTCAGTTTACAACTCGATAAAAAGACCTGTACAGGACTTTACATTTTTGAGACCATACTGAAACTAAATCTAGACACAAACTAGGATGACTTTTACAATTTGACCCACCAAAACAAAATAATATAAGGAAATTTCTAACAAATTTCCTAACAATTTCCAATCTTTCTGGATTAATAACTTGACATTCATTGTCCAAATTGAAAAATGGACATACATAGAAATGTTCCAAATCATGAGATCTACTCGTGGGTGTGATACCATAATTTTTGGAATTATCGCCTTTTAGACCCGAACTTAATAGTTCGAAAAAATTCATAGAATAATCATCTGACCTCAAAATTTATTCCGATATATTTTGAATTTATCATAAATTCATCTCAAGCATACCCTAGCTCGGTACAAGAAACGGAGCTTCTGGGTGCGAGTTGTTAATTTAAACGTATTAAAAATATAATAGAAACCCCAATTTGTCGCGCTCGGGTTTCTTACACAAAATTCGTTTTCATGGCCACTTAGGGTTTCTCAAAACATACCCATAGGCATATTGTTTGCAAGAAACGGACTTGCATGCAACATCGGGTGTCGTTTCCCGTTTTAAATGCCATTAAATAAATAATTGCTAAAATAAATATTTATTTACTTATTTAATTAAGCATAATCCGGCTTAATTAAATCCGGGATATTACACCATGGACAAGTTAGCAAGTGGACTGGTGGGCACGTGCATTCACCAGCTTGCGATAGATCGTGAGGACAGATTGTAATCCTAAGGCCAGTATATTTCGGGCCACGTACTGCCTGAAGAGAGGACGTAGGGCGGTTGTCCGAACCTCTATAAATTCTAGCATTATTTACTGCTTTATTTTTATTCTGCAAGGATTTAAAACCCAACACTTTCTTGTGTTGGAGTATAACCGAACTTGTTAATAATCAGACTCGCAGACAACAAGCTTTTCATAGAACCAAACTGGTCGACAACCACAAGTTTGTAATTTGCAACAACTCAATCTTAATCTTTCGCTGCACATATTTGTTAAACTCTGATCTCGGGACCAACAATTTTTCATCGAACTTTCTGCATAATCTAAACAAAAATGTCAATTGTGAGGTATTGATCGAATTTATCAATTATTTATATACCTCTAATCATATTAATTAGTGTGAATTGGTCAATTAAAACCAACATAATTATATCCACTAATTGAGTAAACAATTACATCTTTCCATAATTTGTAAAATATTATTTTAGATATATGGATTTGCGCCGTAATATTAATTTAAATAGTATTATATTTTAAGTATCGATAAATTTAATTGTAGGATAATTCCCATTTTTTTTAAATCTTTGTCATATATTCTCAGTCATTACTTACTTATTGTCAATTATTTTAATTTATTGCAGTATTTACCATTCTCCATATTTAATTTATTGTCAAATCATACCAAATAAATTATTATTCATTTTAACTGAAATCCTTATTTTATTATTCATTAATGTGGTTATTTTCGGAAACCACATAAAATTTGTCATTTGATTATGATTAATTAATTAACATTATTAAGCTAGTTAATTATTTCTATAATTTATCTAATATTGCTTTAGGTAAGTTGATTTGAGCGGGAAAAAAAATTGTGAAGGAGTTTTGCCTTTTAGTATAGATAGATAGCTACAGATATACATTAGTTCAAGTTTAATTCAGAAAAAAATTTAATAATATAAATATTTATAATAATTTTTTAAATAAATTATAATTAGCATTTTTCTAAAATTAATACAAATTTATGTATACATATACATATCACATAAAAGAATTAGTAATAAACAATTATAAATAAATGGTTATTTGTTTACCATGGCAGTTTACTTAATAAATAAATATATAATTAGAAATAAAATAAGATTTCTAATTAACAAAATTTATACATACATATACACTTGCCAAAGAAAATTGTTGGTCCCGGTTTTTCAGAGTAATTGTAAGTTGCACAGCGGAAATAATTTGTTTTACAGTAAGCTTGCACTTATCTAAACTGATGGTGACGAGTCAGTTTGGTTTGTCAAATCTTAGTTCGGTACTTAAAGTTCAAGTATGCTTAGAGTCAGTTTCAGTTTGTATACTGCAACACTTAAGTGTTGAGTTTTAAATATGAGGAAGCTGACAAAATAAAAGCAATAAACAAGACAAAGGTTATAGTAATTTAGACTCTAAAGGACCTACGTCCACTCTTCAGACTCGAACTGCGCTATCGAATTGCATGACTTCCTCAACCAGGGTGTTTGGTAAGAGAGATAGAATAACCTCCTGCGCAATGGAATCAAGCTGATTCCTTCTTGTGTCTTCTGGGCTCCACTCTTCATACGGCTTTTCTACGATTCTGGTTTCGTCAGTTCTGAGTGGGGGAAGGACCTTGGTTATCTTGATCGTTCCTCTATCCAGTACGTCCACCATTTCTGGATGGTAGCTTTTGAGTTGTATGGAAGACCTCTTCTTACATATGGCAAATTTCTCAACATTGTAGGGAGGCAGCTTGGGAATATTAATCTTGAATATGTACCTGAGCTAATAAGATAAGACAAAGAAAGTGTGCAAGGAAAGGATACCAGTCCTAAGCGTCTCAAAACGACCAGCCTGAAAGGACTGATCGCTCTCATACCACTTGATTGTCCTGGTTTTTCAGAGTAATTGTAAGTTGCACAGCGGAAATAATTTGTTTTACAGTAAGCTTGCACTTATCCAAACTGATGGTGATGAGTCAATTTGGTTTGTCAAATCTTAGTTTGGTACTTAAGTTCAAGTATGCTTAGAGTCAGTTTCAGTTTGAATACTGCAAACACTTGAGTGTTGAGTTTTAAATATGAGTAAGCTGACAAAATAAAAGCAATAAACAAGACAAAGGTTATAGTGGTTCAGACTCTAAAGGTCCTACGTCCACTCTTTAGACCCGAAGTCAGGAAATCCACTAAGATTAGGATTACACAGGTGCTCCTACGATCTATCGCTCGTCGGTGAATGCCTCGTCCACCGATCCACAAGCTCACTCGCCTGGTCCTTGCTCGTCCTTCTCTTCGCAGCTCCTCGGAGTGTGGACATACCACGCAGCCTCCTCATCGCTAGAATGGGGTGATTAGAGTTTCCCTGAAACTATCAACCTGGCGGCAATAAAGCCCGTAAGAGTCAAAGTACTAGATGTACTTGACTATTGTAATCTTTCTTGGAGAGAAAGATTACCAAGATAACTCAAGAACTCGGAAGTTCTGAGTCTCGTGCTCACTAGAGTGACACACGGAAAGCTTTACCAGCCTCGAACGATGAGTAGAAACTTTGGCAACATTCCAGCTTTTTTGTAAATAGCAGGTTCGCTCAATATTTTTGGTTCATCCTTTTTTTGGTTGGTTACCTTCTTCTGATGAAATCCTCTGGTATTTATAGCTGAAGTGTGAAGGTTTGAATCCATATATCCATTAGAGACAGATTGGATCTTGTCCAATCGGAAGTCTCTGTTGACTGCAGCAATCGTCGGGTAGGTGGTGCTTTTTCAAGAGATCTTGCACCTGCTCCGCTTTTTCTGACATGGACAGCGACTATTCACCTTTTCGTCAGAACGACAGCCTGTCAGTGCAAGGAATCCATGACTGGTAAGTCCGAGGTATTAAGAATGAAGTCTTGGGCTTGCACTCTTTAAGGAATCTCCAATCCTTAAAGTCTTTACTTGTTAGCACGTTCTTCTGGAGATTCTTCTTGTATCTTTGCGCTGGGACTGGTGATCACACTATAACTTATACAAAATTCCTAATGCGATGCAAGGTTTAATTATCAATCCAAGTCCTTTCTTATTTCACCCATTGAACTACCGTTTAATCATGCGGAGAGTTATAGCTAGGTAGGTAACAATCTTTGAGTATTTTTCTATCCAACTAAGCATTCAATTAAAACTAAAGCTAACAACAAATTTAAAGCAACAAAAAAATTAACATTCATCATTTTGCAATCTCAAATCAATCGATTCAATTTCCCCCACACTTTGGTAAACCAAGACAAACAAACACTCAAATGAGATAGAAAGGATGTTGAAATGAACGTAGATGTGATCCGATTAGGTAGAGCATTGATGTAAACTCATTTTAATCCCTAGATGGATGATCAATTCACTCTAATATAGCCAATCCCCTTTGCACCGGCGAATCGACCGTGGATGAAATTAGAAATCTCAAATAGTTACGTTATCGACCCCTAACTCACTCCTAAAAGCTCGTAAATTATGGACCTATGTACTCTCTCCGCACATGTTTGGATCGAAGTACATATGAAGACATGCTATTCATGACATGCCTATCCGTGTATTGGCTGCAATAATTGTGTCAAAATCCAACATGATTGGCTCTTACCTACATCAAGTGAATGAAAACTAGCTCTAGCATGCTTCAATCACAAAGAGAGAGGTAAACATACAATAATCCAACCTAATCTTCACACATCCTTGTTCAAATCAACATCCAAATGGAATTAGAACAACATACCTCTCAATTGTATCAATACTAAGTAAAATTGAAAGAGATCCATTACAATTGATAAGTAGTAAATGATTTCTTCCCCAATTGGATTTGCTTGATCTTGATCTACCGCTCTAGTCTTCAATTCTTCACTAAGGTGCGGTAGATTTGCTCTTGGATACCTTGAATTAGGGATAGAGATGGATGGGGAATGGAATTGAAGAGAGAAAATATGCCTAAAAATGTCAAAAGTGCCAAAAGTCCCTCAAAAATGCGAGTTTCCCCTTTTTATAATGAGTTGGCAGAGCTCCGGATCGCCCCGTCTGAGATCGGATCGCCCGGGATGGTTTAAAACTGAAAAACTGCCAAGGCAGCCCGTTCTGGATTGCCCGGTCTGAATCTGGATCGACCCAGATATCCCTCTGAACAGACCAGATCGGTCGAGCTTGAGCAGCATCGGTGGAGCATCTCCTCTAAACTACCAGATCGGTCGATCTAGCACAGGATCGGTCGATCATGCTCTCTGAAATCCTTCCTGCTGCTCCCCTGTTTATCCTGGTCGATCCTCACACCCTTTGCAACTCAGATCGGTCGAGAATCCACCAAAACTTAGCCAAAAATGATGAATTATGCTCCAAACCTATCCTACACATTCCAAACCACACAAAACACGAAAACACAACGAAAACAACCAAAAAACATATGATATGGGAGTAAAATTAACGCAAACATGCATGCACAAACATCGAAATATATGTCATTTTACGCACATATCATAATCCCCCAAACTTGAACCTTTGATTGTCCTCAATCAAAACAAAATAAAGCCATCATTCTACCTCGTGCAATACCTCAGAGCTCATCTTTCCATATTAGCATGCCCTAGTTAAACGAGATTATCACCTAACTTTGTGACATGGTTAATGTTAAAGACTCAAACCACTCATCAAATTTGGATAAAAGCAATGAAATACACTCCCTCACGTGTATAGGGACAATTCACTCAAGCACGAGTTTTCAAGCTCGATTTCCATAAGCTTGCATCTATTCTCACCACTATACTACAACGAGCTAGCTTCTAGAATCAAGAAGGTCTTAGCTTTGGTTATAACGTGGTTAACTAAAAGGTAGGAGGTTTTGGGTCAAAGTAGCTAAACTCCTCAATTTTCCAAGAACCGCCCAATCATCGACTTCGAACCACTAATCCCGAGGCTTATTCTTTTCTTCTCACTTTCCTTCTTCTTTTTTCCTTTTTCTCTTTTTTCTCAACATTTCTTTTTTTTTTTCTCTTCCTTTTTTTTTCTTTTTTTCATAACAACAACACAAAATTTTTTGTAGGTGCTCATTTGTTTTGCACCACTTTTTCCTCTTTTCATTTCCCACTTTCACTTATTTCAATCCAGCCTCATTCATTGGGATTCAACCAACAACCATACAACACAATTCCCGTCCCACTCTCACAATACCGTATTCACCCTCAAACTCTCATCCCCCAAACTTTGTCCTAATCATATCAAATAATATTCTCCAATAAAGCTCAATCACGGGGAACAAAGGTAAGAAAGGCAAATAATGATCAAGTAACACCTTATACCCCCGATGTGCAAGGTAGGTCTAGGAATTGATGGCCTAATATCATTTTCTAGTTACAAGCTCATGCTAAATAGATCGAGAACAAATGCAAGTTCTAGATTTCTCACTTTCAAACTCGCTTCTCACGACCGAAAATATGACAATATCAAGGCTCAATTATCACGATTTTTCATTAAGTCTAAAACATTAACCACACACAAAACTTGGCAATTCAAAAGCTTAACCTCGGCATGCTTCGACATAAAAGATTCCGCCCTATCATAGGTCAAGGTAAACTTCAAACTCTACTAGTAAATCATGAGTAAATCCCAAGCCAAGTTCGGGTTCATCACACACACATAATCACACAACCTAATACAATCAACTAACATGCAATCAAAAAAAATAAATGGCAAGGAGAACGATAAAATGCGTTACCCATCGGTATCCACAATCGAACCGCTTCTCCAATGCCTTATGGTACCTACTCAACATAAACACAAACACCACCAAATTTGAGCATAATTCATTTCCATTAAGATCTCATTTCCACCAACATTCCACAAACCAAAATTTCAAATGCATAAGACATTATTCCACTAGCACCACCATTCAAACCATTATCCAATCATCAACATCCACAAACCAACAAGATAGGAAGTATAAACACATGCCAACTAAAAGATAATTCCATTCATAACCAAATCAAACTATAAAAGAACATTCATCAACATCCCAAATCCAAGGTAAAAATATCAATCATTATACAACCCAATCGAATCAAATCAAATCCATCCCAAGGAGAAATCATCCAACAAAACAAACTAAATGCAAGATATAAAGGAGGAGGTGAGGAGAAGAATAAACCGAGGCACCGGCAACCGGCACATCCTCCCAAACTTAGTCAAGTGAGACTAAGTTTGCAAAAATGGTGGACGGTGCATCGTCACTCATCTCGCTCCTGTGGTGATCGGTCATGGCGGCGCTGCAAGTCTCTAACCTCTCCCCGGACCTCATCAAACCTCCGATCGAAGCCTTCAAAATGAGCAGCAATGGCGGCCTGGTCGGTGAAATAGCTCCCTTGAAAAGCTGAGAAATCGCCATGCAAAGAAGTTATCCGGACGTCTAAACCCTGCATAGACACAGATAAAGACTCAACGAAATCAGTGGCTCGCTGAAGCATAGAGAACATCTGCTGCTGCCAATCCTCACCGGCGGTGGTGGTGGTCCTCGAGAACTCGGGCCTACTCCCCCTTCACCTCGCTGCTGCAAATCCCTCAGAGACTTAAAACGTCCTTCTCGAGAAAGAACTCCAACAAAAGATAGGTGATCCTCAGAATCCAACAACCAGTTAGAGTGATCGTCCAAATCCTCCACAGTAGTCAAACCCTCAGCAGGTAACTCAATCACTCTCTCACCAAATCGATAATAAAAACCATCACCATCATGAGTTGGAATAAGAAATTTCCCAGCAACAAGAGATGCTGTATCAAGATACAAACCAGGAGCAAAGGCACCCGACAAATGAACATCCATGGCCACCAAAATAAGAGTAATCAAACCACCACTAATAGACGGAGACTTCAAATTTGTCACTCTACTCCATCCATCCATCAACATAGCCCCCATAGAAAATTTCTTCCCGTTCATCAAAGCATACAACATATAAAGCTCATACAAAATAATGTTGCTAGATTCATACCGACTACACACCGAACCACCAACGAACTTATGAATATATCGGATAACAGGATTCCTAATCGCCGAAGCTCTACAAGACTTAATATTAAATGCTCCTTAAAATTTCACACCAGATATGGACTCCTAAAATTCACCAAGATTAAGTTCATCGGGCACAAACATGGAATCAACATCACACCCAATGATTTCATCAAGCTCATGCCTATGTACAAGGAATTCTTTACCTTTCACCTTGAATTTCGTCGAGAGTGGATTGCTGTGCGGACCCTTCATGATTTTCACAGAGGCAAAAAACTCCTTTGTTAACTCCATGTAGGCTGGCCAATTTCCCATTAGGAGCTTCTTCCATCCAATGCCAGTAAGGAGATTCCACACGTCTTCCTTCAATCCCAGCGCCTCCAAAGTCTCCTTGCATGGATACTTAGTCCCCACGACTTGAACGCTCGCCAAATTTTTGTATCTCTCGAACTCCTCATCATCAAAACCTCTGGGGCAACTAAGAGAAGAAGCTGTACTCCCTCGTGCTCTCTTGCTAGCCAAAGTAAGAAGCAAAGGGTAAGAACCTCTTAAATCAGAGTAATTAGGCAAATGAGAAAATTGGGAAAGTGAAATTTTGGTAGAAATCAAGACGGGGTGAAATGGGCCCTAATTTACTCTTAAAAACCGCGCCAGGATTGACTGATCTGAAGCAGGATCGGTCGATCCGAGGGTCTGTCCGATCCAGTCTGAACTGCCCGATCCAGATCGGCCGATCCTGTCACAGATTGGTCGATCTAATGCTCTGACCCGCGAAATTTTTGAATTCTTGTTGAGCTTGGCTGATACCACTGCAGCAAAGGTTGGGACCGGCCGATCCTTCCTGAGCCAGGGCGATCCGAAGAGGTCCGGACAAAATTTCCCTATGTTTTTCAACTTTCTTGCATTCTTTCTTCAATTTGTCAGCACCATTTCGGGTTTGCACCTCCCCAAATCTCAATTCTTTCATCACAAGAACAATGTAAGTCTGTAGTAGCATCAAAAGATCAAAAATCCTTCACAAAAACAAACACACAATCAAAATCACAAAATAAACAACCTAACACTTATTCAAAAACCAAAATACCAAAATGAGTAAACATTGGGTTGCCTCCCAACAAGCGCTTCTTTAAAGTCACTAGTTTGACTTCTTACCTTGATTTCATCAATCATGATCAAATGGGGATAATCCGGAACTCATACCTCTTTCCATTGGCCAATGCTCATCCGAGAAAAATAGCTTTCGCCTAGCACACCGAGGCGGCTCATCCACTCGAGCCTTTTTCATTCTTCCTCGATCTTGCTCAAAATAATCCCCCGGATCATCACCCTCCTTTATCCTCTTCTTTTGACCACCTTTGTCAAGTTCCAATTGCTTTTCAGTTTTCATCTCATCCAAGCTTTTTGGAGGTAAGGAGAAAACTACGGAAAGTAAGTTCACCACTCTTCATGTCAAACAATGCATCGGCCGTGTGTAAGAATGGCCTTCCAAAAATAAGGTGAATACCCCCCTTGTTCTTCATATCGACTACCAAGAAGTCCCCCGAAAATGTGAAACTCAAAACCTCCACATGCACGTCCTCAACAACCCCCATTGGGCAAAAAAAGGCATGGTTAGCCATTTGAAGGACTTGGCTTGTGGGTTTCAACTCTCCAATTTCCAACTCTTTGTATAAGCTCCAAGACATAACATTCACACTAGCCCCGGAATCACACAAGGCCTTCTCAACATTTGTATCTCCAATCTTGCAACTTATGATAAAACTTCCCGGATCCTCCTTCTTGTTAGCCATTTTCTTCTCTCCTAAATCCTCACCTTCATCTTTCAACTCTTCTTCAATTAATTCATCAAGCAACGGCACACGTTGAATCTCCTCCGGACTCGGCATCTCGATATCCCCTTTCCTAAGATAATCAAAGAAATGGATTTCTCTGCCTTGAACTTCCTTTCCATCCTCAACATTTTCAGCTTCAACAACCTTATCTTCTTTCTTAGTCAAAACTTCTTCTTCCACTTCCAACTCCACATTCTCCAACTTCGGAGTCATAACCAACATCGTCTCATCTCGAGTTCGCTCTCCATCCACCACATTGCAACTCTTCTTTTGTATGATTTCCGTGTCACTTGGGAATTTTCCAGCTTGGTGCTTCCCACTAAGTTGCTTGGCAATGGATGATATTTGCAATTGGATTTCGGCAAACATTCCATCATACTTTTCAAATTACTTTTCCAGCTCCTCACTTGGATTTTTTCTCACTTCTTGATTCCCAAACCGACTACCTCCTCCAACATACCCTCCTTGACTACCACTTCCCCCGTTTTCCAATTGCATAGGAGGATTGAGGGCATTGTTGGGATTAGCATAGGAAAAATTGGGGTGAAAACGGTTAGAAGGATGATAGTACATGTTACCTGGTGGATTGTATGGAGCTCGATAGTTGTTGAACCCCATTCTTTGATTGACAAAATTCACATTCTCCGGGTATATCTCCTCTTGCTTCATCAGCATCATATCATCCCTTCTACCCCCCGAGGTAGTTAATGCATCGAGCTTCTTTTGCATCATTGCTATTTGCTCCTTCAATTCTTCGCTCTCTTTCATCTCATTCACCGATTTGACCGGCCTATAATCTTTCCTCTCTTTTGGCCATTGGTAACTATACTCCGATATCTTTTCTATCGTCCTCCATGCTTCATCCTCCTCTTGATTGAGGAAAGAGCCCCCCCGAAGAAGCATCCATCATGACCTTCGTCTCATAGTAGAGACCTCCGTAAAATTGGCAAATTTGTTGACTCCTTGTTAACCCATGCCTTGGGCATCTTCGGAGAAGATCTCGAAAACGGTCCCAAGCTTCATATAGCGGTTCATCATATCGCTGACCAAAAGATGTAATATCGGCTCTTCTCTTCAATGTAAGACTAGGAGGAAAGAACTTGAACAAGAACTTCTCCCGAAGCTCTTCCCAATTAACTATGTTGGACTTGTCGAGGCCTTCAAACCAATGCCTTGCTCCGTCTCTCAAGGAGAATGAAAATAATCTCAAGCGGATATGGTCTTGAGGCACTTGATTAATCTTGACAGTATCCGTTATCTCAAGAAACCGCGAGATGTGAGCATTCGGATCCTCCGTAGCATGGCCACCGAATTGGTTATTTTGAATCATTTGGACTAATTGAGGTTTGATCTTGAATTGGGTGGCATTCACCCCCAATCTAAACCCTCCGGTAGCTTGCTCTCCTTGAGGCCTAAATAGGTTTTGGAGAGGCCTTCTCGGTTCGTTTCTCTCATTTATCAAAGCTCTCATCATTTCCAATTGCCTCTTAAGTTCGTCTATCCTCCCCGTGTCTTCATCTCTATTCTCCATTTCAAACTCAACCTCTACACCTTCAAACCTTTGCCAGAACTTTTGCTCTTCTAACAAACGAGCTTTGGATCTCGTTATCATACACCATCTACAAAGTTCCAACAAAGCCAATTACAAACAAATAACAGAAACAACAACAAAATACTAACAAACAATCAACTATCTACTTAGCAAATTAACAAACACCTAACATACAATCTCCACACTTTCCACAATATCCAATGACCTACTAAATCAAGTCCCCGGCAAGGGCACCAAAAACTTGATCGCACTAAAAACTTATACAAAATTCCTAATGCGATGCAAGGTTTAATTATCAATCCAAGTCCTTTCTTATTTTACCCATTGAACTACCGTTTAATCATGCGGAGAGTTATAGCTAGGTAGGTAACAATCGTTGAGTATTTTTCTATCCAACTAAGCATTCAATTAAAACTAAAGCTAACAACAAATTTAAAGCAACAAACAAAATTAACATTCATCATTTTGCAATCTCAAATCAACCGATTCAATTTCCCCCACACTTTGGTAAACTAAGACAAACAAACACTCAAATGAGATAGAAAGGATGTTGAAATGAATGTAGATGTGATCCGATTAGGTAGAGCATTGATGTAAACTCATTTTAATCCCTAGATGGATGATCAATTCACTCTAATATAGCCAATCCCCTTTGCACCGGCGAATCGACCGTGGATGAAATTAGAAATCTCAAACAGATACGTTATCGACCCCTAACTCACTCCTAAAAGCTCGTAAATTATGGACCTGTGCACTCTCTCCGCACATGTTTGGATCGAAGTACATATGAAGACATGCTATTCACGACACGCCTATCCGCGTATTGGCTGCAAAATTGTGTCAAAATTCAACATGATTGGCTCTTACCTACATCAAGTGAATGGAACCTAGCTCTAGCATGCTTCAATCACAAAGAGAGAGGTAAACATACAATAATCCAACCTAATCTTCACACATCCTTGTTCAAATCAACATCCAAATGGAATTAGAACAACATACCTCTCAATTGTATCAATACAAAGTAAAATTGAAAGAGATCCATTACAATTGATAAGTAGTAAATGATTTCTTCCCCAATTGGATTTGCTTGATCTTGATCTACCGCTCTAGTCTTCAATTCTTCACCAAGGTGTGGTAGATTTGCTCTTGGATACCTTGAATTAGGGATAGAGATGAATGGGGAATGATATTGAAGAGATAAAATATGCCTAAAAATGTCAAAAGTGCTAAAAGTCCCTCAAAAATACGAGTTTCCCCCTTTTTATTATGAGTTGGCAGAGCCCCAGATCGCCCCGTCTGAGATCGAATCGCCCGGGATGGTTTGAAACTGAAAAACTGCCAAGACAGCCCGTTCTAGATTGCCCGGTCTGAATCTGGATCGACCGAGATATCCCTCTGAATAGACTAGATCGGTCGAGCTTGAGCAGGATTGGTCGAGCATCTCCTCTGAACTGCCAGATCTTTCAATCTCGCACAGGATCGATCGATCATGCTCTCTGAAATCCTTCCTGCTGCTCCCCTGCTCATCCTGGTTGATCCTCACACCCTTTCCAACTCAGATCGGTCGAGAATCCACTAAAACTTAGCCAAAAATGATGAATTATGCTCCAAACCTATCGTACACGTTCCAAAACACACAAAACACGAAAACACAACGAAAACAACCAAAAAACATATGATATGGGAGTAAAATGAACGCAAACATGCATGCACAAACATCTAAATATAGGTTATTTTACTCATATATCAACTGGAACTTAGGATTCGATACTGATGTAGCCATACTTGCAGGTCCATGTTCGGTGATGTAATTAATCAGTATACGCTTGGTCCCCAGACTGGTAAGTTTTGTATCCTGGACTATTAAGACCATACTGGTTAGTCCCGTACTTGGTGTAGTCCAAACTTGTCAGTCCAGACTCACATATCCAGACTTGTGAGTTCGGTTTTTAACCTTAGTCTGTTGAGTCTCGTGCATCCCAAACTGATTCATCAGTCTGGTCTTTAGATCAGCTTCAGTTTACAACTCGATAAAAAGCCTATACAAGACTTTACATTTTAGACCAAACTGAAACTAATCTAGAGACAAACTAAGATGGCTTTTACATACTTTGACCCACCAAAACCACATAATATAAGGAAATTTCTAACAAATTTCCTAACAATTTCCCCCTTTTGGTGTGGTCAAACCATCACTATACTAAGCTGATGATGAGCGAATAGACTTTCTGAGTTTTAACAAGTCAAAGAACTATCCGCCTATAAACTCAAGGAAAGTTCCCCCTCAAACTCAGCCTACTCTACTTAAGAATCTTCCCCCTCAAACTGGGAGAGATATTGCTCGATTATAAAAAACTTTCAAGGTAAGGTTCAGAGCAAAAATCTTAAGTATCAGAGCATAAAATAAAAACTTGTAAACGAAGTCACAAGTATGCTGATTACACTGGATAGTGTAAGTTCAGCCAAGAAATATAGACTTATAGTTGGACAAAGAGTATTTGTCATCAACCAGTCAGGTTATCCATTGAGATGAGAATTGTTACAAGTCCGGGGATAAACTAACAAGTCTATACAGTAAAAATAGGAAGATAAGCAGAAGGTAGGCACTATTTCTTTCAGCTCCAAGTGGGCTTGCTCCTTTGGATAAATTTCCGAGAGAGGCTATCAGATCAGCAATCTTGGCCATGTCAGCTTCGAGCTTCTGCCTGTTCTCTTCATCTCTCCTCAGGCGCTCCTCTTCAGCCTTCCTTCTGAATTCTCCCCCTCTTTCACTACACCTAAAAAGGTGGTCACGGTAGAGGACACCATCTCCATCCTCTCCGCAATAACTTTGATTATCCTTTCTTCGGCTGCTTCCATTCTGGTTTTGACTTGCTCAGCAACAAGCTCGTTAATGTGTGCCAGAAGATCAGATGCATTCACAAGTTGAGCTTGAGTGAGAGAGGTGGAGGTCTCTGCATGAGTAATTTCAAGAGTAGTGGGAGCATCAGCATGAGTGACAGCAAGAGTGGTAGAGGGATCAGCTTGAGTTTTGGAGGTGTAGGCATTAGCTTGGGCTGGATCAGCAGCAGGATCCATTAGCCAATTCACCCCCAAATTAGAAATGATTAGCACAGAGGAAACAAACGATACGATGGGCCATACTTTCCACTTGCGAAGTTTTTCAGCGATAAGTCTGACCCACTGCATTTCGCACATTCTCAGTATCCGATCATCTCGAGAATCTGGTGCCCAGCGAGGAATTTTGATCAATGGTTTCAGCTTAGGACAGCAGTATGTCACCATGTCTCCTTGGGGAGTTCTCTCAATCGTGATGAAGGGACCCTTCGG
Source organism: Plectranthus barbatus (assembly GCA_026898455.1). NCBI lineage: Eukaryota > Viridiplantae > Streptophyta > Magnoliopsida > Lamiales > Lamiaceae > Plectranthus > Plectranthus barbatus. The sequence goes on along the minus strand of JAPKLW010001329.1, from coordinate 196,977 downwards.
TGGTTTTGGAGGAAGGCCGTGTGAACTAGTTCTACGTCTGTAGGCTCGGATCTTCCTCAACCTCTTTTTTATCCACATCACAGTGGGTAGCCTCGATCTTGGCCTTATCCCCATCCATTCATCAGCCCACAGTTCTTTAGCACGTAGGTGAACCATAGACGGGCATACATAATAGCACGCTCTCAGAAATCGTAGATCTTCCATCGTCTAAGCTCATCCTCCAGATCCGGAGAATTTCTGACAATTCTTGAGTATATAGTCTCTATCTCCAGATCCATCATCTTCTCTACTGCTTCACTAATAGCATAAGCATGCTTGAAGATGTGATCATTGCCTTCTGCGTAGCGGGGAAGAGGAGTGCACCAGCCTCTGATTCTCTCAGCAGAAATTGACTTGTGAGGGTTCCCTTCCAGCGGAACTAGGTATTCAGCAAACTTGCATCTGGTCTGCGTATAAGGGAAAGGGCGATTAGCCCATCTGTGAGTTGCAGTCATCCTCTTCCACAGCTCCTTTGGTGTAAAGGGCAGCTCCACCACCACATCATCCTCCTCAGGTATAACAATAGAAGATAAAACAATTTCCTTCCCTTTGGTTGCTAAGCTAGTTTCTCCCTTGTCAATCGAACCTGGTACCACCTGAACAAAATAATCAAACTTGTTAAGTAAATTTAGTGGTACCAGCTCGGAGGTCCCTGTAACCCATTGCACTGCAGGGACTACTGCCAGCTCCTTCTCCTTCTCTCCTTCCGCCAGTTGTGCCAGGGTGGTTGCCCGCTTCTCCGCCTCAGTCTGAGCCAGGCCTGCAACCCCTTGCACTGCTGCCTGCTCCTTCACAACATCAACAGATTCTGCCAGTTTTACCGGGGTAGTCGCCCGCACTTCATCATCATTTTTAGCATGGCCAGCCTCCCCTTGCGCGGCTGCCAGCTCTTCTTTCAGAATATTTGTCCAACAAATTAAATACATCATCAGCTTCCTTCTGAGCTACCTCAGCCACCAACCGATTGAAGGCTTCATTGGTAAGGATGTCAGTCTGGCCCGACTTGGATACTCTAAAGATGAGCTCTCTTTTGTCCATAAATCTTGTCGTGGATCCAGCATCCTTCTCGGTGGCTTGACCCTTGCCTTTGATAGCTCTTGATAGCACCTGAGCCATATCTTCTTGGATAGTGTCGGCCTCAGCCTGCAATTTCTTGTAGGATTCATCTCGTGCAGCTTCCTCAGCCTTCTTTTCAGCTTCAGCTTTCTTCCTAGCTTCTGCCTCAGCCTTCACTTTCTCAAATTCCTCATCTCGAACATCAAGTTTGGCTGCCAAGGCAATCTGCTCAGCTTGCTTCCTAGTAGACTCCTTAGCCTTCTCTACTTCCATTCTCTTCTTCTTCCTCTCCTTTTGTTCAGTTTCAGCCACCAGCTCCTCCGGTGTAAGTGGTTTTTTTCTTTGTATTCTCCAGAGTGTTTCTTCTTTGGCGCCTGGAGCTGGTGCTGGCATAGTTTGGTATTTCTTCACCAGCCTCCTCTTCTTCTTGGGCTGGACTGGCACCTCATTGTTGGGAAATTATTCCTAAATCTTCCTTAGGATCATATTGTAAAAGTTTTGTTGAATCAAAGCTTAATTAGATGGTCGATCATTGCTGAAGTCTAGCATAGTCTAGCAACTCTCTTGTAATGTCCTGTATAGGATAAGTATTGAGTTGTAATAGATTAGATTTCTAGATGCATTCCTAGCAGATAAAGAAGATTGCTAAAGGAGTTAGCAGTCATGTGCTAAGAAGGAGATTGCTAAGGCGTTAGCAATCGTATGCTAAAGGAAGAGACTGCTAGAGTGTTCCTATTCAGCAGTCGGAAGCAAAGAAGGATAGCAGAATGCTAGAAGAGTTAGCGTTTGCTAATAAGTCAAGTGGCAGCAGAATGCTGAGGAGTCAGCATTCGCTAGCATATAGCAGATTGCTAGAAAATATAGCAATCCGAAGTTAAAGGTCTCAAATGCTAAATATGAGCAACTGCAGAGGTGTCAGCAGTCCGATACATGGAAGAGTAGATTGCTAGAGAGGCTTAGCAATCAAAAGGCGTAGCAGATCGTGCCAGCACTCTTCGAGAATGCTTAGCAAAGCAAGATAGCTAACAACGACTGCTAATACTACCGTTCTGACAAACGTACACGCAAAGGACAAAGCTTTCCTGAAGTAGGTGGAAAAGTACTGTACGACGCCGGAAAGGATGGATAAAGTCTACCCACTCTTGGACGAAGGAGCCGTTGTGTCTAACGGGTATGGAGATTCAAAGTTTGAATCTCCAGGTATAAAAGACAAGTCCAAAAGCGAGAGAAGACCACTGCTTCAATCACTGCCTACACTCGCAAAAATCCTAAGTAAGAGATTCCTTTGACAAAGCGAACCGAGTGATAAAGTAGTCAGTTGAGAGCACGAGATAAAGTGTATTCAAAGCTCTCAACAACCAGGAGTGTCCCCCATTGAATATCTGACACTACCTTCAAGAGATTCCTTGACTTAGTTCAAGAATCCAATCATTGGGATACCTTCCATCCTAGGAAGCATCCAGCAGTCACATCTCTGAAAAGAGATTGACTCCGACGGGCTTTTGCCAAAACCAGACAAAGTTCGGAGAGAACTATAAAATCTCCATTACAGCGAAGGACAAGTTTTACGTAGGTGCTGCCCTTGACTTGGCAGTAGCTGTGGACTGGAAAGAACGAAGTAACAGAGGATATCTTTGCTGTGGCCGGCTCGAAAGCTTACCGCCTACAGCAAGTATTCGGCGAATCCTTGTATTTCGTATATCTTTTTAGTGAATTCTTAGCATTTCGGCTAAGGAGTGGACGTAGATCTATTGGATCAAACCACTATAAATATTGTGTGTTCTTACTGTTTTATTGCTTACTGTTTACTGTGCTGATTTGAAACCTAGCAACCAAGTTGCTAGAGTATAACTGTAAGAAACCCTAATCTAACTTTGAGCTAAACAACTTTGCTAAGAACTTAAGTGTGCAAGTGAACGTTCAAATATTCCGCTGCATTTCGTGCGTAAGTTGGTTTATTATTCACCACGACAACTCTGATCCGGGACCAACAAGTGGTATCAGAGCAGGAGGTTGAAAGACCGACTGCTTCTGAGTCGCTTTAAGACCAGATCTGTGTTTTTCCTTGCACTGGTATTCTGTTCTTTTGATTTTAGCTCAGGAACTTAAAGCTTGCCAGGATGAACCATACTTTGCCAAAATATACCAAGGAGAAGTTCAAGTCATGGCAGAAGCTTGCCACCATCCAGCTTCAAAGCATACATCCGGAGATGGCGGATGTTCTTGCTAAAGGTCCTATTAAAATTATGAAAGCTAACACTTTTGTAGGACCAGCTGCTGATGGAAAACCGAGACCACCTCCAATGGTTGAGAAGTCGTTTGATGAATACACGGTGGAAGATAAGAAAAGAGCTCAGTTGGAGCACTTAGCAAAGAATCTAATCATTGATTCCTTACCGCCGTTGATGGCAGATAAAACTTTGGACTTTGATACAGCCAAGGAAATGTGGGATTATGTTTGCGAATCTTCCCAGGAGACAGATCAGATGAAGCGCAACAAGCTACAGGTAGCTGTTGATAAGTATGAGTCTTTTTCTATGCTTGCAGGTGAATCCATACAAGCAATGGAAGAACGATTCAACACCATCATGGGAGAGCTCCGAAATCTTGGAAAAACGTACGATAATGGAGAGATGAACAACAAGATTATTTCAAAACTCATTCCAAGAGAAGACTGGTTCGTGAAGATGATGAGTCTGAGCGAGAAAGACCTCAGCAAGATGTCGACATCCGAGGTATTTGCTCAACTCAAAACTCACGAGTTTATTATACAGCAATCGAAGAAGAATGAAGCTGCTGTGGCTCAAGCTTCGTCAACACCCGCTGCTAACTCTGAGGACTTAGCATATTTTGCTAAGAAAGATACCGGAAAGTGGAAACCAAGGAAGCCCTTCCACAACCATGAGAGATCTGCTCCAGCATCACCAGCAAAGGAGGTTGTCTCTACCTCAGGATCACAGCTTGTAGATCTAAAGATCAGTGAGCTGGAAGAGCAGATGCGAAAGCTTCAGAAGCTCATGCTGGAAGCTAAAGCCGAAAAGGAAGCCAAAGAAGCAAAGCCCACATCATCTTCCCGCCCTGCTGAAAGAAAACCCAGGACATGCTTCGAGTGTAACTCGCCAGATCATCTTAAGCATGAGTGTCCGAAGGTTAGCAATGAGGAGAGAGAGCGCCTCAAGCAAAGATTTGAAAGACGAGCTGTCAAAGCTTTCACAAGAGCGTTGCTGACCAGAACCAAGGTGCACGACATTCCTGATAATGAAGAGGAGTACTACTCTTCAGAAGGAGATGATGAGGAGGCCATGCTGGTTTTTATGGCGAATACTGTTGAAGATCAGTTTGCTGATGCTGATGCTGAACAGAATGCCGAATCGGATCTAGCAGTTGATGCGCATGAGGTACAATCTACTAGCATCTCTAGTTTAGCAATCATGCATGAATCGGAGGATTCTTGTCTAGATTCCGAGGATGATTATCTCATGAAGCTTTCTATCGAATTTTCAAAGATGTATGAGATAAAGAATGCTATCGTTGGAGAGAATACCTCACTAAAACTAAAAGTTACATCTTTGACCGAGGAAGTCGAAAGACTAAGGTCTGATAGTGAGGAGCTCTTGAAACTTAAGGCTGATTTCTCCAAACTTTCTGAAAATTTTCAAAATCTTGAAAAGGAGAATCACGCTTTGAAGAGCAAACCTAAGGAGAATTGCATTTGTACTTATACATCCAGCAAGGCAGTTCTAAATGCCATTGTTAGCCAACAGAGACATCATAAGGATAGATCTGGAATAGGGCTTGGATGTGTTGAAAAAGCAAAGTCTTCTGAGCAGAAAAATATTACATTCATTTCTGCTGGAAAGATTAATGCTGAAAATGCTAAGGAAAAGACGACTGCTGAATCTTCGAATGCTAAGCTACATGCTAAGCAGAGGGATTGGCCCAAGCAGAATGCGTCTGCTGGACCTCAGCAGAGGAACCAGAGATCGCATGCTAAGCAGGCTTCTGCTGGACCTCAGCAGAGGACACAACAAGCCTATGCTAAGCAGTCTGCTAAGCGGCCATCCCCAGCAGTGTCAAGAAGAAATGCTGAGCACTATGTTTCAAATGCTAGGAAAGCAAATCCTTCGTTCCATCAAGGCAAGCAGGTTCAATACCATGCTGTAAGACCATCGTACCAGTAGTACACACCACATCGGAGGAACACCTATGTGAGGCCTGAGTCCAAACAGTTTCCTTCTCAAAGGACTATGAAGGCTAAGCACACAACCCCACCTAGATCTAATCATGCAAAGCATACCTATCCTAAGGTCGAGAAAGTTGTGAAGAGTGATACCAAGAAGAAAATCTTGAAAATCACCAAGATGTGGGTTCCAAAAGGAACTTTTATCCACGCTAATCCCGCAGGACCCGATGCTAAGCGGGTACCTAAATCAAACTGTTGATTATTTTGCAGGGACAGGATCCAAGTGCTAAGACATCAAGCATGTCAAATGAATGGATCCTAGATAGTGGTTGTTCAGCGCACATGACGGGGGATGAAGAGTTGTTCTCAGATATCCAAAGATTTTATAGCCCCACAGTCATGTTTGGCGATAACAGCAAAGGCAGAGTGATTGGGAGAGGATGCATAGAGCGAAATGGATTAAGGATCATCAATGTTGTGCTCGTGTCCAATCTCAAGCACAATCTGCTAAGCATTGGCCAGCTCTGCGAAAATGGGTACACTGTATCTTTTGTTAACACTGGTTGTTCTGTTGCTGACAATGCTACAGGAGAAGTAAAGCTTTGGGGCATCCGCAAGGGTGGCCTGTATATTGTTGATTGGCAAAGAGGTCAACAACATTCATGCTTCGTAGCATTGAGCAAGGAAGAGACGAATTGGCTATGGCATAAGAGGTTGACCCACCTGAATTTTAAGACCATCAACCACCTAGCCAAGCACAAGCTTGTTGAGGGATTGCCTGCTGAGACTTTCCGAAAGGAAGGTGTGTGCAAAGCTTGCCAGCAAGGGAAGCAGAAGGAATCCTTCAGATCAAACCCGAAAAAGGCCACTTTAGAGAGAATCCTAGAGCTTTTGCACCTGGATTTATTTGGCCTAGTCACTCCACCCACTGTAAGTAAAAAGGTTTATACACTTGTGGTTGTTGATGACTTTTCCAGGTACACGTGGGTTCGTTTGCTGAGAACCAAAGACGAAGTGAATCTCATCCTACCGGAGCTAATCCTTAAAGAGCAGAATAGCAAAGAAGTTACCGTGAAGAGGATCGGATCTGATAACGGGACCGAGTTTTGCAATGGGATTCTGATGGATTTTTGCGCCGAAGCTGGTATCGGGCATGAGAAATCCACTGCTAGGACCCCCCAGCAGAACGGTCTAGCAGAGAGAAGGAACCGAACATTAAAGGAAGCAGTGCGATCAATGCTCGCCGATTCCGGTCTTCTTGGAAAGTATTGGGGCGAAGCAGTCATGATAGCCTGCTACACTCAAAATAGGAGCGCAATCACTGGCAGATTCAACAAGACTCCTTATAAAGTGTACAATGGTCGTAAGCCTTCCATTACTCATCTTCGTGCTTTCGGTTCGACATGTTATATTCACAACAATGGGAAGTCGAAGCTTAACAATTTTTCACCTAAGTCCGATGAGGGTGTGTTCCTTGGATATGGACATCCTTCTCACAAAGGCTATCGAGTGTTAAACAAGACAACTGGAGTTGTGGAAATAACATGTAATGTTATTTTTGATGAGTCTATCTTAGTGCGCAGAGTTATAAAAGAGAAAGTGGATAGCAATCATGAGACTAATGATGTCCATGGTCAATCGATCTTGAATTCTTTTGAAAATATGCGGATTGACCCGACTAAGTCTATGAGTGATTGCAGTCCGACCCAGACGCACTCAGCAGGTGACCAGACTGCTGACCGGGCTGATGATGCTAATGATCATGCTGAGGCCACCCCAATTTATCTTAATGATAACTTGGAGGTTATGGGATCGCTTGATGAAGACGATGAAGAAATCCTAGATCCAGCGAGAGATGCTGAAGGAGATTTAGCTGTTGCTGAAGATGTTGCTAAAGCCGTTGCTGAACCTCAAACCGTAGCAAAGCATTTGGATGCTGAAGTTCCAGCTGCTGAGATTCCCGCTGCTGGAGTCCCAGATGTTGAGGTTCCTGTTGCTGAAGATCAGGATGCTGAGATCCAGAATGCTGAACCCCAGGAGATTGCTGAGGAGAATGTTGTAGCAGACAACAATCCAGCAGGCGATGCAGATGCTGAAGTTCCAGCACCCATAAGACCGCGATGGCTATGAGATCATCCATTAGATGCTGTCATTAATGAAGTCAATGATCCAGTGAGGACAAGACAAGGCAATGCGATGCTAGCATGCTACATTTCTCATGAAGAGCCTACGAAAGTCGAAGATGCTCTACAATGTCCAGATTGGGTGAATGCTATGCAGGAGGAGCTAGCAGAGTTCACGCGCAATCATGTGTGGGATCTTGTAGATAGACCAGAGCATCAAAGTGTTATTGGAACCAAGTGGGTCTTCAAGAACAAGAAAGATGAGTCAGGAAATGTCATCCGAAACAAAGCGCGTCTAGTAGCAAAAGGTTATAGACAATGCGAAAGACTTGATTACGATGAGACGTTTGCTCCGGTAGCCAGATTGGAAGCAATAAGGCTATTCCTCGCATATGCTGCCCATCATGAGTTCTCTGTGATGCAGATGGATGTGAAGAGTGCCTTTTTGAATGGTGAGCTCAAGGAAGAAGTCTATGTTGAGCAACCACCAGGCTTCGAGCAAGGAAACTAAGTTTATAGGCTAAGGAAAGCCTTATATGGTTTGAAGCAGGCACCGAGAGCGTGGTATGGGACCTTGTCAAAGTTTTTGCTACACAATGGTTTCAAGAAAGGGAAAATTGATCAGACTCTCTTTCGCATCAAAGATGAAGGAAGCATCTTGCTTGTGCAGATATATGTCGATGATATTATCTTTGGCTCTAAGAATCAAAGCTTGTGTGACAAGTTTTCAGAGCTTATGCAAAGTAATTTCCAGATGAGTATGATGGGAAAGATGTCCTACTTTCTCGGATTACAGGTCCAGCAATCAAGCGAAGGAATTTTTATTCATCAGAGAAAGTATACTTGCGATCTAATTGCTAAGTATTGTCTGGAGAAGACGAAGAGTCTAAGGATTCCCATGAGCACGACTTGCTTAGCTGCTCTTAAGAAAGGAGGAGATGACGTGAATCCTACACTCTATCGGGGTATTATCGGTTCATTGCTATATCTTACAGCTAGCAGACCAGACATTTCATATATTGTAGGAGTCTGCGCGAGATATCAAGCAGATCCTAAGAAGTCGCACTTGGATACTGCTGAAAGGATCATTCGATATCTCAAATGCACCGAAGGTCTAGGAATTTGGTATCCAAGGTCAGATGGTCTATCATTGAGTGGTTATTCTGACTCAGACTTTGGAGGATGCAAGATTGATTGGAAGAGCACCAGCGGGACGTGCCAATTCCTTGGACATAAGCTGATTAGTTGGTTTAGCAAGAAGCAGCACTCTGTGGCCACATCTACTACCAAAGCAGAATATGTAGCAGCCGCTAGTTGTTGTGCACAAGTCTTGTGGATTCGGCAGCAATTGCTAGATTATGACATTCCTCCTGAATGTGTGCCTATCTACTGTGACAACAATAGTGCTATGTGCATAACGAAGAACCCCGTTCATCATTCAAGGACGAAGCATATTGATATCCGACATCACTTCATTCGAGATCATCAGGAGAAGAAGGATATTGACGTCCAATATATATGCACAAAAGATCAGCTTGCTGATATCTTCACTAAACCGCTAGCAGAGGCCAGATTTAAAGAGTTGTGTATCAAGTTAGGCCTCATGGAGATAGACGATGTTGTGGATGAATGAGTTTCCTTTCTTATTCTTTCTGGATTTCTTGGGTTTCTGGAAAAAGGTGGAGAGAAATGAATCCCAGCTTTCGTTTGTTGGTTACTAGATCTTATCGCTGAAATAAGCCTGATAAGCAGATAGCAGAGGAATGCTGAGTCCCAGCTCTCAGCATTTTCGATGGTATTGTGATGTTATAACAAGAAGTTAAAGCGTGTTGCTAGAAGTTGGATACTGAGTCCAAGCTCTCAGTATTTGATGCCTTGTTATAATATTTGGGGAACAGAAGGTTGCTAGAGGTCTAGGCTGCTGAGTCCGAGCTCTTAGTAGACTATATTCGTATGCTAGGATTGAGTGCTGAGTCCAAGCTCTCAGCAGACTCATGTGCATGCTAAGGATTTCCTCAGCTAGCAGATTGCTAAGTCCCTACTCGTAGCAGTCTTCGGCCTGCTAAGGAAAGTCAAACGCGGGATGATTTTGAATTTCAAATTGGACGTGCATTTATTGCGTGTAGACGGCAGCGACGAACCAGGGCTTGACACGTGATCAGTACTCGAGTTCGTAGGGGCATGGGTTACCATACAAAATGTCTCCGCGAAGCCTAGCCGTTGATTGAAGATGAAGCGGTTCATCCCCAGCCGTCGATTCACTTCCCGAAAGGTATAAACGCTTCACTTCAATTTCTTTACTTTACAGAAATTCAAATCCCTAGGCGTCATTATTTCCAACCTTCAAGCTCTCTGAAAAATTTCCAAACACCCTCTCAAAATTTTTCCTAAGTTCTTCGATTATGGCTGCTAATCCCGAATCCCCTACTTACTCTCACCACTCTGAACCCTCTGTTCACACCACCGATACGTCGGATTCTTCTACGAAATTTGGTATCCCCATTCACTCCCTTACTTCTACTGTAACCCTCCATGAGAGATGGACTCCTGAATATACCGGAGTTATCAAAAAGGAAGACGTAGAATACAACATCCCGTATGGCCAGTTGGTGACCTTGGCCAGAAATAAGGAGCAGTCCGGGTTGTCTAGCAACCAGAGGAGGGCGGCACAAGTTTTGAAGGACCGCATCTTATATACTCCTCTCGCTGCTCTGCAATTCCCAGAATGGCTAATGGAAGCCCTAACCAAGGCCGGCATTATTCAATATCTCTCAGCAGAACCGTTGTGGTTTCATCCCCACATGGTGTCTGAATTTTATGCCCGTGCAGTAGTTGAAGAGTCGACCCAGAAATCGTTTAAGACTTCGGTCTTTGGGACTATTCTGGAGGTGAGCGTAGATATTTTGGCGGATAAGTTCGATCTTCTGAATAAAGGTGAGCATGTGGCTACGTACAAGCTCAATGATGTTGAGGAGATGAAGAGGCGATGGAAGTTATGGAAGAAGCCGGAGTTGGTGAAGGACAACAAGGGGGAGCCGATCACTTTCAGAGTCGCAACCCCCATCAATCAATTTAGGGAGGAATACAAGCTCCTGCGGAGCTTGTGATCAAAATGTTCCAGTGTGATGCTGGATCATACTCACAGCTGTCCGCACACAAGTATGCAGTGATGATGGCGATTGTTGATAGGATTGAAGGGAATTAGGCGGAGTTTTTCTTTGGACGGTGGTTGGTGCACGTCCGGAAGAACGTGACTGTCAAGAAGGATGGAACATTCTCTTCCAACGTGAACTTTGGGCTAAAGATTAGCAAGTTCATAGATATGTTCTTCCACAGGAAGAAGCTTGATGAAGGGGAGAAGCTTCTTCCGACGGATTTCATCCCTCAAACAAAAAAGGCGACACTCCATCCCGATCCCAGACGCCCATAGATTCTGAAGGGTAAATCGAATGTGGACACCAAAATTCCTACATCTCCAGAGCATCCTCATCCTGCTGAGTTAGCATTCCAGAGATTAGAGCATGCAACTGCTATAACTGCTAAGGAGATAGCAGCAGCCCTGAAAGCTGCTGAAACAGAGCAATGTTTTCAGAACTTAGAAGATATTGAATCTCTTGGAGATTTGCCAGTTGATCAGATTGAGGAGATCATGGCGAAGAAGCAGGCTGAGCAACAGACTCAAATTCTGGGTCAACTTGCTGTCGTCGTACCGAAGAGGCCGCGTACAGAGATTACTACGCCTGAGAAGAGAAGGACGAGGAGGAGGATTCAGAAACCAACAGATAAGCCCTCTGAGGACGTCCTCACCACTGCTGAGCCTGAGAAGAAGAGGACCAGGCGAAGGTTGGTGAAGAAATCGGAGCAGGAGGAGAAGAAAGCATCTGAGGATGCTGAGCAGGAGCAGGAGCCAGAAAAAGATGAGCCTCTTTCTTCTAAGCCTTTTGAGGAGCGACTCCGAATTTTGAGGGAGAATAAAAGGAAGAAGCAAGCAGAAAGGAGGGTGCAGGAGCAGAAAAAGTTTAAGAAGGATATGGAGCAGATGACTTTTGAGGCTCGTGATCGGAACTTTGAGCAGGTGAAGAAAGACGCCGATGAGCGTGCTGCTGCTAAGAAGGCTGTTCAACTGTTGGAGCAGGCAGCACAGGAGGCTACCAAGCTAGCAGCTGCTGCTACAAAGAAGAAGAAAGGAAAAGAAAAGCATGTGGGAAGGATCACTGTCACCATTCCCAAGCCAGATGCTGCTGAGAAAATTGTTATTGAGCAAGAGGCTCTCTCAGACAAAGCCTTTGATCAACTGCTGCAGACTGGAGCTTTCAATGTGCCAGAGCAAACCAAAGGCAAATGTATTCAGATTCGTAAGCCAAATGATGAGCCCAGCAGTAGCAGTAGTGATGAGGAAGTGCCACACCGTGATGTGGATGCTGGTCCATCTGGTACGGGTCAGCATGCCGAGCAGGAGGCTGGCAGTGCTGAGGGACCACACGATGAGCAGACTACTCACGTCACTGGAGGTCCGGGTGCTAAGCAAGTTGCTAGCACTCCCGGTAGGAATGAAAAGTCGACTGCTGAGGAGAGGCCTCATTCTGAGATTCCAACATCCGACAGGCCGATTCAAGAGCATGCCGAACAGGATCCTGGCTTCATAGCCACCTGTTTCTCTGAATCTGATTCTGATGGAGAATCGAAAGATGTCGTTGATGCTGAATATCTGAGGAAGATCTCCACAAGCAGAAATGACGAACTACAGATTCCTTTCAAGGGTCTACCAGGGCACCGATGGAAGACAAGGCGTGTAGCGCAGTTGTGTGCCCCGGTATTCCTTGCTGAAAAGGTAAATGCCGATCTGTTTACTCTCTTCTCTAATATTCAAGAATGGGTCAAATCTGAAATCGAGCGTGATATCGCCGATACATATTATGTCGAGCTGGATGAGTCCACCAAAGAAGGAAAGGTGCTATGTGAAGAGTTCAGGAGGTGGAGGTTCTTTGACTATGTCTTGCACCAACTCTGTTTTTAAGAAAAGATGCTGGTCATCCTGACCAAAGGATTAAATTTCTGGAGGCTTGAAGAGCAATGGTGCAATGACTGGATCGATCAAGTAGCAGGCACGAAGCAATTTTCTGATAAGCAGGTGCTGGCGAGACTCCAGGCCATTCGAGCTCAGAGATTGTTCAACCCTGCCACATCCTTGCCAAAATCCACCTTTGCTCCTGTTGGATACTCAGACGCCATAATTGAATTATCTAAACGCCAAGCTAAGGCAGCAGCAGAGTATTGAAGGAGGCAAGCAGAGTACGAGATTCAAAAGAAGGAAAGGCTGTGAGCCAGGATGGCTGCTGAGGCTGCAGAACGTGAAGCTGCTGAGTTGGATGCCCAAGATAGAAGGCTAATCATGCTCTTAGGCCTTAACATTCTTGATGTGATCCAAGCTGTCCAAGCACAGGAGGCTGAGAATGCTCAAATCTTAGAAGCTTCTCAGAGGATATTCGCAGAGGACACTCACTATGTGGTTGCTCAAGCCGCAGAGGCCCGGCTTGCTCAAACTGCTAAAGCTTTGGAGGAAGCCTGGAAGACAGAGGAAGCCACTTGCCTAGCAGTTGAGGCCGAGTACTTGAAAGCACATGCCGATGAAGTGGAGACTGCTGAACTCGCTGAGGCAGAAGATAAGGCATGGAGGAAAGCACACATCATTCAAGCCATGGGAGCAGCCCAGCGCCTTGTTGATGAAGAAGCTACCTATTTAGCTGCTCATGGTGAAGCAGATGTTGTGATGGAGGAGGTTTCCACTGCAGGGAGTCGAGAACTAATAGTGACCACAACTTCATCATTCCATGCTACTCCGGTGTGTTCTCAAGACTTCCCATCTTATCTGAATTATGTGGTCCAATTTGCTGTGCAAACTGCTGTATCTTCCATGACGGAGAGAATGGCGATGGAGGCGACGAACATAAGGAGGGAGATTGACGAAGTTAGATCTGGAGTTTCTGAAGTCCGAAATGAGGTTGCAGAGGTTAAAACCGATGTTGCTGAGGTAAAAACAAATATGGAAGTGCTGAAGGAGGACGTAGCAGAATCCCAGCAGCAAATGGCGCAAACTGTTCAATCCTTCTCATCCACCTTTTTGGCTGCTCTCAAAGAGGGGGAAGAAAGGAGACTTGCTGAAGCCGAGCAGAGGAAGAAGGAGGAAGAAGCTCTGGCTGCTGCTGAGGAGGAGAAGAGACGAGCTCTGGAGGAGTTGAAGAAGAAGGAATTGGAGCTTAAGATCAAAATGCTAGAGATGGAGAACGAGAAGATAGCTAAGAAGCTTGAGAGGGATGCTGCCGAACGTGAAGCTAGCAAGGAGTATCTGGAGAAGTTCGTGCAGTTGGCCATCGGCAAATTTGATGAGTATGACAAGTCGAAGAAGCCTGCTTCTGACTCCTGATCCTAATTTCTTATCTTAGCAAATCTTCTCTAGCATTCCTTTTGATCTTATCCTTTTTCATTTGTACTTGTAACGATCATATCATATGAATGAAATCGGATCAGACTTAGACAATTTCTCATTGTCCACTTCTGATTTTTGTTGTGTGTCTTAGTTGAAATACACTTTCTGTGTATTCAACAAAAATGCATGTGGATGCTGAGTACTAATTGTCTTTGGATTGGTTGTAAATGCTTGCTGACTTAATTGGGTGCTAGATTTTAGCATATTCCTTGCAGCATTTACTTGAGTTTTAATCGAGAAATATTTCCCAGCACTTGTTGAGGGGAATTCTTAAAACCAATAATGCTAGAACTAAGATGGATAAACTCTGAGTTAGACTGCTAGATTAGCATAGATCTGTACTTAGAAAAATTCTTGTAAACTCAGACATTTTTCCTCTTAGATTCAGCAAGTGATAGTAAGCTTTGATCGCACCAAAAAGGGGGAAATTGTTGGGAAATTATTCCTAAATCTCCCTTAGGATCATATTGTAAAAGTTTTGTTGAATCAAAGCTTAATTAGATGGTCGATCATTGCTGAAGTCTAGCATAGTCTAGCAACTCTCTTGTAATGTCCTGTATAGGCTAAGTATTGAGTTGTAATAGATTAGATTGCAAGAAGCATCCCTAGCAGATGAAGAAGATTGCTAAAGGAGTTAGCAGTCATATGCTAAGAAGGAGATTGCTAAGGCGTTAGCAATCGTATGCTAAAGGAAGAGACTGCTAGAGGGTTCCTATTCAGCAGTCGGAAGCAAAGAAGGATAGCAGAATGCTAGAAGAGTTAGCATTTGCTAATAAGTCAAGTGGCAGCAGAATGCTGAAGGAGTCAGCATTCGCTAGCATATAGCAGATTGCTAGAAAATATAGCAATCCGAAGTTAAAGGTCTCAAATGCTAAATATGAGCAACTACTGAGGTGTCAGCAGTCCGATACATGGAAGAGTAAATTGCTAGAGAGGCTTAGCAATCAAAAGGCGTAGCAGATCGTGCCAGCACTCTTCGAGAATGCTTAGCAAAGCAAGATAGCTAGCAACGACTACTAATACTACCGTTCTAACAAACGTACACACAAAGGACAAAGCTTTCCCGAAGTAGGTCGGAAAGTACTGTATGACGCCGGAAAGGATGGATAAAGTCTACCCACTCTTGGACGAAGGAGCCGTTGTGTCTAACGGGTATGGAGATTCAAAGTTTGAATCTCCAGGTATAAAAGACAAGTCCAAAAGCGAGAGAAGACTACTGCTTCAATCACTGCCTACACTCGCAAAAATCTTAAGTAAGAGATTCCTATGACAAAGCGAACCAAGTGATAAAGTAGTCAGTTGAGAGCACGAGATAAAGTGTATTCAAAGCTCTCAACAACCAGGAGTGTCCCCCATTGAATATCTGACACTACCTTCAAGAGATTCCTTGACTTAATTCAAGAATCCAATCATTGGGATACCTTCCATCCTAGGAAGCATCCAGCAGTCACATCTCGGAAAAGAGATTGATTCCGACGGGCTTTTGCCAAGACCAGACAAAGTTTGGAGAGAACTATAAAATCTCCATTACAGTGAAGGACAAGTTTTACGAAGGTGCTGCCCTTGACTTGGCCGTAGCTGTGGACTGGAAAGAACGAAGTAACGAAGGATATCTTTGCTGTGGCCGGCTCGAATGCTCACCGCCTACACCAAGTGTTCAGCGAATCCTTGTATTTCGTATATCTTTTTAGTGAAATTCTTAGCGTTTCGGCTAAGGAGTGGACGTAGATCTATTGGATCAAACCACTATAAATATTGTGTGTTCTTACTGTTTTATTGCTTACTGTTTACTGTGCTGATTTGAAACCTAGCAACCAAGTTGCTAGAGTATAACTGTAAGAAACCCTAATCTAACTTTGAGCTAAACAAATTTGCTAAGAACTTAAGTGTGCAAGTGAACATTCAAATATTCCGCTGCATTTCGCGTGTGAGTTGGTTTATTATTCACCACGACGACTCTGATTCGGGACCAACACTCAGTCTCAACAAGGGTAGCAGAAGGTAGCACTACTGCTGCGCCAGTCTGGCTCCAAGGGGCTTCAACTTCCTCCAACTCCTTGAATAGGTTCTCCACCTCGGCTTTCCTCTTCAACTCCACCATCTGCTCCTCGGTCAGTGGTTGAGCCACTTCCGGTACCATCACTCTAAGTGCTTCTTCCAGAATCTCATCCTCAGACACGGGCTCCTCTGGATCAACATTTGTTCTCCCGGTCATGTAAGTTGGCTTCTTGGTGTTGAGAGGTTTCTATTCAGCCTTGGTGGGGGGTATATAGTATGTTCTGAGTAGCTTCTCGCCCCTGTCTATCTTGTTCTCCGGCATCAATTGTTCCAGTAGGTGACTTATCTTTAGCCCAAAGCTAACGGTGTGTGTGAAGATATGATCTTTCTTAATATGAATGTTCCGCTTCACATTCTCCAGGAGGCGACCGTAGATGAATTCTGCCCAGTTGCTCTTGATGTCATCATCCAAGGCTATTATCACGGAGTACTTCTTTAAACTGAGCTCTGAGTGTGAACCAGTTTCACAATGCAACATCTGGATGACTATATTACACACCATCTTGTAGAAATCATCGAATTGAGAGTTCGGTGTGCCCGTCTTCCAGTCTTTCTCTGTGAGCCCCTCCTTCCTGCATCCTCAAGTGATCTTTCATGGCTTCTGTGTCTTTCTCCTTGTACAGGGCCACATTTGGCCCTTTATTCCTCAGGGAATAGAGATTAGCGAGTAGTTCAGGGTCTACTTGAATTCTCTGCCCAAAAACTGACTTGACAAAGTAAGCATCATTTTTGCTAACCACCGCGCGAGCATAGAACTCCGTGACCATGTGGGGATGGAAGTAATCTGGCTTGGATGTCAGATAGGAGATCAGCTTCTCCTTCTCCAACATCTTCATCAATGCAGAACCATGATACTTCTCGGCCAAGGGCAGGTTCAAAACCTTCTCCTTCTGGACTTGCGCAGTCCTCTGCTGCTCATAAGTCAGCCTCTTCTTCGACTCTTTGTTCTTGAAAGTTGTAACCAGTCGGCCTTAGGGGATAGAGGTATTGACATCTTCAATCGAGTAAATGCTGGTGAATGAGGGCTCATGTTCAAGAATTTTCACCGGAATGGGACTTGAAACTGGTGTTGGGTCCGGCTTCCTTGGAAGATTGGATACATTCAGATGGATTAGCCATTACTTCTAATGATTAGTAATAACTCAAGGAAATTTCTGCAGGGAATGATTGTGGTTGAGAAGGTACTGCTTCAATGAATGCCTTAGGAAATTTTTCGGAAACAGAAAGATTTGCAGGTTAAAGGATAAACCCTATTTATTGAAGGGAGATGAATAGTGCTCTCCAATATAGACGGTCAGGATCGACCTATGAGCGGGGTGATCAACGGCTGAGATCTTGAGCGACGGTTGATCTGGCCTTAACCTACTACCAGAGTCGTGGGTGCTGATGTGGGAATGTCTTTGAGCACTATCCCTGCTGACGTAGCGCATCGATATTGGACCATTGACTGCGATTGACTGTGCTCGCCACCTTTGCATTAAATTTCACATTTAATGCAGCGTGTTGCTTAAGCAAAACTGGTAATTCAAAAGTCCCGCCTTTAAATTTGGTCGTCAGCCTGGTGGGAAGTCTGAGATCTTTCATCATCAATCTAGGCTTATAACTTCAATCTAAATTAAATCGTCAGCTTGAATGATCATCAGTCTAGTCTTCAATCTTCAGTCTTCTTATTTCAAAGAAAGTGAGAGCTATGGAAGCTGAATATGTTGCTGCTGCTAGTTGCTGTGCTCAAATTCTCTATATCAAACAGCAGCTGACGACTATGATGTTGACTCAGGACGTGTTCCCATCTATTGCGATAATAAGAGTGCGATGTGCATCACGAAGAACCCAGTTCATCACTCCAGGACTAAGCACATTGACATACGACACCATTTCATTCGTGATCATTTCGAGAAGCAGGATGTATGCGTGGAATACATCCGAACTAAAGATCAACTCACAAACATTTTCACGAAGCCACTTCCAGAAGCTCGATTCAAGGAGCTCTGTATCAAACTCAGACTTATGGAGTTTGATGAGATTGAAGAAGGTGAAGAATGAGTCCAAGCTCTCATTCATTTTTGTACCTTGAAGAATTTGTTGGATTTCTGGGGATGCAGAATAAAACTAAGTCCAAGCTCTTAGTTTTGGTTTTTTCGAAGAATTCAGACTGGGACTATATGTGTTCAAAGTTATTTAAGTCTGAAGATAATCAGTTTAATTCAGATGAAGATGTGTGCTGAGACTGAATCCAAGCTCTCAGTCTATCTTACAATGAATTATTCAGAGGATATATCAACAAGTGGTATAAGTTTTTATTCGTAAAATTGATTGAAGACGACGTATAGCAGACGAAGACTGAGTCCAAGCTCTCAGTCTTTCCAAGCTTGTTGAAGATGGAGTTCTTGATGTTGCAACTGAGTGTTGTTTCTTATTGAACCAGCTTATTAGCTTTTGTCCAAGAAACTGACAGGTTCCACTCGTGCTCTAGCGATCAATTCGACAACGTCCGAAGTTTGAGTCTGAGTATCCATTGAGAGCAAGCTCGTCGCATCTGGGATACCAAATCCCAAGTGACTCAGTACACTTTAGATATCTTACAATCCTCTTGGCAACATCCATATGCGATTTCTTTGGATTGGCTTGAAATCTTGCACAAACACCAACGACATAGGAAATATCAGGTCGGCTTGCTGTCAAGTATAGTAGTGAGCCTATGATTCCTCAGTAAGCTGATGGATCTACTGGTTCTCCATCTTCATCCAATGTAATTTGTACGCTCGTGCTCATAGGAATCCTCAGAGACTTTGTCTTTTTCTGGAAGAAACTTGTTGATCACATCTCTGGTGTACTTCTTTTGATGGATGAAAATCCCTTCGCTGGATCGGTGAACTTGCAGTCCTAAGAAGTACGTTATCTTGCCATCATACTCATTTGAAAATGACTCTGCATTAGCTGGCAAATTTCTCAAATAATCCCAAGTTCTTCGACCCAAAAATAATGTCATCGACGTAGATTTAGACCAGTAAGATGTCTTCACCATCTTTGATTAAGAAAAAGGTCCTATTGGTCTTCCCTTTTCTAAAACCATTCTTCAGTAGGAACTTGGAAAGAGTCTCGTACCAAACTCGCGGTGCCTGCTTCAATCCATAGAGTGCTTTCCGCAGCTTGTAAACTTGGTTGTCTTCTTCGAAACCAGGAGGTTGTTCCATGTACACTTCCTCCTTTAGTTCGCCATTGAGAAATGCACATTTCACGTCCATCTGATAGACCGTGAAACCATGGTATGCAGCATAAGCTAGAAATAGCCGACTAGCCTCCAGTCTAGCTACGGGGGCAAAGATTTTATCAAAGTCGATCCCTTCGCACTGTGCATACCCTTTGGCAACAAGTCTGGCTTTGTTTCGGACTATGTTACCAGCTTCATCTTGCTTATTCTTGAAAACCCACTTGGTACCAATCACAGACTGATGTGATGGTCGATCTACCAAGTCCCATACGTGGTTGCGAATAAATTCTGCAAGCTCTTCTTGCATGGCATTAATCTCGTCAGCTGATTGAAGTGTATCTGCTACCTTCGTTGGTTCGATCTAAGAGATGTAGCATGTCAGTAGCGCACTGCCTTGTCTGGTTTGGACTGGATTGGTAATATTATCCAATACTGCATCCTCAGGATGATTGCAAAGCCATTTTGGTTTCTGAAGCTCTTCGACGTGAAGCAGTTGAACAAACGACTCTTCTGAATGCACTCTTGCAACGGCACATCGGTGAGGATGAAATCCTCTGGGATAATCTCATTCCCTTGAATCAGTTGATCTGTGCCTTGGTCTGATTGGACTGGTGGTTGAGTCTGGACTCCGGAAGATTGGCCTTCGTCAGTCTGAACAGCTTCAGTCTGGGCTTGGTCTTTAGTCTGGACTCCGTCTTCAGCCAGTATTTCGCCTCCAGTCTGCTCAGCAACTTCTTCAGTCCGAGCTTCATCCTTGTTAGTTTGGCTTTCAGGATAGCCAGTCTGAATTCTTGGGTCTTCATAATCAGCATCAGCATCAGCATCGTCAGCTTGGAAGATGCCAGTTTGAATTCCCCCTTGATTTATGCCTTCTTTTAGGGATATGGAATTTAAGGTCTCAGCAAGATCATTTGCATCACAGACCCTCTCGATTGTCTGATGGCCAATTGAGGGTATAGTTTAAGAAGATGATTCCATCATAGATCTAGTCGAGGCAGTTAGTTGAGCATTGGGAGAATTCGTGCCGAACTGCTCATTGACATCATCGATCTCGGGAATTTCTTCTCCCAGCTCTCTCATAGTCCTGCGCACCAAAGTAGCCTCATCAAAGATAACATTACATGTTATCTCCACAACTTTGGTAGTCTTGTTAAATACCCGATATCCCTTGTGAGAAGGATGCCCATATCCAAGGAACACACCTTCATCAGTTTTGGGAGAAAAGGCATTTAATTTCGACTTACCATTGTTATGAACATAACATGGAGAACCGAAAGCACGAAGATGAGCTAAAGAGGGCTTATGACCATGAAAAACTTCGTATGGG
Source organism: Plectranthus barbatus (assembly GCA_026898455.1). Lineage (NCBI taxonomy): Eukaryota > Viridiplantae > Streptophyta > Magnoliopsida > Lamiales > Lamiaceae > Plectranthus > Plectranthus barbatus. The sequence continues at coordinate 176,493 of JAPKLW010001329.1, read as the reverse complement.
GTCTTCTGAAGTCTGTCATTGATGCCGTTTTGGTTTTGAGTGTAACAGGCCGTCATCAATGCTTCGCCCCAGAATCTTTCACCCAAGCTGGTCTTAGCCAGCATGGTCCGGATGGCTTCCTTCAGCGTCCTGTTCCTTCGTTCTGCAAGGCCATTTTGTTGCAGTGTCCTAGGAGTTGATTGCTCTTGCCCGATGCCAGCTTCTGTGCAGAAGTCCATCAGTGGCCCATTGCAAAACTCAGCTCCATTGTCGGATCAGATCCTCTTCACACTCATCTCTCTCTGGTTCTAGACTCGCATTATCAGCTCCGGTAGGATGATCTTCACTTTGTCATTTTTCTTGAGAAGCTTAATCCACGTATAGCATGAGTAGTCATCCACGACTACTAATGAGAATCTCTTTTCTCCAATGGTTGGGGGAGTTACTGGACCAAACAAGTCCATATGAAGTAACTCTAGCACTCGCTCTTTTCTTGAAGCTGTGGTGCATGATCCTGTTCCTGCAATCACAAAGTTAAACTTTAGGTCCCCGAGTATCTGCGGGTCCTACGGGATTAGCTCGTGTGATCAGCCTCTTGGGGATCCACACTTTTGTGATTTTAATAGCAAGTGGCTTTTTGCTACCATCACTGGCAGGAACCTTTCCCTTCCATCTCAAATAATGCATGACTTTGATTAGGAAGGTGTGGTTGAGTGTGGAGTTCTCTTGGAAGTGTAGTTCCTCTGAGAACCTCGAAAACTAGGTTCCGGATGTGAGTACCTTGGTGGCTTCTTGTTAGACAAGTATGGACCACCTCGGTTAGCCTTCATAGCCCCAGAATGAAAAGTGTGATTCGGCTCTGGCCTCAAGTAGGTGTTCCCCCTACTTGGTATGTTCCTCCTCTCAAGCTGAGCTTGAGATTTGGTTCTCCGGTTAGTAAGCTTATCTGGTTGTGAGTTCAGCTTCCTTGCAGCATATACTAAGTAGGGACATGCTACTTAGTCAGTTTTTATGGTCGTACTGACTTCCTATCAGTTTGAGACTTTGCTAGTCTTGGGTTGTGCTGTTTTACCAGCTTACCCTTTGATCTGGACTTATCAGTCGCATTCCGATCTGTCAGCTTGGGGTTGTTGGCTAACCAACTTTTAGTATTTCCAGTCTGAGCTCGTGTCTTGAATGCTACCCCTTGACTGCTCGACTCGCACTGCGTACTAAGTTTTTCTTTAATAAACATTATGGGTTTCTTAGTACCCGTAGGCGCAGGGTTTTCATTGCTCAAATCAGTTTCATATCCTAGCCCTGACTTATCTGAAGGTTCCCTCATGCTTTGCATGACTTCATCGAGCCCTCTTGAGCCTTTCTTGAAAAAACAAAGCTTTTCATCTTGCTCAAGGATGGTTAAATTTAAAGATTTACACTCAAATTTAAAATTTTCAAAATTTTTGAGAAGGCTTGGGTGTTACTCTTTTAATTTTCTAACTCCACACTGACTGACCTCGATTTCTCAATCTCCTCGGTCAAAACTAAAACCTGAGTTTTCAGTGAGGTGTTTTCGCTAGCTAAGACATTTTTCAAAGCAAAAATTTTTTGAAATTCTTGCGCTAAAATTTCCAGAGTGACTTTTTCTGAGTCGGAGCAATACGACCCAGTGTTGTCAAGAATGCATGTTGAAAATTCAGAAGCTTGCGGTAAAGGTTTTATCTGCTCACTAGTAACAGTGAGGGCTGTCTCAGCTTCAGTTTATGAATCGTCCTCAGCTTCCTCTCCAAACGCAACCATGAAAGCCAGGAGTGCCTCCTCATCCGCTTCATCTTCTGATGAATAATAGTCTTCATCATGGTTTGGAACATCCGACACTTCAGTCCGTGTAAGCATGGCTTCGGCCACTGCTCTGGATGCTCTCCATTCGAAGATCTTCTTTAGTCTTTCTCTTTCCTCCTTGTCCACTGAGGGACATTCGAACTTCAGGTGTTCGGAGGAACCACACTGGAAGCACGATCTGGGGGCTCACTTTACGAACCTCTTTTCTTCAGACTTGGGTGCTTCCTGCTCGCCTTTAGCTTTCTGGAGGAGTTTTGACAGTCTCCTCATCTGTTCTTCTAGCTCGGTAATTGAGCTTTCACCTTCCTTGGATTGAGATCCAGAAGTGGATGGGATCTCCTTTGTTTGAGAACTCGACTGGCCAGCTGATCGGTCAGTCTGGAAAGGCTTCTTGGGCTCGCCCTTGATGAAGTAGGATGTATCTTCAGCCTTGGGGCCGGGCGAGCGGGCTGCTCTGATGGCCTCATTTTTATTCACCATTTGGATATCCCATTTGTGGGCTTGGAGTTGGGCGAATAATTCTTTCGTCGTCATTTTGGAGAGATCTTTCTCCTTGAGGGCCGTGGTTTTGACAAACCAGTCCTCCATGGGCATCTTAGACAGGATTTTGGCGTTGAGGTCGGCATTTGAGTATACCCTGTCCAATGCCTTGAGCTCGCTGACTTTTGTGTTGAAGCGAGCTTCCATCGCTTTTATTGATTCTCCAGGTAGCATCTAGATGGACTCGTACTTATCGACATAGACTTGTACTTTATTCCTTTTCATCTGGTTAGTTTCCTGACACAGTGTGTCGAGATAGTCCCATATCTCCTTTGCGGTATCGAACTGCATGACTTCCTCAACCAGGGTGTCTGGTAAGGAAGATAGAATAACCTCCTGCGCAATGGAATCAAGCTGATTCCTTCTTTTGTCTTCTGGGCTCCACTCTTGATACGGCTTTTCTACGATTCTGGTTTTATCAGTTTCGAGTGGGGGAAGGACCTTGGTTATCTTGATCGGTCCTCTCTCCAGTACGTCCACCATTTTTGGATGGTAGCTTTTGAGTTGTATGGAAGACCTCTTCTTCCATATGGCATATTTCTCAACATTGTATGGAGGCAGCTTGAGAATATTCATCTTGAATATGTACCTGAGCTAATAAGATAAGACAAAGAAAGTTTGCAAGGAAAGGATATTAGTCCTAAGCGACTCAAAACGACTAGCCTGAAAAGACTGACCGCTCTCATACCACTTGATGGTCCTGGTTTTTCAGAGTAATTGTAAGTTTCACAGCGGAAATAATTTATTTTACAATAAGCTTGCACTTATCCAAACTGATGGTGACGAGTCAATTTGGTTTGTCAAATCTTAGTTCGGTACTTAAGTTCAAGTATGCTTAGAGTTAGTTTCAGTTTGTATACTGCAAACACTTGAGTGTTAAGTTTTAAATATGAGTAAGCTGACAAAATAAAAACAGTAAACAAGACAAAGGTTATAGTGGTTCAGACTCTAAAGGTCCTACGTCCACTCTTTAGACCCAAAGTCTGGAAATGCACTAAGATTAGGATTACACAGGTGCTCCTATGATCTATCGCTTGTCAGTGAATTCCTCGTCCACCGATCACAAGCTCACTCGCCTGGTCCTTGCTCGTCCTTCTCTTCGCAGCCTCCTCGTTGCCAGAATGGGGTGTTTTGAGTTTCACCGAAACTATCAGCTTGGCGGCAATAAAGTCCATAAGAGTCAAAGTACTAGATGTACTTGACTGTTGTAATCTTTCTTGGAGAGAAAGATTACCAAGATAACTCAAGAACTCGGAAGTTCTGAGTTTCGTGCTCAGTAGAGTGACACACGGAAAGCTTTAACAACCTTGAACGATGAGTAAAAACTTTAGCAGCATTTCAGCTTGTTTGTAAATGGCAGGTTCGGTCGATATTTTTGGTTCGTCCTTTTTTTTTGTTGGCTACCTTCTTCTGATGAAATCCTCCAGTATTTATAGCTGAAGGTTGAAGGTTTGAATCCATATATCCATTAGAGACAGATTGGATCTTGTCCAATCGGAAGTCTCTGTTGACTGCAACAATCTGAGGGTAGGTGGTGTTTTTTCCAGATATCCTGCACCTGCTCCGCATTTTCAGACATGGACATCGACTGTTCACCTTCTCGTCAGAACGGCAGCCTGTCAGTCCGAGGAATCCTGGACTGGTAAGTCCGAGGTATCATGACTGAAGTCTTGGGCTTGTGGACTTTAAGGAATCTCTAATCCTTAACGTCTGTACTTGTCAGCACGTTCCTCTGGACATTCTTCTTGTCTCTTTGCGCTGGGACTGTAACTTAGGATTCCATACTGATGTCGCCATACTTGCAGGTCCATGTTCGGTGATGTCATCAATCAGTATACGCTTGGTCCCCAGACTGGTAAGTTTTGTATCCTGGACTGATAAGACCATACTGGTTAGTCCCGTACTTAGTATAGTCCAAACTTGTCAGTCCTAACTCACGTATCCAGACTTGTGAGTTTGGTTTTGAACCTTAGTCTGTTGAGTCTTGCGCATCCCAGACTGATTCATCAGTCTGGTCTTCAAATCAGCTTCAGTTTACAACTCGATAAAGAGCCTATACAAGACTTTACATTTAAGACCGTACTGAAATTAATCTTGAGACAAACTAAGATGACTTTTACATACTTTGACCCACCAAAACAACATAATATAAGGAAATTTCTAACAAATTTCCTAACTAGAATTAATTACTAATAAATAATTATATATTGCAATATTTATTTGTTTATCATACTTGGAGTTACTTACTTAATATACTCCTTATTTGTTATCTATGTTTGGAAGGTTCGTTTAGGCGGGAAAAAAACTTTGTTGTGGGGTTTTGCCTTTATATATATATATAGTTTGTTAAACTTTGATCTTGAGACCAACAATTCTTCATCAAATTTTCTGCATAGTCTAAACAAAAATGTCAATTGTGAGGTATTGATCCAATTTATCAATTATTTATATACCTCTAATCATATTAATTAGTGTGAATTAGTCGATTAAAACCAACATAATTATATCCACTAATTGAGTAAACAATTACATCTTTCCATAATTTGTAAGATATTATTTTAGATATATGGATTTGAGCCGTAATATTAATTAAAATAGTATTATATTTTAGAGAAAAAAATCTGAAATACCCCTTTCCTTATCTTACATTTAAGAAATGCCCCATCTTATAAATCCATCTCAAAAATGCCCCAATGCATGCATTTTTACAAATACCCTTCCTTCAAAAGTAAAATTTCAACAATACCCCTTTGTTATCTTTATTCTATTATCCTTAATTCAAAACATTGTTAACTTAATGAAAATAGTCCATCACGACCATATCAGGCCCATCATGCTTCCGTATAATGTAAAATTCAAATACGCACCAAATTCATACCTTTTTGATCGAAATACCGTCGGGTATTTCCTCGCCGAATTTTATGGGCACCTCCCAACCACCGAGCGCAATCTATGGTTTTCTGCACGAAGACTCCTTCAACAGCTCTCAGCACAACCCTGGTTCGTTTCCTACACCGGGTGTATGGCAATCCTTTGGTTTGTAAAGAAAATACAAATACAAGAAGGAATGAGCAAAAGCTCTAGGGATCGTTTATTTTAAGAAATATAAATATTTATTACATAAGTAATCTCCTTTTGGGAGGAGACTAACTTGTTTAGCTACTCATAGCAGCTAAAGTACTTGCTCTCATAAAGAGAGAAGAACTAACTATCACAAAGGCAGAGAGGAAAGGTTTTTCAGAATGAAAGAAAGAAAATCTAAGTTGCTCGATGATCCTTCCACTTTGCTCTTGCTTCTTTATATAGAGGTTGGATCCCCTATCAACTTGGCCGATCATTATCTTTATAATTGACTCGGCCCCATTCTTTAATAATGCCACCGAAAGTTAGATGGATGCATGTGCCCATTTTCTTATGTCGGTCCCTTGCTTTAATCCTACACCATTGCTTTTGGCCTTGGATTCCTTGTAAGTGTTGTTACTGTTTCACCAGCTGCCCCTGCATTTGTTGCTATGCGTCGGCATAACATTATTGAAGCCATTATTTTGGCTTTTCAGCTTGTATGGTCCACCTTTGTTTTCTTGCGGACCCGAGAGCCTGTTGATTCACATGGCTCTACTATTCTTTTGGCCTCCTTGGCATTTTTCCCCGTGGTACCAACGGTGAGTTGATAGCCCGGAGGAGTGGCTCTCGGATTGCCGACCAAAGTTGTACTTTAGCCTGCAAACATGCTTGTATTCGTGCATCGACTTTTTTACGGTCGACTTGCTGCAGTCTTCCTGCTTGATCAGCATGAAGACATAGCTCGTTCCACTCTCTTTGAAGCAACTCCATATTTTCAGTGAAGTGCCTCTGAGTAGTGATGATGGAATCAGCCTCAATCCCTTCCATCCCTTGTTAGAAAATCTGCAAGAATATTTTCATGAGATTTTATCACAACAATATCAAATACATAGTATTGACATTCAGCTTGCCATCGGATTAATCTAGCCTTTTCGGACTTAGATTCCATCTTGTTTTTTAAGAAAGCTTTAACCTGCGTGTTATCAACTTTCAAAGTAAATTTCTTTGCTAATAAATATAGAGGCCATTTCTTAAAGGCCTTTCGAACGGCAAAGAATTCTTTTTCGTTGATATGCCATCGTATGGCTTCGCTTTCTGTAAACAAACCACTACAATATCTGCACGGTTCTTCTCCTTGTGGTGTGATCTTCGTGAGCACTACTGCCCACCAATGGTCACTGGCATCAGTATACAGAATAAGATCATCCTCATCCTGCGGTATAACCAATTTTGGGAGATTTTTGCAAATCTCTTTTAATTGCCTTAATCCCTGTCGATGCTCATCCGTCCATATGAATGGAACGTCTTTCTTCAGGAGGTTACTAAAAACCTTTCTATACTTTGCAAGATTTTTAATAAAAATTCCTGCAAAATTTACTACTCCAAGAAAGCTTTGGAGTTGTTTCTTCTCCTTAAATTCTTCAGGAAATTTCTGCACCTTTTCTACGATGTGGTCTTGCAGAATAATTCCTGATTCATCTGTCTCAATACCCAGAAACTCCATTTTCCGAGTAGCTATTACTGCCTTCTTTTCTGACAGTACCAATCCTTCTTTGTGACAAACATCTGCAAAAATCTCAAGATGTTTGACATGTTCATCTATATTTTTTGATGCAATCAGAATATCATCAATATAGACAAACATAAACGAGAAATAATCTTTGAAAAGATTATCCATCTTTCTTTGGAAGATCTGGGGTGCATTAGCTAACCCCATAGGCATTACATTCCAAACATAATGCCCTTGTGGTGTTGAGAAAGCTGTAAACCTTCTACTTCCTTCATCCATGCGTATCTGGTAAAAACCTGATTTACAATCGAACTTAGAGAATACCTTAGCATTACGTTTGCAGTTTATAAGGTGTTCTCTACTCGGGATAAAATATCCATCAAACTCCAGTATATCATTAATACCCTTGTAATTAATGACTAACCTGGGTTTACCTCTTTTGATCTCACCATGATTTCTTACTAAGAATCCCGGACTGCTGTATGGGGAGTTTCCTGGTTCGATGAGTTTGAGATCAATGTGTTCCTTGATGATTATCCTCATATCCTTTTGATCCTGGACATTCATCAAGATTGGCTTGTATCTAACAAACTCAAATTCTTTACCTGATTTTACCTTCAGGGTTGCTTTGAGTTGGTTCCTGTCCCACCATGCCAAAGGATTTTCATTGTAGCATTTTGTTATCTTTGTTTTGACATCGGTTAGGGATACTTGTACCTCTTCCTTAATATCTTGATGCGATACTAAGGATGCCTTAAGAACTTGGATTTCCAGTTCCTCAAGATCTTTATCCCTTCGGAAACTTAGAACTACTTCTCCAAATCTCCGTTGATCCTGCATTTTTGGGTGTCGAAGTTTTCCTTCATCACCACGCTTGCTGCGAAAATTGAGTGGCATGTGTTTATTAAATGCCCCTTTCAGCCGCTGGACAATGATCTTATGATCACAGACTGTTGTAAAAATCAGTCTTCTATTGGTGTTGTCCTGCGTATACTTCTTGAACATTTGTAGGCAATTGTTTCCTAGCAATATGTCTGCTCCTGTATCATGGAAATAAATTGGTGGAGTTTTTACCTTATACCAAGGTGTCTGACCTGCTCCTCCAATCAGAATTTCCGATTGTTTTACCCCTTTGGATAGGAGTAAAATTCTCTTGGAAAAATCTCTTCCGGCAATAGGATTGAGATCTTCTTCGAGATTGTCTGGGAAGACTCCTCGCCTTGCAGTGCATATTCCTGCACCTGAATCAATATAAGCTGCAAAGTATTCAGCTTTATATTTTTCATATAACATCCCAATAGAGATGTATATGGAGAATGGGCTTGTCATACTATCAGAAGTTGCTTTCCTCTGAAAGTAATTATCATCCCATCTTCCTTCTGGTTCCAAGGCTTGAACTTTTCCAGGAAGTCAAGTCCTAAGGTTAGGACTCCAACTTCTCTTCCTCCTCGTCCTTCAACCTCAATCGTCACTGCCTCAATATCCACATTGGCTTTGTAGTGACCGATTTTTGGTTGCTGCAAATAATACAAGGTATCGCAAGGAAAATTATTTTCCCATCTTGTACTATCAAACCTTGTTTCGATCTCTCGCCAACCTTCTGGGCATTGGATCTTTATCCTGCTATATCTTGGTTGTCGAAAATCTTCTCGATAGGAAAGGCTGCCTGCATCTGCTGTTGGGCTTGATCTCCACCTGGCAGTACCTGTTGTATAGGTGGGATTTGTTGCCCTCCTAGAACGATTGCATTTTCTGCAGCGTTCATCCTTAGATCCACCATGTTTAAATTGGCAAAGGATTCTGCCAATTCCTGTAGATCTTCTAGCTGTACTCTATCGAAAGATGTCATTCTTCGATAGTTCTTAATAGCTGACAAAGTTTTTCTTTGTCTGTCAGCTTTGGTTCTTCTTTGGCTTTGGCTAGGATTTTTACTTTGCCAAAGTCGATCGGCTTTCTCCTACTAGAACTCGCTTGAGATTGTTCTAGTGTTTGAATCCTTCTTTGAATGTCTAATAATACATTAAACATTTCTTCTTGTTGTAAGGAAATTTTCCTTACCCTTTGTGGTACGCGGTACATGCTATTGCCGTAGTTTTGCACCGTTTTTTGTATCTCCCTTAGATCCATTGAGAGTTTGGACGAGTCTGGCTCTATCTTGCTAAATCTGGGCATGATCTCCTGACACTCTCGTTCCATCATTGATGGGTTCGTTGGTGTCCTGCTTGTTGAGCTTGGATATCTTCGTGATATCTTTGCCATCTCCGGATGTTCCTTGAACATTCGTTTATGCCAAGTTGACATACACGAACGTATCTTTCATCACACCATCCATTGGTGATTCCCGTAATGATGGTGTAGTTCAACCTATCCTCCCAGTAAATTAACATTTCTTGGTAATCTTGTTTATTTCCTTGTATCAATTCCAGGGTTTCCCTGAAAATTGCGCATCTCGGACATTCGTCCGGATTCATTTTTTCTGTGTGTCTCCTCCTTTGGTTAGAATAATACTTATTACTAATAAATATAAATTTTTCTTAAAATAAACACCTAGGGCTCTGATACCATTTTGGAAACGCAGCTGAGTCAAGGAAAATAGAATAGACATACATATAGGGGTAGTTTTGGAATTAAAGTTTTAAGGTCAAGGAAAAGTCAAATTTGGGGTATAATTGAGATGTGTTTATAAAATAGGGCATTTTCATTACATCTTTTATAAAAAAGGGTATTTTTAACCATTAAGAGTATATTTTAAGTATATATAAATTTGATTGTAGGATAATTCCTTTTTTTTAATCTTTGTCATATATTCTCAGTCATGACTTACTTATTGTCAATTATTTTAATTTATGGCCGTATTTACCATTTTCCACATTTAATTTATTGTCAAATCATATCAAATAAATTATTATTCATTTTAACCAAAATCCTTATTTAATTATTCATTGCTGTGGTTATTTTCGGAAACCCCATAAGATTTGTCATTTGATTATGATTAATTAATTAACATCATTAAGCTAGTTAATTATTTTTATAATTGTGAAGGGGTTTAGGGTTTAGGGTTTAGGGTTTAGGTAAGTTGATTTGAGCAGAAAAAAAATTGTGAAGGGGTCTTGCCTTTTAGTATAGATAGATAGCTACAGAAATACATTAGTTCAAGTTTAATTCAGAAAAAAAAAATTAGGAATATAAATATTTATAATAATTTTTTAAATAAATTATTATTAGTATTTTTCTAAAATTAATACAAATTTATGTATACATATACATATCAAATAAAAGAATTAGTAATAAATAATTATAAATAAATGGTTATTTGTTTACCATGGCAGCTTACTTAATAAATAATTATATAATTAGAAATAAAATAAGATTTATAATTAACGAAATTCATACATACATATACACTTGCCAAATAAAATTAATTTTATATATTGCAATATTTATTTGTTTACCATACTTGGAATTATAAATTATATATAACAGTGAAATATTGAAACTCAATTTATCATACATCAAAATTTAAATAATATTATGCTTCAAATCACTCAATTAATTAGAATTGGTTTATATTTGTCTCTCTTATTCATCTCCGTAAGCACTTCACCATATTGGTGGATTTACTTAGAAGTTTGGGTGACTTCAGCCCTGTTAAAGATATAGATCTATCTACTTGATATATTCATATCTAAGCATATATCTTTTAGATTAATATTCATGCATTTATATCCAGTTAGGGTTTTCTTATTTTCCCTCATTATTTTTCTATATATTCTCTTGTAAATTATTAATAAAATTATGGTGAATATTATTACTCCAATATGGTATCAGAGCCGCGAGGAGATGAAGACGATGGACAGAGAGTGCAAGGCAATTTCGGAGAAGGTCAAGGTGCCGTGGATGATGAATCGTGAGTGACACCCTCATGTGGCTCAAGGAATGTGGAGATGTCAAGCTGAGACGAGCTAGAAGAAGGAGCATTAGTAAAGAAAGGAAAAAAAAGATTCATCAAACCGTGCATGACGAGTGACATAAACGCGAGATGATGTAGGATCCCAGCACCGAAAACCTTTGTGCGAGGAGGAATATCCAATGAAGATACAGGGAATACTTCGATGGGAGAATTTATTCGCTGCATAATCACGGAGACACAGAAAAAACCTACAACCAAAAGGGTGAAAATTTGAGTAAGTAGGAGTAGAACCATAAAGAAGTTCATAAGGCGATACACCACCGAGGATAGCAGAAGGAAGTCGATTGATCGTGTAAACATCAGAGCTGAAGGTGGCTACCCATAAGTAAGAAGGAAGGCAAGCATGAAATAACATAGCCAGACCGATTTCAGTGACGTGGCGATGTTTTCGTTCAGCTCTCCCATTCTGAGATTGTGTGTAAGGACAGGAAAAAAAATGTTGAATACCCTTAGTTTGAAACAAGTTGCGAACGTGCTTACTTGTGAATTCTGTGCCCCCATCACTTTGGAATTTCTTTATAAAAATGGAGAATTGATTTTCAACAAGTGCTATAAATGTGCATAATGTCTGAAAAAAATTGGATTTACGTTCCAAAGGATATAACCATGAAATACGACTGTAATCATCGATAAATATAACATAATACTTGTAATTTTCTGAAGAAATAACAGGAGCAGGACCCCATAAATCACAATGTATCATATCAAGAACATTAGATGAATTTTTTTCATTTAATTGAAAGGGAAGACGAGAACTCTTAGCAGACTGACACATCCTTGTTCATCTTCTCCCGCAAGTCCATCATCCTTTACCTGCTTTTATACATCAACGATATCATCCTCACTGGTAACAACTCAAATCTCATTCGTGACTTTCTCTCCAAAATGCAGTCCGAATTTGCCATTAAAGACATGGGTCGGTTAAACTATTTTTTGGGATTGGAAGTTTCATATACATCTCGTGGTCTCTTCCTCTCTCAAGCCAAGTATGCGCGTGACATTCTTCATCGCTCAAACATGCTGGATGTGAAACCCGTTGCCACACCTCTGCCAGCTGCTCATAATCTCATTGCCTCTGGAGTTCCGCACTCTGATGTCACTCAATATCGATCGTTAGTTGGTGCTCTTCAGTATCTCACCATCACTCGCCCGGATATCTCCTTCGATGTCAATGTTGCTAGTCAGTTTTTTCACGTTCCGACCTCCGACCACATGCAAGACGTGAAGAGAATACTTCGAAACATTAAGGGCACTCTCTCTTTTGGCATATCGTTTTACCCCAGCAATGCATGTGATTTTGTCGGATACTCCGATGCAGATTGGGCGACATGTCCCGACACCAGGCATTCGACTAATGGCTATGCCGTATTCCTTGCAGGTAACTTAGTTTCATGGAGTGCAAAGAAGCAGCCAACGGTGGCCCTTTCGAGTTGCGAATCTGAGTATAGAGCTCTAGCAAACGCGGCTGCAGAAGTATTCTGGTTGAGCTCTCTTCTTCATGAGCTTCGGTTACCTATTCCTGGACCTCCTCATCTCTACTGTGACAACAAAAGTGCTATTTTCCTAAATCAGAATCCGATTGCACATAAGCGGGCGAAGCACATTGAATTTGATCTCCATTGTATCCGAGAACTAGTACAAGCAGGGAAGCTGAAAACTGAGTTTGTCACTTCTGCGAACCAAATAGCAGACATATTCACAAAGGCTCTAACTCGCCCGTTATTTGAGTTCTTCAGACACAAGCTTCGAGTCATCGACTCTCCGACGTCTTGCTTGAGGGGGGGTGTTAAAGATATAGATCTATCTACTTGATATATTCATATCTAAGCATTTATCTTTTAGATTAATATTCATGCATGTATATCTAGTTAAGGTTTTCCTATTTTCCCTCATTATTTTTCTATATATTCTCGTGTAAATTATCAATAAAATTATGGTGAATATTATTACTTCAATAAGCCCCATTAATTTTTTAATTTAATAATAGGATGATATGACTTTGTTATGAAATAACTAATTTTATTAGTGAATAATTAATAAAAATGAAGATGAGAATGAATAAGAAGACAGTTTGAGGGGGTTGAGATTTGAGAATTAAGAGAAGCCGAAAATTATTTTTATTTGATGTTAAATTTTTATATTTATACATAATATTAAAATTAGTTTTAGTGTATGAGCTCTAAATATATTTTATTATTATGACGATGATCAATTTTTACTTGACTAGGTGTTCTTTTTGTTACGTAAAAACTCAATGAAACCCCTTAATAAATGTTTATGGATTTGCCACTACTTCACCACCACCACCTATAGTCTCTTCTATATACACACAAACACTTGCATTATAAACAAAGAAACAAAAAAGTGTATAATAATGCAATAAATAGTGCTCTGCTATCTATATATACTGATAAAATATAATTGAAATTGTATCATATCTGCATGAGATATCTTCATATCTCCATGCAATATTCTCTCTTGTTTTGCTGATCTTTGTTACCTAATAAACATTATTTTCTGAAGCAAATAATATAGATCTTATCATAGTATCAGCCTAACATCAGTCTTCTCTCCTAAAATCTTATCTCTCGCTCGTATCTTTTTCAACAACCGGCACCGCCTCCTTTTTTCGATCATGGCTGAAGATGCTGAACCTATCTCCTTTTCTACTCTCATCCATTTGATCATGATCAAGCTTTCTTCTTCAAACTATCTTTAATAGAAAACGCAGATCACCACTCCTCTCTCCAGCCAAAACCTATTTGGTTACATAGACGGCACCAAACATATTCCCTCTAATACACTTCTGTCCACCGATGGCACCCCCGTAGTCAATCGTGGCTATGAATTATGGGGTGCCCAAGATCAGTTACTCTTTAGTCTATTTCTCTTATATCTAAAAAAGGAGTCCATGGCTGAAGTACTCGGCTGCACCACCTTGTGCGCAATATGGCTCGCTCTTGAGGTCACGTATAGTCACAACTACAAATCTTGCAAGCTATGCCTTAAATACGACCTCCAAACTATGAAGAAAAAGACTCTATCTAAGGCTGAATATGGCCAAACTTCAAGTCCTTATGTGATCAATTAGCAACTATTGAACTCCCCATCAATGATACAGATAAAGCTTATTGGTTCCTTCGAGGTTTTGGTTCATTTTTTTCCAGCTTTTCTGCTGCTCAGATGACGCTCACTCCTCTTCATAACTTCCGTAATCTCTTATCTAAAACTGAAAGCTTTTTGTTATTTCAAGAGTCCATTAACACAGCATGATCTTCCTCTGTTTCCTTTTATAGCCAGCATGCATAAACCTTCAGGTCAGTGCCCACTTTCCTCTAGAAATTCTAATTCTTCTCGTGGCAATGGTAGTGGTTCACGTTACTCTAACTCTCACGGTCATGGCCATAATTCAAAATGTCGACCACCTCTCTGCCAAATTTATCGTCATGACGGTTACTATGCCAATTCCTGTCCGGAAAGGTATTCTTCGCAGTCATCTCCAGCAGTTGCACACTTGGCTGACACATTCTCCACTGGCTGCTCTCTCTCTCTAAACCTGAAACATCAGATTAGCTCTTTGACACCGGTGCCTCAGCCCACATGACACCGACTTCTAATTCGTTGGAGAACTCTCAGCCGTACTTTGGCATGATAGTGTTATTGTTGGTAATTGTGCTCAGCTTTCTATCTCTCAAATTGGTAACACTCGACTTTCTGTCTATGTCAATTATTGGATGTCTTGGTTGTTCCGACTCTCACCAAAAATTTACTTTCTATTAGTAAGTTGACATCAGATTTTTCATTTGAAGTGATATTTAATAAAACCTCATTTACAGGCCCAACAATTTATGCATTTGTGTTGGTAGACACAAAGCATCATAGAGAGTGTTGCTTCAATCCTTCTCCGTCATAGCTTTGTATCAATGTTCCTAGCTCCCTGTCACAATTATATCGACTGTGAACCTTCCTTTACCTTTTTCACTCGTTTCTTCTTACGAAAGCCTACAAAACCGTACCACCCAAAGCATAACATACACCAAGACACAATCATGCTTATAAAATTCATAAAACTACGATAAATCATATAAAAATAATGCAAAGATCTTGACTAATACAAATATAAGTAACAATCATCTTTGTAATTTTGGTTACCACCACAATATGTGATGTATACTACAAAATAGTGTCCTATGTTCGGAGATCAGCAGTGGTGAAAGCGTCTTGCGCATGACCAAGAGATCATGGGTTCAAACTTTTTTTTTAGGACAACTAAATTGTGAGTTTAAATTAATACATTGTATTTAATATACACTATAAAATAGTATAAACTCCACTGTAAATTAAACTCAGTATTAGTAAATGGCTTTCTCTACATACACTCCTTTGTAAATGAAAATGATTTTTTTATTTTAATTTTCAAGAGTATGTAAAGAGTACAAATTAGATTATATATAAAATTACCTTTAAAAAATCACAAAATCAAATGTAAGAAAAACACAGACAAATAATTGAGGAGAAACTTCGTACAAACATCGGGGAAAAAACAAAATTATCAAACAAAATCTAACATACACGGATTACAAATGTGATAAAAATAAATAAAATGTACTCGAAGTATTTCTAAAGCAATCACAGGAATAATGAAAACAGTCTAGTCTAACTTTGCTTATAGATCGAACATAAAATAACTAATAACTTGTGAGGGTTTTACACCCAATACATCAATTATTTAATAATATTAATATAAAAATCAGCTTAAAATTAGCCATTTGATTATGATTAATTAAGATAATTAGTTTGTTATCATAATTTTTAAAGAGTGCCATATTAAATAATAATTTATTTTCATAATTTGAATAATATTATTTTGTGTAACATTTTTTACAGGGAAAAAAAATTTGGGTAGTTTATTTTGTTAAGATTTTTCTTTTGAGTGTACATATTAATTTTGAAAATGAAAAGAGAATGTTGATCATTTTACTCTAGGTTAGTAATAAATTTTAATGTTGGTCCCGAAATCAGAGAAATGTAATGTGCAGCTGACAACTGCAGAAACAGTGGCAAATATATTTATAATTTTCACCCTAAGGTGGTCGAACCCACAGGGACTGTGTAATGAAACTATCCTAAGTATTAGCTATGGTTCTTAAACCAGAGTTGTTTGAGTGATTTGAAAAGGGATTTTGTTTTTGAAATTGAAAGATAACAATGCATAAAATTAAAGGTTTTTGAAAAAAATATATAAAGATACAGATTCTAGGGCAGATAATCTAATCATCAACATGCAAATTCATCAACTCAGCAATGGGGATTGATTCAGATTCATATGGATAAAATTCCTTGGTTAGGCAATTAAACCCTAGATTACTAAATTGTGACTATCTCCTCTCGGTCTCAAGAACACAAAATTAGTCAATCTCAATAATTATCTAATTAAATCCTACAACTTGATTCTTCTTTTTGAGACAGAAAACAAATGTATTTAATCTCTTCTTCCTATTACCAATTTTCACCTCTCGGTCTTTCAATTAATAACTACAAATCTAGATTCAAATTCATCTCTCGATCCGTCTCTAAATCTAGATTCGATTAATTAAGCTCAAGAGATTAAACCAAGCAATTGAGTTGATTTATTCAAACATGCATTAGAAAAAATTATCAAAGCCCTAGAACCTGCTAGGGTTTCTAGCCACAAAACATCACTTGAATTAAAGCAAACATATTATTAAAGGACATAAATTACCTAGTAAGGACAATAGGAACCTTCAAGGTCTTAATAAAACTCCAATGTTACAATATTCTCTATAATAATAATGATAAATTTTGAGCCTAATGAGTTTAAAATTTATAGAGGAGCCAAAACATCTAAACTACGTATTAGGCTAAAATATCTAAAATAACCAAAACAGGACAATTTCCCTTCTCGGGCTTCTGTGTCGATCGACACACATGCATCCATGTTGACTGGCAGTCTTAATCCTTCGTGTCGATCGACATGATTGACACCGAGCATGTCGATCGACATGCATGCAAGTGTGTCGAGCCTCTCTTCCTGCTTTGCCTTCGATCGACATTCGGCCTCTATGTCGGTCGACATGCACCATGTCGATCAACACAGAGGTATTGCTTTGGTTTTTTGGCAGGTCTTCCAACTTAGTCGACTTCCTGTGTGTCAATCGAAGTAGCAACTATGTTCTTCTTTTCTCTTTTCATCATTTGACCTTTTTTTAGCCTCAAATACCTACAAAATTCACCATTGAGAGAATCAAATCCTCTAAAACATACTCATGCACGGAAATAACTAAAACCCTAATCTAAATATACTAAAACAATGGAGAAAAACATGAATAAGTGAGTACAAATATGAGCTTATCAAACCCCCCAAATTTGAATGTTTGATTGTCCTCAATCAAAAGAAAAGAAAGAAAAGAAATCTCTTGCAGTTGAAAGTGTAATGCCTCACAAGATTCATCACAATCAAGGATCATCAATCCACATCACACAAGAAATTCGAAAGAGATAAGAAATCTATCAACTTCATGAGACTCACAAGAAAGTATTTCGCTCATTCACTCAAGTGTTTGGGTTTTCAATGAAAGCACTCACAACATGTATGAAGAAATTTCTACCATGGGCTTGCAAAATTTCGAGAATCTCCACTGCTCAAATGTGCACACAAGTTAAGAATCAGAAAGGACTTTGATTAGGTTGTAATGTAAGCTTTTTGTGAAGGGTAGGGAAATTTTGGCCAAGTGACTAAAAATCCATTGAGTTCATGACTCTCAACAAATCTAAACCACCTTCTAACAACATCTACCCATCTCCTAAGATTTTACAATCAAATCAAGACTCTTTTTTTTTTCAAGCTCTTTTTGAATCCCTTATACCCTTTCAAAAGTTAACACATGTTTTCATTCATTTTTTTTTCATAGGGCTTATGAGAATTCTAATTTCTTTTGAGCTTCACAACCATTCATCTTTATTCACCACTATAGTACAAATTTCTTTTCCACATCACACATCTAACCATCCTTATCCACCTTAAATCTCATAGACAAGACAAAAACCATTATAACTCCATGAACATCTCATAGACAAGATAAAAAAATGGAGTTAGGCACAATGGGACTGACTAGGGATAGTTAAAATATATGAAGGGACAGTGTTTAGGAATTGTGCTGACAAAGATGGCCTAAAATCATTTTCAATCCTTGTGCACACTATGCAGTCTCGAAACAGAACATAAGCAAGTTCTAGAGAAATGAAAACATACAAGCGAATCTCACTTCAATCGAAAATAAAGCTCAAAAATCTCACTTGGGTTTAAAAATTTCTTCCTTAGTCAATTTCAACCAACTCAAACATCATGCAAGTGTAAGTTTCAATTAGATCCTATCATGCGGTATTGTACATTCATAGGCAATCAACCACAATCAAAATCAATCCAAACTCACACTTTAGTTTGAATGGGTTCAAAACTCATCAAATTTCCTCATCACTATATCCATATTTTTTTCTAGGCAAAAATTTAAACAAACAAGAAAACAAAACAAATAAAGCAATAAAAACGATAGATAAGTTCGAATTATTGTTCACATCCCCCCAAACTCATTTCAAACTCGGAGATTAAGAAAAAGTTTAAAAATCAAACAAGAATAAGAACGAGTACCTTACCTTTGATTACAAACATCAACGTTTTTGGTGCTGCTGGCACTCTGTGTCGATCGACATGGCCCCTGTCGATCGACACAGAGCCTTCATGTTGACTGCATCCTTGAGTCGAAGTGTAGCACCGTCGTGACCTATGTGTCGATCGATATCAGGCATGTCGATCGACACAGAGGTTGATCCTCAAAATTTTTTTTTCTCTGAAATAAATAAATAAAGGAAAAATAGAAAATTGAAAGCAAAACGAAAAATGAAAAACAAAACAAAGAAATTGAAAAGAAAGCAAGTAAAAGGTTGGGTTACCTCCCAACAAGTGCTTTAGTTAACATCGTAGCTCGACGGTACCTCTTTTCTCAAGTCCAAGGAGGGTGTGTACTGACTCGCCTTCCTCGAGCATCCACCATATAGACTAGTCGATCTTGAATGACAGTAGTGAGCTCGGGATGAGATGGTGTTATTTGCAAATTTTCCAAAACATTACCTCGCTCCCAATCTTGAGCGGCTAGGTCTTCTCTTTCTTCCTCGGTCTCTTCATCTTCATCCACAAAGTCTTCACTGGAGGTGATCCTGTAGCATTCAGATTGCTGCCGATTTCTGTCGAGCTTGAATGTGATCCTCTCATCATTTGCTCACAAGGTGATCTCTCCTCCTCGGCAGTCAATCAAGGCAGCACTCGTGTCCAAGAACTCTCATCCCAAGATAAGGGGTGTGCTGCCATCTTCCTTCATGTCCAAGACTACGAAATCTGCAGGAAAAATAAGATGAACCACACGAATGAGAACATCTTCAAGTATACCTTTTGGGCGAGACACAGATCGGTCCGCCATCTGCAGTGTGATGGTAGTCGGCCTCAATTCTCCAATTGTTGAGGTGCTGGAAGATGGAATAGGGCATCAGATTGATGCTGGCACCAGTGTCGCACAACACCTTCTCGAACTCAATCCCCCTGATCTCGACTGGAATCGAGAAGCATCCTGGATCACTCCTTTTGATTGGAATCTTCTTTTGGAGGAGTTGGTTGCACTGATTATGAAGCTTGACTGTTGAATTCTCCACGAAGTGCTTCCTCTTGCTCATTAACTTGCGCAGATACTTCATGTAGCCTGGAATCTCTCTCAAAGCTTCAATCAATGGTAAGTTAATACTCACCTTTTTCAAGTTATCCACAAACCTTGAGAACTTGGAGTCCTCCTTCTGCTTGGCAAATCGTTGAGGAAAGGGCATCGGAGGTAGTTGAGCAGCTTTGGAACTTGAATTTTTGTGCTGGGGAGGTCTCTGTGTCGACTGGGCAACAGGTGTGTCGACCTGTCCTCCGTGTCGATCAATAGGGGGTGTGTCGGTCGACACACCCGTAGAACTTCTGTCGATCGGCTCTTCTTCATCGCTCGACATTCCATCATCCTCATGTCCTCTGTGTTGATTGACACCGGGGGTGTCGATCGAAACAGAGGGCGATCCAGCGGGCTCCTCCTCCTTTTCTCCCCCAAACTTGTTTTGGGGAATGCTCGGACCTGTGTTGCTGGTTCCGGATCTCAGTTTTATAGCTTTGCACTCCTTTTGATTATTTGGGTTCACCTCGGTGCTGCTCGGTAGATCCTTACTTGTGGTGCGTACCAAGGTAGCTATCTGGCTGACTTGCGTCTCGATGATCTGCACGTGCTTTCCAAGCCTGTCAACCTTAGTGTTGACACCTGCCTCTTCTTGCTCAATCTTGCCAACCCGGTAGTCGGAAGCTTTGATGAATTTTTGTAGCACCTCGTCGAGGCTCTCCTTCTTCTTTCTCCACAATTTCACCATTTTGCACATCAAAATCTGGTGGAGGTTGTTCGGCACCTTGAGGCTGAGCATAGGAAAACTCGGGATGAGCTCTTTGGTGGTAATGTTGATATCCCCCTTGCCGGTATTGATTTTGATAACCACCACGGTTCATATAGTTCACGTCGGCGATGGGATCAACCTGTGTAACAGAAATAAAAGCAGCATTAGACGTCAGTTTCTCCAACTCCCCCTTGAGCTTCTCGATTTTCTTCTTGAGGGTGTCATCTTCCTTCTTCTCCACAACTCTGACTTGAGGTCTCCTTGGATTAACCCATTGCTGAGTGTTCAAGGCCATCTTCTTGAACAGCTTGAGGGCTTTTTCAGGTGACTTGCTCATCAAAGAACCTCCTGCGGCATTGTCAATGGACCCTTGAGTTCTTTCATTCATCCCTCGGTAGAAGATTTGGGCCTGCTCCTCGGTATCAACTCCATGGCCCGGACAGCTCCTCAACAGCTCATTAAACCTGCTCCACGCCTCGAACAAGGACTCATCCATCTTTTGTTAGAACTACAGGATCTCCATCTTCTTCTGAATGATCACAAAAGGGGGAAAGAAGGCGGCGAGGAACTCTGCTCGGAGATCCGCCCAAGTGCGAATGCTGCTGCAATCCAGGGCTGTAAACCACATCCGAGCCTGATCTCGAAATGAGAAGGGAAACAAGCGCAGATGGATCACATCCTGGCTAACTCTGTTCTGCTTGATGGTATCACACACCTCCACAAACATTCTGAGACGGGTGTACGGATCCTCCACTGCTCGGCCATTAATGGTTTTGTTGAATCATCTGAATTAAGCCTGTTTTGAGTTCAAAGCTATTGGCAGTGATACCTAAAACAAATCCCTCATTGTCGGGCTGTGGTCTGTACTTCTTTGCCATGGCGTTTGGATCCTCATCATCGGAGTCCTCTTGGCGGCACCTTTCTCTTTCTCTCCTTGCAGCCTCGAGCCTGTCTGCCTCTCTTTCAGCCATCAATTGCTTGATGTTGTCCTTCATGTGGTTGACTTCTTGGACTAGCAAAAGGGCATTCTATTGAGTTATGAGCTGTGTGTCGGGATCCTCCAAGTGTGGCATGGTGTTGTCTTCCTCTTCATTTGGGTAGTTTGGTTGAGCCATGTTGGTGGTTGTGCTTTGTTTTTCCTTGCTTTTCCTCCTCCGGATTGTGGACTCGATTTCTAGATCTAAAACTTCGAGTGGTTTGCCCAGAGCCCTCGTATTCATGCAACCTGAGAAAAAATAGTTTGAGAAATTAGCCTCTGTGTCGACCGACACGGGATGTTTCGATCGACATGGATGACGCGGCTGTGTCGACCGACACGGTGCGTGCCAACCGAAGCAGAGCGCAAAAATAGAAAATTTACACACGCACACAACACGAAAATTAAAGAAAAAATAAAAAAATAAAAACTCAATCCAACAGATTTAAAAACAAACTAATATTAAGATAGAATCTAACAGTCCCCGTCAACGGCGTCAATTTGATTATTGCAGAAACAGTGGCAAATATATTTATAATTTTCACCTTAAGGTGGTCGAACCCACAGGGACTGTGTAATGAAACTATCCTAAGTATTAGCTATGGTTCATAAACCATAGTTGTTTGAGTGATTTGAAAAGGGATTTGGATTTTGAAAGTGAAAGATAACAATGCATAAAATTAAAGGTTTTTGAAAAACAATATATAAAGATACAGATTCTAGGGTAGATAATCTAATCATCAACATGCAAATTCATCAACTCAGCAATGGGGATTAATTCAGATTCATATGGATAAAATTCCTTGGTTAGGCAATTAAACCCTAGATTACTAAATTGTGACTACTCCTCTCGGTCACAAGAACACAAAATAAGTCAATCTCAATAATTATCTAATTAAATCCTACAACTTGATTCTTCTTTTTGAGACAGAAAATAAATGTATTTAATCTCTTCTTCCTATTACCAATTTTCACCTCTCGGTCTTTCAATTGATAACTACAAACCTAGATTCAAATTCATCTCTCGATCCTTCTTTAAATCTAAATTCGATTAATTAAGCTCAAGAGATTAAACCATGCTATTGAGTTGATTTATTCAAACATGCATCAGAAAATATTATCAAAGCCCTAGAACCTGCTAGGGTTTCTAGCCACAAAACATCACTTGAATTAAAGCAAACATATTATTAAAGGACATAAATTACATTGTAAGGACAATAGGAACCTTCAAGGTCTTGGAAAAACTCCAATGTTACAATATTCTTAATAATAATAATGATAAATTTTGAGCCTAATGAGTTTAATATTTAAAATATCAAAAATAACAAAAACTGGACAATTTCCCTTCTCGGGGCTTCTGTGTCGATCGACACAGAGTGTGTCGATCGACACACATGCATGCATGTTGAATGGCAGTCTTCAACCTTCGTGTCGATCGACACCGAGTATGTCGATCGACATGCATGCAAGTGTGTCGAGCCTCTCTTCCTTCTTTCCCTTCGATCGACATCCGACCTCTGTGTCGATCGACATGCACCATGTCTTGCTTCAGGTTTTTGGCACGTCTTCCAACTTGGTCGACTTCCCGTGTGTCAATCGAAGCAGCAACTCTATTCTTCATGGCTCTTTTCATCATTTGACCTCTTTTTAGCCTCAAATACCTACAAAACTCACCATTGAGAGCATAACATCCTCTAAAACATACTCATGCACGGAAATAACTAAAAACTTAATCTAAATATACTAAAACAATGGAGAAAAATATGGATAAAAGAGTACAAATATGAGCTTATCAAACCCCCAAACTTGAATGTTTGATTGTCCTCAATCAAAAGAAAAAGAAAGAAAATAAATCTCTTGCAGTTGAAAGTGTAATGCGTCACAAGATTCATCACAATCAAGGATCATCAATCCACATCACACAAGCAATTCGAAAGAGATATGAAATCCATCAACTTCGGAAGACTCACAAGGAAGTGTTTCGCTCATTTACTCAAGTGTTTGGGTTTTCAATGAAAGCACTCACAACTTGCAAAATTTCTAGAATCTCCACTGCTCAAATGTGCACACAAGTCAAGAATCAGAAAGGACTTTGATTAGGTTGTAATGTAGGCTTTTTGTGAAGGGTAGGGAAATTTTGGCCAAGTGACTAAAAATCCATTGAGTTCATGACCCTCAACAAATCTAAACCACCTTCTAACAATATCTACCCATCTCCTAAGATTTTACAATCAAATCAAGACTCTCTTTTTTTTTTCAAGCTCATTTTGAATCCCTTATACCCTTTCAAAAGTTAACACATGTTTTCATTCATTTTTTTTTTCATAGGGCTTATGAGAATTCTAATTTCTTTTGAGCTTCACAACCATTCATCTTTATTCACCACTATACTACAAATTTCTTTTCCACATCACACATCTAACCATCCTTATCCACCTTAAATCTCATAGACAAGACAAAAACCATTATAACTCCATGAACATCTCATAGACAAGATAAAAAAATGGAGTAAGGCACAATGGGGCTGACTAGGGATAGTTAAAATATATGAAGGGACAGTGTTTAGGAATTGGGCTGACAAAGATGGCCTAAAATCATTTTCTATCCTTGTGCACACTATGCAGTCTCGAAACAAAACAGAAGCAAGTTCTAGAGAAACGAAAACATAAATGTGTTCAAACATCATGCAAGTGTAAGTTTCAATTAGATCCTATCATGCAGTAGTCTACATTCATAGGCAATCAACCACAATCAAAATCAAATCAAACTATCCTCAATCGATTCCAAAATCACACTTTAGTTCGAATGTGTTCAAAACTCATCAAATTTCCTCATCACTATATCCATATTTTTTTAAGGCAAAAATTTAAACAAACAAGAAAATAAAATAAATAAAGAAATAAAAATGATAGATAAGTTCGAATTCTTGTCCACATCCCCCCAAACTTATTTCAAACTCGGAGAGTAAGAAAAAGTTTAAAATCAGACAAGAATAAGAATGAGTACCTGACTGTTGATTTCAGACATGAACGTTTTTATCCACCAGAGGAATCTACGCTGCGCGACGAAGTTATTATTACTGCTGGCACTCTGTGTCGATCGACATGGCCCCTATCGAACAACACAGAGCCTTCATGTCGACTGCATCCTTGAGTCAAAGTGTAGCTCCGACGTGACCTCTCTGTCGATCGACATTAGGCATGTCAATCGATACAGAGGTCGAACCTCCAATTTTTTTCTCAAAAATAAATAAATAAAGGAAAAATAGAAAATTGAAAGAAAAACAAAACAAAGAAATTGAAAAGAAAGCAAATAAAAGGTTGGGTTACCTCCCAACAAGTGCTTTAGTTAACGTCGTAGCTCGACGGTACCTCTTTTCTCAAATCCAAGGAGGGTGTGTACGGATTCGCCTTCCTCAAGCATCCACCATGTAGACCAGTCGATCTTGAATGAAAGCAGTGAGCTCGGGATGAGATGGTGTAATTGGCAATTTTGCCATCTCATTCCCTCGCTTCCATTCTTGAGCAGCTTGGTCTTCTCTTTCTTCCTCGGTCTCTTCCTCTTCATCCTCAAAGTCTTCACAGGAGGTGATCCTGTAGCATTAAGATTGCTGCCAGCTTCTGTCGAGCTTGAATGTGACCCTCTCATCATTTGCTCGTAAGGAGATCTCTCCTCCTCGGCAGTCAATCAAGGCAGCACTCGTGTCCAAGAACTCTTGTCCCAAGATAAGGGGTGTGCTGCCATCCTCCTTCATGTCCAAGACTACGAAATCTGTAGGAAAAATACGATGACCCACATGAATGAGAACATCTTAAAGTATACATTTTGGGCGAGACACAGATCGGTCCGCCATCTGCAGTGTGATGGTAGTCGGCCTCAATTTTCCAATGTTGAGGCGCTGGAAGATAAAATAGGGCATCTGATTGATGCTGGCACCAGTGTTGCACAGCACCTTCTCGAACTCAATCCCCCCGATCTTGACTGGAATCAAGAAGCATCCTGGATCACTACTTTTGATTGGAATCTTCTTTTGGAGGAGTAGGCTGCACTGCTCATGAAGCAGTGCTTCTTCTCGCTCATCAATTTACGGAGATACTTCATGTAGCCTGGAATCTCTCTCAAAGCTTCAATCAGTGGTAAGTTAATACTCACCTTTTTCAAGTTATCCACAAATCTTGAGAACTTGGAGTCCTCTTTCTGCTTGGCAAATCATTGAGAAAAGGGCATCGGAGGTAGTTGAGAAGCTTTGGAACTTGAATTTTTGTGCTGGGGAGGTCTCTGTGTCGACTGGGCAGCAGGTTTGTCGACCTGTCCTCCGTGTCGATCGACAGGGGGTATGTCGGTCGACACACCTGCAGAACTCCTATCGATTGGCTCTTCTTCATCGCTCGACATTCCATCATCCTCCTGTCCTCTGTGTTGATCGACACCCCCGATGTCGATCGAAACAGAGGGCGATCCAGCTGGCTCCTCGTCCTTTTTTCCCCAAACTTGTTTTGGGGCATGCTCGGACCTGTGTAACTAGTTTCAGATCTCAGTTTTATTGCTTTGCACTCCTTTTTATTCTTTGGATTCACCTCGGTGTTGCTCGGTAGCTTCCCCTGCTGATGTTGCGTACCAAGTGAGGTAGCAATCTGGCTGACTTGCGTCTCGATGATCTGCACGTGCTTTCCAAGCCTATCCACCTTAGTGTTGACCCTTGCAACTTTTGCTCAATCTTGCCAACCCGGTAGTCGGAACCTTTGATGAATTTTTGTAGCACCTCGTCGAGGCTCTCCTTCTTCTTCTCCACAATTTCACCATTTTGCACATCAAAATCTGGTGGAGGGTGTTCGGCACCTTCAGGCTGAGCATAGGAAAACCCGGGATGAGCTCTTTGGTGGTAATGCTGATATCCCCCTTGCCGGTATTAATTTTGATAACCATCACGGTTCATATAGTTCACGTCGGTGACGGGATCAACCTGTGCAACAGAAACACAAGCAGCATTAGATGTCAGTTTCTTCATCTCCCCCTTGAGCTTCTGGATTTCCTTCTTGAGGGTGTCATCTTCCTTCTTCTCCACAGCTCTGACTTGAGGTCTCCTTGGATTGGCCCATTGCTGAGTGTGCAAGGCCATCTTCTTGAACAGCTTGAGGGCTTTTTCAGGTGACTTGCTCATCAAAGAACCTCCCGTGGCATTGTCAACGGACTCTTGAGTTCTTTCATTCATCCCTCGATAGAAGATGTGGGCCTGCTCCTGGGTATCAACTCCATTGCCCGGACAGCTCCTCATCAGCTCATTAAACCTGTTCCAAGCCGCGAACAAGGACTCATCCATCTTTTGGTGCAACTGCAGGAACTCCATCTTCTTCTGAATGATCACAGATGGTGGAAAGAAGGCGGCGAGGAACTCTGATCGGAGATCTGCCCAAGTGCGAATGCTGCTGCAATCCAGGGCTGTAAACTACGTCCGAGCCTGATCCCGAAGTGAGAAGGGAAACAAGCGCAGACGGATCACATCCTGGCTAATTCCGTTCTGCTTGATGGTATCACTCACCTCCACAAACATTCTGAGATGGGTGTACGGATCCTCCACTGCTCGGCCACCATGTTGGTTCTGTTGAACCATCTGAATCAAGCCTGTTTTGAGTTCAAAGTTATTGGAAGTGATACCAATAACAAATCCCTCATTGTCGGGCTGTGGTCTGTACATCTTTGCCATGCGTTTGGATCCTCATCGTCGGAGTCCTCTTGGTGGCGCCTTTCTCTTTCTCTCCTTGCAGCCTCGAGCCTGTCTGCCTCTCTTTCAGCCATCAATTGCTTGATGATGTCCTTCATGGGGTTGACTTCTTGGACTAGCAGAAAGGCATTCTCTTGATTTAATAGCTGCGAGTCGGGATCCTCCAAGTGTGGTATGGTGTTGTCTTCCTCTTCATTTAGGTTGTTTGGTTGAGCCATGTTGATGGTTATGCTTTGTTTTTCCTTGCTTTTCCTTCTCCGGAATGTGACCTCAATTTCTGGATCAAAAACTTCGAGTGGTTTGCCTTGAGCCCTCGTATTCATGCAACCTGAGAAAAAATAGTTTCAGAAATTAGCCTCTGTGTCGACCGACACGGGCTGTGTCGATCGACACAAACGATGCAGCTGTGTCGACCAACACGGTGTGTTCCGACCGAAGCAGAGTGCAAAAATAGAAAATTTACACACGTACACAACACGAAAATTAAAGCAAAAATAAAAATAAAAACTCAATCCAATAGATTTAAAAACAAACTTATATGAAGATGGAATCTAACAGTCCCCGACAACGGCGCCAATTTGACAACTGCAGAAACAGTGGCAAATATATTTATAATTTTCACCCTAAGGTGGTCGAAACCACAGGGACTGTGTAATGAAACTATCCTAAGTACTCCCTATTGTTCTAAAACCATAGTTGTTTGAGTGATTTGAAAAGGGATTAGGTTTTTGAAATTGAAAGATAACAATTCATAAAATTAAAGGTTTTTGAAAAACAATATATAAAGATACAGATTCTAGGGCAGATAATCTAATCATCAACATGCAAATTCATCAACTCAGCAATGGGGATTAATTCAGATTCACATGGATAAAATTCCTTGGTTAGGCAATTAAACCCTGGATTACTAAATTGTGAATATCTCCTATCGGTCTCAAGAACACCAAATTTGTCAATCTCAATAATTATCTAATTAAATCCTACAACTTGATTCTTCTTTTTGAGATAGAAAACAAATGTATTTAATCTCTTCTTCCTATTACCAATTTTCACCTCTCGGTCTTTCAATTGATAACTACAAACCTAGATTCAAATTCATCTCTCGATCCTTCTTTAAATCTTGATTCGATTAATTAAGCTCAAGACATTAAACCATGCTATTGAGTTTATTTATTCAAACATGCATCAGAAAAGATTATCAAAGCCCTAGAACCTGTTTGGGTTTCTAGCCACAAAACATCACTTGAATTAAAGCAAACATATTATTAAAGGACATAAATAACCTTGTAAGGACAATAGAAACCTTCATGGTCTTGGAAAAACTCTAATGTTACAATATTCTCAATAATAATAATGGTAAATTTTGAGCCTAATGAGTTTAATATTTATAGAGGAGCCAAAACATCTAAACTAGGTATTAGGCTAAAATATCAAAAATAACCAAAACAGGACAATTTCCCTTCTCGGGCTTCTGTGTCAATCGACACAGAGTGTGTCGATCGACACACATGCATCCATGTCGACTGGCAGTCTTCAACCTTCTTGTTGATCGACACCGAGCGTGTCGATCGACATCCATGCAAGTGTGTCGAGCCTCTTTTCCTGCTTTGCCTTCGATCGACATCCGGCCTCTATGTCAGTCGACATGCACCATATCGGCCGATACAGAGGTATTGCTTCGGGTTTTTGGCACGTCTTCCAACTTGGTCGACTTTGCGTGGGTTAATCGAAGCAGCAACTCTATACTTCACGGCTCTTTTCATCATTTGACCTCTTTTTAGCCTCAAATACCTACAAAACTCACCATTGAGAGCATACCATCCTCTGAAACATACTCATGCACGGAAATAACTAAAAAACTAATCAAAATATACTAAAACAATGGAGAAAAGCATGGATAAGTGTGTACAAATATGAGCTTTTCAAACCCCCCAAACTTGAATGTTTGATTGTCCTCAATCAAAAGAAAAGAAAGAAAAGAAATCTCTTGCAGTTGAAAGTGTAAAGCCTCACAAGATTCATCACAATCAAGGATCATCAATCTATATCACACAAGCAATTCGAAAGAGATAAGAAATCCATCAACTTCTGAAGACTCACAAGGAAGAGTTTCGCTCATTCACTCAAGTGTTTGGGTTTTCAATAAACGCACTCACAACATGTATGAAGAAATTTCTACCATAGGCTTGCAAAATTTCTAGAATCTCCACTACTCAAATGTGCACACAAGTCAAGAATCAGAAAGGACTTTGATTAGGTAGTAATGTAGGCTTTTTGTGAAGGGCAGGGAAATTTTGGCCAAGTGACTAAAAATCCATTGAGTTCATGACTCTCAACAAATCTAAACCACCTTCTTACAACATCTACCCATCTCCTAAGATTTTACAATCAAATCAAGACTCCTTTTTTTTTTCAAGTTCTTTTTGAATCCCTTATACCCTTTCAAAAGTTAACACATGTTTTCATTCATTTTTTTTTTCATAGGGCTTATGAGAATTCTAATTTCTTTTGAGCTTCACAACCATTCATCTTTATTCACCACTATACTACAAATTTCATTTTCACATCACACATCTAATCATCCTTATCCACCTTATATCTCATAGACAAGACAAAAACAATTATAACTCCATGAACATCTCATAGACAAGATAAAAAAATGGAATTAGGCACAATGGGGCTGACTAGGGATAGTTAAAATATATGAAGGGACGTGTTTAGGAATTGGGCTGACAAAGATGGCCTAAAATCATTTTCTATCCTTGTGCACACTATGCAGTCTCGAAATAGAACAGAAGCAAGTTCTAGAGAAATGAAAACATACAAGCGAATCTCACTTCAATCGAAAATAAAGCTCAAAAATCTCACTTGGGTTTAAAAATTTCTTCCTTAGTCAATTTCAACCAACTCAAACATCATTCAAGTGTAAGTTTCAATTAGATCCTATCATGTGGTATTCTACATTCATAGGCAATCAACCACAATCAAAATCAAATCAAACTATCCTCAATCGATTCCAAACTCACACTTTAGTTCGAATGGGATCAAAACTCATCAAGTTCCTCATCACTATATCCCTATTTTTTTCAAAGCAAAAATTTAAACAAACAAGAAAATAAAACAAATAAAGCAATAAAAAGGATAGATAAGTTCGAATTCTTGTCCACATCCCCCCAAACTTATTTCGAACTCGGAGAGTAAGAAAAAGTTTGAAAATTAGACAAGAATAAGAACGAGTACCTAACTGTTGATTTCAGACATCAACATTTTTATCCACCGGAGGTATCTGCGCTGCGCGACAAAGTTTTTGGTGCTGTCGGCACTCTGTGTCAATCGACATAGCCCTTGTCGATCGACAAAGAGCCTTCATGT
This sequence comes from Plectranthus barbatus, assembly GCA_026898455.1. Taxonomy (NCBI): domain Eukaryota; kingdom Viridiplantae; phylum Streptophyta; class Magnoliopsida; order Lamiales; family Lamiaceae; genus Plectranthus; species Plectranthus barbatus. Next base: position 146,054 of record JAPKLW010001329.1, on the reverse strand, counting down.
CGACTGCATCCTTGAGTCGAAGTGTAGCTCCGTCGTGACCTCTGTGTCGATCGACATCAGGCATGTCGATTGATACAGAGGTCGATCCTCCAAAATTTTTTTTCTCAAAAATAAATAAAATAAAGGAAAAATAGAAAATTTAAAGCAAAAGCGAAAAATGAAAACAAAACAAAAAATTGAAAAGAAAGCAAGTAAAAGGTTGGGTTACCTCCCAACAAGTGCTTTAGTTAACGTCGTAGCTCGACGGTACCTCTTTTCTCAAGTCCAAGGAGGGTGTGTACGGACTCGCCTTCCTCGAGCATCCACCATGTAGACCAGTCGATCTTGAATGACAGCAGTGAGCTCGGGACTAGATGGTGTAATTGGTAATTTTTCCATCTCATTCCCTCGCTCCCATTCTTGAGCGGCTTGGTCTTCTCTTTCTTCCTCGGTCTCTTCCTCTTCATCCTCAAAGTCTTCACTCGAGGTGATCCTGTAGCATTCAGATTGCTGTCGGCTTCTGTCGAGCTTGAATGTGGTCCTCTCATCATTTGCTCGTAAGTTGATCTCTCATCCTCGGCAGTCAAGCAAGGCAGCACTCGTGTCCATAACTCTCGTCCCAAGAAAAGGGGTGTGCTGCCATCCTCCTTCATGTCCAAGACTACGAAATCTGCAGGAAAAATAAGATGACCCACATGAATGAGAACATCTTCAAGTATACCTTTTGGGCGAGACACAGATCGGTCCGCCATCTGCAGTGTGATGGTAGTCGGCCTCAATTCTCCAATGTTGAGGCGCTGGAAGATGGAATAGGGCATCAGATTGATGCTGGCACCAGTGTTGCACAGCACCTTCTCGAACTCAATCCCCCCGATATCGACTGGAATCGAGAAGCATCCTGGATCACTACTTTTGATTGGAATCTTCTTTTGGAGGAGTAGGTTGCACTGCTCATGAAGCTTGACAGTTGAATTCTCCACGAAGTGCTTCTTCTCGCTCATGAATTTACGGAGATACTTCATGTAGCTTGGAATCTCTCTCAAAGCTTCAATCAATGGTAAGTTAATACTTACCTTTTTCAAATTATCCACAAATCTTGAGAACTTGGAGTCCTCCTTCTACTTGGCAAATCATTGAGGAAAGGGCATCGGAGGTAGTTGAGCAGCTTTGGAACTTGAATTTTTGTGCTGGGGAGGTCTCTGTGTCAACTGGGCAGCAGGTGTGTCGACTTGTCCTCCGTGTCGATCGACAGGGGTTGTGTCGGTCTACACACCCACAGAACTCCTGTCGATCGGCTCTTCTTCATCGCTCGACATTCCATCATCCTCTTGTCCTCTGCATCGATCGAGCTGGCTCCTCATCCTTTTTTTCCCCAAACTTGTTTTGGGGCATGCTCGGACCTGTGTAACTGGTTTCAGATCTCAGTTTTATGGCTTTGCACTCCTTTTGATTCTTTGGGTTCACCTCGGTGTTGCTCGGCAGCTTCCCTTGCTTATGTTGCGTACCAAGTGAGGTAGAAATCTAGCTGACTTGCATCTCGATGATCTGCACGTGCTTTCCAAGCCTATCCACCTTAGTGTTGACCCTTGCAACTTCTTGCTCAATCTTGCCAACCCGGCAGTCGGAATCTTTGAAGAATTTTTGTAGCACCTCGTCGAGGCTCTCCTTCTTCTTCTCCACAATTTCACCATTTTGCACATCAAAATCTGGTGAAGGGTGTTCGGCACCTTCAGGCTGAGCATAGGAAAACCCGGGATGAGCTCTTTGGTGGTAATGTTGATATCCCCCTTGTCGGTATTGATTTTGATAACCACCACGGTTCATATAGTTCACATCGGCGACGGGATCAACCTGTGCAACAGAAACACAAGCAGCATTAGATGTCAGTTTCTCCATCTCCCCTTGAGCTTCTCGATTTCCTTCTTGAGAGTGTCATCTTCCTTCTTCTCCACAGCTCTGACTTGAGGTCTCTTTGGATTGGACCATTGCTGAGTGTGCAAGGCCATCTTCTTGAACAGCTTGAGGGCTTTTTCAGGTGACTTGCTCATCAAAGAACCTCCCGCGCCATTATCAACGGACTCTTGAGTTCTTTCATTCATCCCTCAGTAGAAGATGTGGGCCTGCTCCTCGGTATCAACTCCATTGCCCGGATAGCTCCTCATCAGCTCATTAAACATGCTCCAAGCCTCGAACAAGGACTCATCCATCTTTTGGTGCAACTGCAGGATCTCCATCTTCTTCTGAATGATCACAAAAAGTGGAAAGAAGGCGCCGAAGAACTCTGCTTGGAGATCTACCCAAGTGCGAATGCTGCTGCAATCTAGGGCTGTAAACCACGTCCGAGTCTGATCCCGAAGTGAGAAGGGAAACAAGCGCAGACGGATCACATCCTGGCTAACTCTGTTCTGCTTGATGGTATCACACACCTCCACAAACATTCTGAGATGGGTGTACGGATCCTCCACTGCTCGGCCACCATAATGGTTCTGTTGAACCATCTGAATAAAGCCTGTTTTGAGTTCAAAGCTATTGGCAGTGATACCAATAACAAATCCCTCATTGTCGAGCTGTGGTCTGTACTTCTTTGTCATGGCGTTTGGATCCTCATCGTCGGAGTCCTCTTGGCGGCGCCTTTCTCTTTCTCTCCTTGCAGCCTCGAGCCTGTTTGCCTCTCTTTCAGCCATCAATTGCTTGATGATGTCCTTCATGTGGTTGACTTATTGGACTAGCAGAAGGGCATTCTCTTGAGTTATGAGATGTGAGTCTGGATCCTCCAAGTGTGGTATGGTGTTGTTTCCTCTTCATTTGGGTTGTTTGGTTGAGCCATGTTGATGGTTGTGCTTTGTTTTTCCTTGCTTTTCCTCCTCCGGACTGTGGCCTCGATTTTTGGATCAAAAACTTCGAGTGGTTTGCCCTGAGCCCTCGTATTCATGCAACATGAGAAAAAATAGTTTCAGAAATTAGCCTCTGTGTCAACTGACACGGGCTGTGTCGATGGACACGGACGACACGGCTGTGTTGACCGATACGGTGCGTGTCAACCGAAACAGAGCGCAAAAATAGAAAATTTACACACGCACATAACACAAAAATTAAAGCAAAAATAAAAATAAAAATTCAATCCAACAAATATAAAAAATAAACTAATATCAAGATAGAATCTAACAGTCCCCGACAACGGCGTCAATTTGACAACCGCAGAAACAGTGGCAAATATATTTATAATTTTCACCCTAAGGTGGTCAAACCCACAGGGACTGTGTAATGAAACTATCCTAAGTACTAGCTATAGTTCTTAAACTATAGTTGTTTGAGTGATTTGAAAAGGGATTTGGTTTTTGAAATTGAAAGATAACAATGTATAAAATTAAATGTTTTTTAAAAACAATATATAAAGATACAGATTCTAGGGCAGATAATCTAATCATCAACATGCAAATTCATCAACTCAGCAATGGGGATTAATTCAGATTCATATGGATAAAATTCCTTGGTTAGGCAATTAAACCCTAGATTACTAAATTGTGACTATCTCCTCTCTGTCTCAAGAACAAAAAATTAGTCAATCTCAATAATTATCTAATTAAATCATACAACTTGATTCTTCTTTTTTGAGACATAAAACAAATGTATTTAGTCTCTTCTTCCTATTACCAATTTTCACCTCTCGGTCTTTCAATTTATAACTACAAACCTAGATTCAAATTATTCTCTTGATCCTTCTTTAAATCTAGATTCGATTAATTATGCTCAAGAGATTAAACCGTGCTATTTAGTTGATTTATTCAAACATGCATCAAAAAAGATTATCAAAGCCCTAGAACCTACTAGGGTTTCTAGCCACAAAACATCACTTAAATTAAAGCAAACATATTATTAAAGGACACAAATTACCATGTAAGGACAATAGGAACCTTCAAGGTCTTGGAAAAACTCTAATGTTACAATATTCTCAATAATAATAATGATAAATTTTAAGCCTAATGAGTTTAATATTTATAGGGGAGCCAAAACATCTAAACTAGGTATTGGGCTAAAATATCAAAAATAACCAAAACAGGACAATTTCACTTCTCGGGCTTCTGTGTCGATCGACACAGAGTGTGTCGATCGACACACATGCATCCATGTCGACTAGCAGTCTTCAACCTTCGTGTCAATTGACATCGAGCGTGTCGATTGACATGCATGCAAGTATGTCGAGCCTCTCTTCCTGCTTTGCCTTCGATCGACATCCGGCCTCTGTGTCGGTCGACACAGAGGTATTGCTTCGGGTTTTTGGCACGTCTTGCAACTTGGTCGCCTTCCCGTGTGTCAATCAAAGCAGCAACTTTATTCTTCACGGCTCTTTTCATGATTTGACCTCTTTTTAGCCTCAAATACCTACAAAACTCACCATTGAGAGCATAACATCCTCTAAAACATACTTATGCACGGAAATAACTAAAAACCTAATCTAAATATACTAAAACAATGGAGAAAAATATGGATAAGTGAGTACAAATATGAGCTTATCAGCAGCGAAAGTAAGTTTAATATGCACTTGTTCTCTGAAACTGACTGAAACTCAGTTTCAGGTTACGAAAAGTTAGTTTAAGCTTAGAAAGTTATTAAGTAAGTTTCACAAGTATACACTTCAATACTTGACTAAGTATTTAAGGTTTTAAAGAAAGCTTGATAAACTTAAGTAAGGAAACTTAAATAAAGCGACTAAAATGACTCAGGATATTATAGTGGTTCGGACTTAATATCCTACGTCCACTCTTCTGAATTTAATTTGGAATCCTCTAAGTATGATTACAAGTCTCCTTACGATCTATGAACAGCCCGTCGGCACTCCGTCCTTTGGTTTGCTGTCGTCACTCGTCGAGGAACTCCTTGCTAACTTAGTCTTCAGGTCGAAGTGAGGACGCACCCCGCAACCCTCTTCCTAGTAGGTTGGATGTTTCCTCGTTGTTCCTAGAACTCAGTGTGTTGGCAAACGCCCGTGAGAATCAATATCCCAGAGTAGGATATTGATTTCTATGAATATAGATTTGGAAAAGTTATATTCACCAATGGAATAGCTTCAGCTTTAAGCTTCAGCTTCTTGCTCTTAGATAGAAGCACGATAGTTAATAACTTAAGTTAGAAACTTAAGTCTCATGTATAAAGTACACGGAATTTCAGAGATTGAGTAGAAAGTTGCGCAGAGCTTCAGCGTATCTTATCGTGAGAGTTCGTAACCTTTTTCAGATTGAAATATCGGGGTATTTATAGGCGAATCTTTGGCTGTTTGAAATTCTGCCCATTAGACACACAATTCTAGTCGTTAGAGAAGTGGAGAATGTCGTCCAATCATAGCCCATGCTTTAGTCTGCTCTGCTGTGCTCTGCCACCTGTTATCTGCTTTGGCAGTGTACTTTCCACCAACTTTGTGTCAAACTAAGTTTCAATCCGAGGAATCCAAGTATGGGACATCTTCGTACTGACTTTTACATTGAATTTGTTCGCCTTTAAGTCTGACTTCGATTCACCTTGTGTTCCTCGTGCTTTTGAAATAAAGGCCTCCATACTAACATTCCAAAGTCAGTATGGGCATCTCTTATACTGGCTTCCCAAAGTCAGTATGGTGACCTCTATACTGACTTCCCAAGGTCAGTATAGGCCATAGCCATACTTTGTGAAACTAAGTTTCAAGCACGAACACTTCTTCAAATCTCAAGCATCTTCTTCGCTCGGTCTTTAACACCTAAGTTTCTATTACAACTCAATCAAATCCTATACAAAGCATTACATTTTAATGACTCTAGAAACTTAGTGCTAAAGTAAGTTTTGACATATCAAAACATCAAATAAGGAGATAAACTAAAACTTAGTTTCTAACAATTTCCCCCTTTTTGATATTGTCAAAACTACTTACTACAGTCAGAAAGAAAAGGAAGCATGGTGTACTAAGCTTACACAAGACACTACTCAGTACATGAGTCCTTATTCTGACCTACTCTAATTGATCTTCCCCCTGAATTGGAGAGATATTTCTCGTTTAAAATCAAAAGAGCGAAAAAGTAAGTTTGCTGCTCACATTTGGAAAAGTGAGTTCGGCCAGGTTAAAAATTTAGAAGAGAGAGAGAGAGAGATAGACAATGAGTGATTGTCTAAAGGTCAGTTTCCAAACTTTCATTAATGAGTAAGAAGATTACATGTACAATGAAAGTCAGAAAACTAAGCTTTCAAAAGGACTAAGTACAAAAAACTCAGTATACCAGGAGAGTTATGGAGGAGGAGGATCAGATGCAGATGATGAAGATCCAGAAAGTTTTGCAACCAAATCAGCAAGTAGATTGAATTGATCCTGCCTCGTTTTCTCTTCAGCTTCCTCCCTTCTCAGTCTCTCCTCTTTCTCTCTTTCTTCTTTCAGCCTTTGCTCTTCCTTTTCTTTCAGCCTGTCCTCTTCCCCCTTTTTGAAAATTTCAACTAAGGTAGACACCGTATATTTGATGGAGGAAATGGACTGTGAGGTTTCAACATCTTTTCTGTCTTTTTCATCCAGGCGAGCCTTGATCTCCTCAATCTGAGTTTGGAAGAGAGTCAGCATGGCAGTGGGTACGACTTCAGAAGTAGTTTGTAGAGCACAACCAAGCATCTCCGTTACAGCCAGGGTGGATGCAAGAGGCACCATCACCAATTGCCTGACTCGCTCGGGGTGCTTGCTTTAACCCATAGAGAGCCTTTCTCAATTTGTAAAATTGGTTTTCGTCTTCGAAGCCTGGGGGCTGTTCAACATATACTTTCTCCTTAAGCTTCCCATTTAGAAATGCACTCTTCACATCTATCTGGAACACTATGAAGTTGAAGTGCGCGGCATAAGCTAAGAATAATCTTATGGCCTTGAGTCTGGCTACTGGAGCGAAGGTCTCTTCAAAAACTATCCCTTCACATTGAGCATATCTCTTTGCTACTAGCCTCGCTTTGTTTCTTATGATGTTTCCAATTTCATCTCTCTTGTTCTTGAAGACCCACTTCGTGCCAATAACAGATTGATGAGTTAGTCGATCCACCAAGTACCATACTTCATTCCTCTTAAACTCAGTAAGCTCCTTTTGCATGGCATTGATCCAATTCGTGGACTTTAGAGCATCTCCTAGGCTCTGGATTTTGAGAGATAAAGCAAGTAAGTAGAGCACTTCCTTGCCTCGTGCGGACTTGGTTGGCAATGTTGTCTAGCACGGCATCTTCTGGATGGTGTCGCAACCACTTTGGCCTCTGGAGCTGAGTAACCTCAACAGCTTGAATGAAAGCTACAGGAAAGTCAGTACCGTAGGTTTCTGATACTAGAACTAAGGTCAAGGTTGACTCCACCATGACTAGATCTTCCACTGGAACTTGATCTTCTGCTCCTGAATTAGATCCTTCTTCTCCAGTGGAAGCTTCTACAATCTCTAGCCTTCGTTCTTCTAGATTCACCTCTTTAGGGTTGGCATCTTCAGGATGAGCATCTTCATCTCCGGGAAAGTTAGCATGGGCAGGCAAGGCAGTTTCAGCTTGGCCATCTGACTCAGTTTCAGCTTGGGCTCCTGAAGTTCCCCTTTGATTTATACCTGCATTAAGAGTTAGTGAATCTAAGGCCTCAGCAAGGACAATTGCATCATCGGCCCGGTCCTCGGATCACTTGCATGGTCGGTCATAGATCTAGCTTGAGAAACTGCATTAATATCTTCTTTTTCAGAACTCAGTTTCTCACAAGCATCCTTGATCTCACGATCATCAAGCTCCAGGTCCTTCAAGGTCCTGCACACTAAAATAGACTCATCAAACACAACACAACATGTTACCTCCACAAGTCCCGTAGTCTTGTTGAGTACCCTATATCCCTTGTATGAAGGGTCCATAACCAAGGAACACACCTTCATCCATCTTGGGACTAAAGGTATTCAACTTAGACTTTCCATTATTATGGATGTAACATGGAGAACCAAATGCAAATAGATGAGCTATAGAAGGCTTACGACCATTGTAGACCTTGTAGGGGGTTTTGTGATGATGGCTGTTGATGGCGCTTCTATTCTGAGTATAGCACACCGTCATCAAGGCTTCTCCCCAATAACCTTCTTTCAAGTCTGCTTCAGCAAACATGGTCCTCACTGCTTCTTTGAGTGTGTGGTTCCTTCATTCAGCGAAACCATTTTGTTGGGGAGTCCTTGGAGCTGACTTCTCATGAGCGATCCCAGCATCAGCACAGAAGTCTATTAGTGGCCCGTTGCAAAACTCAGTTCTGTTGTTGGAGCGAATCCTCTTCACGGTCACTCCCTTGTTGTTTTGCACTTGTAAAATGAGTTCTGGCAACTGGATCTTGACTTCATCCTTAGTCTTAATGAGCCTCACCCAAGTATACCTCGAGTAGTCATCAACTACAGCGAGTGTGAATCTTTTACCTCCAATGGTGGGTGGCTTCACAGGTCTGAACAGGTCCATATCCAGCAGCTCCAGGATCCTATCCGTGCTTGCTATGATGGGGTAGTTTTTGAATGATGCTTTTGTTTGCTTCCCCATCTTGCACGCCTTGCAGACACCTTCCTTTTTTAATCCAGTTTGTGGAAGACCTTCCACAAGTTTATGCTTTGCTAGGTGTCTGATCGATTGGAAGTGGCTTAGTCTTTTATGCCACAACCAATTGACTCCTTCGTGGGATGAGCTTGTTGCGACAAGGCACGTGTCAGGTTGTCCGCTCTCCCAATCCACAATATACAAGCTTCCTTTCTTGACTCCTTTGAGCATGATCTCCTTGGAATCTGTCTCTTTGATCAGGCATTCAGCTTCGGCAAACGTCACCTCGAACCCACTTTGAATAAGCTGACTTATGCTGAGTAAGTTGTAATTTGTTGTTGATTGTGATTCCATTGTACTCGACACATCCTTTGCCTATGACCCTCCCCTAGGAATCGTCTCCAAAGAAAATAGGGGGTCCTCTCGCCATATGTAGATTTTAGAGTAGGTCCTTTTCTCCAGTCATGTGGGCAGAGCACCCATTATCCGTTATCCATGCTCTTTTCTTCTTTTTAAGCTAGATCTGGCAACCCTGTTCCTGCAAAATAAAAAAGGTTAGACTCTAGGTACCCGAGCTTCTGCGGATCCCGCTGGGTTAGTCTTTGGAATCTATCCCTTTGGAATCCAAATTTGCTTCACTTTGAGCTTAGGTGTAACCTTCTCCACCTTTCTCTTCCTTCTAAAATAGTGAATGCTATTTTGATGCACATGAGAAGGAGTAGTGGGTGTGTGCAAAACCTTATGAGAAATTGAGTTTCTCGAAACTAAGTTTCCTGGAACTGAGTTCCTAGAAATTGAGTTTCTTGAAACTAAGTTTCTGTTAGATTCTCAGAAATCAAGTACGGGGTGATTAGTCTTCCTAGACCTTGAAATAGAAAGCTGATAGGGCTCAGACCTCGAGTAGTTGTCCCTTCTACTCGGATAAGTCCTCTTCACATACGAACTATGATTGAAGGACCTCGAATTTCTTGAATCTGGAAATGATACTGACTTCATGCGAAGGTTAGTCTTAGTTGTTGAAGTGGGTTTCCTTGCATTAGGAACGGTTTGCTTCACCCACTTCTTGGGCATACTTAGCTTCATCTCAGGTTTATTTGGTTTTGAAACCAAATTACTTTTAAGCTTGGGGACTGAAGTCATTTTTGAAATTGGCTTTTGTCCTTTGCCCTGACTGGCCAATGTGGAGTCCTTGTCAAGACTGACTACTCCTTTTCCCCAACAACTTAATCTCTAAACCAGAATCCTTTTTTAAATGATGATTCGATATATTTCTGGTTTCAGAAGTTGATGCATGATTGCTCGTATTGTCCTCATTAAAACCTAAACCTGATTTGTCTGGGGGATCTCTTTGACAGTTCAAGGTCTCAGCAACTTTGCTGGAACTCGAATATAGAGAACAAATCAGCTTTTGATCTTGAGCAATTTGATTCGCATTCTTCAGAAATGTTTTTAAAATTTACGAGTAAGACAGAATGCTCCTCTCTAAGCTTGGTCAAATCCTCAATAAGTGACCTTGATCCTTCGATCTCCTTGCTCAACTCCGAAACCTTAAGTTTCAGTGAGTCATTTTCTCCTACCTAGGCATTTTTCAATTTGTAAAATTTTGAAAATTCTTTATTTAAGATTTCAATAGTGACATCCTATGAATCCAAGCAATGTAATTCAGTGTCCTCTTTGATGCAAGCATGAGAACTAGAAACCGAGTTTGAGGTTATTGCCAAGTTTGGAGACTTAGCTTCTGGTTCTTCTCCTTCAGAGTCCAAGACTTCTTCTCCAAGCTTGGCCATGAAGACCAGAGAGCTTCATCTTTGTCTTCATCTCCGGATGTATAATATCCATCATCATTATTCGGGATGTTCGAAACCTCAGTTCTGGACAGCATAGCCTTTGCCACGGCTCTTGAAGCTTTCTTCTCAAATATTCTTTTGAGACGCTCTCTCTCCTCCTTAGATACCAGTAGGCATTCGTACTTGAGGTGGCTTGGAGAGTTACATTCGAAACATGCTTTGGGAGGTCTTTCGCTAAACTTTTATTCACTGCCTTGTAAATTTTCGGTCTTGGCCTTTACCTTTTCCAGAAGCTTAGTCAGCTTCCTCATCTTTTCTTCAAGCTCAGCAACTGAGCTCACTTCCTCTTTCTTCTGAGTATAGGAAGGCGTTGGTGCTGACTTTGATGCAGAGCTTTGACCGGCTGCTCTGTCAGCTTGGCAAGGCTTCTGGGGCCTCCTCTTGAAATCTCTCTTGACAAAGAAGGCTGCATCCTCCTCAGGCTGTGTTCTCACACTTCTTACTGCCTCGTTCCTGTTTGCCATTTGAATATCCCTCTCATGAGCTTGGAGCTGGGCGAACACACATAGAACTGATTTTACAATCTCTACTGGAATCCCTAGTTGTCGAAGCTCTCGAATATGATAATGCAAAGCAGGTATGGGATTTTCTTGGTACTCTCTGTCAGGAAACGGACCAGATGAAGCACAACAAGCTTCAAGTATGCGTGGACAAATACGAGTCTTTCCAGCTACTCCCTGGAGAGAATATCAAATCCATGGAGGCTCGCTTCAATGCCATAGTATGCGAGCTATATAATCTTGGAAGAGAGTATACAGTTGTTGATCTGAACGCAAAAATTCTCTCCAAAATGCCCAAGGAGGACTGGTTCGTGAAGGTCACCAGCCAAAAAGAAAAGGACCTGTACTGCGTCTAGTTGAGCACGGACTTTATCTTCGGCAGTCCACTCAGCATAAGGTTTGTCAATGATCTCTGGACCGATAGCTCCTCCAAGCTGAGTGTTGATCTTCGTAATCTTGATAGGTTCGTTGGCTATAGCATCCGCCATTTCTGGATGGATGTTCTTCAACATGATCAGGGACCTCTTCCTCTATATATTGAAATTCTCTAGGGAGTATTTGGGAAGCTTGGTAATATGAGCCATCTTTATATAACTAAGCTAAGACACAAGAAACAAACAAGTACAAGGAAAAAGATGTGGTCCTAAGTGACTCAACACAACCAGTTGATCTGTAAGAACATTGGCGTGTGATACCACTTGAGATAGATTGAATACAACATCTTCTGGATGAAGCAAAATAAAGTTTAAGCTCAGAAAGTTATTAAGTAAGTTTCACAAGTATACACTTCAATACTTGGTTAAGTATTGAAGGTTTTAAAGTAAGCTTGATAAACTTAAGTAAGGAAACTTAAATAAAGCGAGCAAAATAACTCAGGATATTTAATATCCTACGTCCACGCTTCCGAACTTAATCAAGAATCCACTAAGTATGATTACAAGTCTCCTTACGATCTATGAACAGCCCGTCAACACTCCGTCCTTTGATTTGCTGTAGTCACTCGCCTAAGAACTCCTTGCTGACTTAGTCTTCAGGTCGAATTGAGGACGCACCCCGCAACTTTCTTTCCTGGTAGGTTGGATGTTTCCTCGTTCTTCCCAGAACACAGTGTGTTGGCAAATGCCCGTGATAAGCTCGTATTTACACTCACTTATCCATGTTTTTCTCCTTTGTTTTAGTGCAATTAGATTAGTTTTTAGTTGTTTTCGTGCATGAGTGCTTTATAGAGGATGTTATACTTTGTATGCTAAGTTTTGTAGGTATTTGGGGCTAAAAGTGAGCAAAATATGAGAAGAGCCGAGTTTGACAGAGTTGCTGCTTCGATTGACACACAGAAAGTCGATCGAGTTGGGAGACATGCCAAAACCCGAAGCATTACCTCTGTGTCGACTGACAGGGAGCATGTCGATCGACACAGAGGTCAGATGTCGATCGAGAGGCAAGGTAGAAGAGAGATTCGATACTCGCGTGTATGTCGATCGACATACTCCGCGTCGATTGACACAAAGGTTAAAGATGGATCGAACGACAAGGAAGCCAAAAGGGAATCGACGCCATACATGTGTGTCGATCGACACTCAGCATGTCAATCGACACAGGAGTCCGAGAAGGGAATTTTTCCCAGTTTGGTTATTTTTTATATTTTAGCCCAATACCCTGTTTAGATGTTTTCACTCCTCTATAAATACCAAACTCACTAGGGCATGAAATTATCTTTTTCATTACTTAGATATTATTCAACATTGGAGTTTTCGAAGACTTTTCGAGGTTCCTATTTTACTTGTAAGTTATGAATAATATGTTTTCTTTAATTCAAGTCATGTTTAGTGGCTAGAGACCCTAACAAGTTCTAAGGTTTTGATAATCTGTCTGATGCATGCATGAATGATTCAACTCAATAAGCATGGTTCAATTCTTGGTTTTAATTTAATCAAATCTAGAATTAATGAAGGATTGAGAGATGAAATTAATCAAGGTTTGCATGTTATTATTTGAAGGACCGAGAGGGGAAGATTAGTAATAGGAAGAGAGAATTGAATGCAATTGTTTTCTGTCTCAAAAGGAAGAATCAATTTGTAGGATTAATTAGATAATTATCGAGATTGGCTAATATTGTGTTCTTGAGACCGAGAGGAGATAGTCACATACTAGTAATCTAGGGTTTAATTGCCTAACCAAGGAATTTTATCCATTTGAATCTAATTTATTCCCCATTGCTGAGTTGATGAATTTTGCATGTTGATGATTGGATTATCTGCTCTGGAGTCTGTATCTTTAAATTATGTTTTCAAAACCCTTTATTTTTCTGCATTGTTATCTTTAAAATTTCAAAACCAAAACCCTTATTCGATTTGCTCAAATAACTATGGTTTGAAAACTATGGCTAGTACATAGGATAGTTTCGTTATACAGTCTCTGTGGATTCAACAACCTTAGAGTTTATAAATTTATTTGCATCACTATATTATAATTTATCTGTTCAATATAACAGAGTGATCAAATTGGCGTCGTTGCCGGGGACTGTTAGATTCTATTTTATTATTAGTTTCTTTTTAAATCTGTTGGATTGAGTTTTTATTTTTATTTTTAATTTTGTTTTTAATTTTCATGTTAGTGTGCATGGGTGATTTTCTGAATTTGCGCTCTGTATCGATCGACACTCTGCGTGTCGATCGACACAACCGCATCATTCGTGTCGATCAACAGGGCCCCTGTCGATCGATACAGAGGCTGATTTCTGAAGTTTCTTTTTCTCAAGTTGCATGAACACGAGGGCTCAGGGCAAACCACTCGAAGATTTCGACCCAGAAATCAAGGCCACAGTCCGGAAGAGGAAAAGCAAGGAAAAACAAAGCACAAACATCAACATGGCTCAACCACACAACCCAAATGACGAAGACGATCCAAACATGCCACCCTTGGAGGATCCCGAGACACAAATCATAACTCAAGGGAATGTCCTTCTTCTAGTCCAAGAAGTCAACCACATGAAGGAGATCATCAAGCAATTGATGGCTGAAAGACAAGCAGACAAACTCGAAGCTGCAATGAGAGAAATAGAACGAGAAAGAGAGAGGCGTCGCCAAGAGGACTCCGATAATGAGGATCCGAATGCCATGGCAAGGAGGTACAGACCACAGCCCGGCAATGAGGGATTTGTTATTGGTATCACTGCCAATAACTTTGAACTCAAAACCGGTTTGATTCAGATGGTTCAACAGAACCAATTTGGTGGCCGAGCAGTGGAGGATCCCTACACTCATCTCTGAATGTTCGTGGAGGTGTGTGAGACCATCAAGAAGAATGGAGTCAGCCCTTTTCACTACGGGATCAGGCTAGGATGTGGTTTACAGCCCTGGATTGCAACAGCATCCGCACTTGGGCAAATCTCCGAGCAGAGTTTCTCGTCGCTTTCTTTCCACCTTCTGTGATCATTTAGAAGAAGATGGAGATCCTGCAGTTCCACCAGAAGATGGATGAGTCTTTGTTTGAGGCGTGGAGCAGGTTCAATGAGATATTGAGGAGTTGTCCGGGCCATGGAGTTGACACTGCGGAGCAGGCCCATATCTTCTACCGAGGGATGAACAAAAGGACACAAGAGTCAGTGGGCAATGTAGCCGGAGGATCCGTGATGAGCAAGTTTGCCGACAAAGCCCTCAAGCTATTCAAGAAGATGGCCTTGCATACTCAACAATGGGCCAATCCAAGGAGACCTCAAGTGAAGGCAGTGGAGAAGAAGGAGGATGACACCCTCAAGAAGGAGATCGAAAAGCTTAAAGGGGAGATGGAGAAACTGACATCTAGTGCTTGTGTTTCTGTTGCACGGGTTGATCCCGTCGCCGACATGAACTACATGTATCGAGGTGGATATCAAAATCATTACCTGCAAGGGGGATACCAGCACTACCCACCGAGAGCTCATCCCGGATTTTCATATGCTCAACCTAAAGGTGCCGAACACCCTCCACCAGATTTTGATGTGCAAAATGGAGAGATCGTGGAAAAGAAGGAGAGCCTCGATGAGGTGTTGCAAAAGTTCATCAAGGCTTCCAACTATCGGGTTAGCAAAATCGAGAAAGAAGTGGCAGGGGTCAAGACTAAGGTGGACCTTCTTGGCAAGGTTGTGCAGATTATAGAGACGCAAGTCAGTCAGATTGCTACCTCACTTGGTACGCAACACAAGCAAGGGAAACAGCCGAGCACCACCGAAGTAAACCCCAAGAACCAAAAGGAGTGCAAAGCAATCAAGTTGAGGAGTGGAACCAGCTACCAAGGTCCGAGGATGCCCCAAAACGAGTTTGGGGGAGAAGAGGAGGAAATTCCCACAGGAATGCCCTCTGTTTCGACCGACACCCCCTGTGTCGATCAACACAGAGGACATGAAGAGGATGGAATGTTGAGTGATGAAGAGGTTTCGATTGATAGGAATTTTGCAGGTGTGTCGACCGACACACCCCCTGTCGATTGACACAGAGGGCCGGTCGACACACCTGCATCTCGGCCGACACAGATGCAACCCCAACTCAACAATCTGACTTCCAAAGCTGCTCCAACACCTCCGATGCCCTTTCCTTAACGGTTCGCCAAGTAAAGGGAGGACTCCAAGTTCTTGAGATTCGTGGAAAACTTGAAGAAGGTAAGTATCAACTTACCATTAATCGAGGCTTTGAGAGAGATCCTGGGCTACATGAAGTATCTCCGCAAGCTGATGAGTGAGAAGAAACACTTTGTGGAGAATACTACTGTGAAGATCCATGAGCAGTGCAGCCTACTCCTTCAAAAGAAGATTCCAATCAAGAGGAGTGATCTAGGATGCTTCTCGATTCCAGTCGAGATCGGGGGGATTGAATTCCAAAAGATGCTGTGCGACACCGGTGCCAGCATCAATCTGATGCCTTACTCCATCTTCAAGCGCCTCAACATTGGAGAACTGAGGCCGACTACAATCACACTGCAGATGGCAGTTCGATCTATGTCTCGCCCGAAAGGTATACTTGAGGATGTTCTCATTCGTGTGGGTCATCTAATTTTCCCTGCAGATTTTGTAGTGCTTGACATGAAGGTGAATAGCAACACACCTCTAATCTTGGGACGAGAGTTCTTGGATACAAGTGAAGCACTGATTGACTACCGAGGTGGAGAAACCACACTACGAGCCAATGATGAGAGGATCACATTCAAGCTCGACAAAAGTCGGCAGCAATCCGAATGCAATAGGATCACCTCCATTGAAGACTTTAAGGATGAGGTTGAAGAAATCGAGGAGGAAAGAGAGGACCGAGCTGCCATTGAATGGGTGCGAGGGGATGGGATGGCAAAATTTCCAATTACACCATCTCACCTCGAGCTCACTGCTATTATTCAAGATCGGTTTGTCTATATGGTGGATGCCCGAGAAGGATAGTCCGCACCAATCCTCCGTGGACTTGAGAAAAAGAGGTACCGTCGAGCTACGACGTTAACTAAGCACTTGTTGGGAGGTGACTCAACCTTTTAAATGCTTTCTTTTCAAATTGTGTTTTTATTTTTGAATTTGTGTTTTCCTTTTGTTTATTTTTCGAAAAAAAAGTTGGAGAATTTACCCCTGTTTCGATTGACATGCCCGATGTCGATTGACACAGAGGTATCGACGGAGCTACACTTTCGACCTGATGCAAGAGTAGACATGAAGGCTCTATGTCGATCGACAGGGCCCCTGTTGATCGACACAGAGTGCCAGCAGCTTCAAAACTTCATCGCGCAACGCTGATTCCTCCGGTGGATAAAAACATTGATGTCTGAGATCAACAGTCAGGTACAAGTTCTTATTCTTGTCTGATTATCAAACTTTTTCTAACTCTCCGAGTTCGAAATAAGTTTGGGGGGATGTGGACAAGAAATTCGAACTTTTCTATCCCTTTTATTTATTATGCTTTCTGTTATTTAAATTTCTGTTATTTAGGCCATCTTTGTTAGCCCAATTCCTAAACACTGTCCCTTTATATATTAAAACTATCCCTAGTCAGCCCCATTGTGCCTAACTCCATTTTTTTTATCTTGTCTATGAGATTTCATGGAGTTATAATGGTTTTTGTCTTGTCTATGAGATTTAAGGTGGGTAAGGATGGTTAGATGTGTGATGTGGAAAAGAAATTTGTAGTATAGTGGTGAATAAAGATGTATGGTTGTGAAGCTCAAAAGAAATTAGAATTCTCATAAGCCCTTTAGAAAAAAAAAAAGAGAGAGAATGGAAATATGTGTTAACTTTTGAAAGGGTATAAGAGATTCAAAAAGAGCTAGAAAGAAAAAAAAAGAAAATAAAAAAGAGGAATTTGATTGTAAAATTTGAGGAGAAAGGTGGATGAAGAGAATAGAGTGAATTAAGATTGATGGGGTGGACGCACTTGAGTTGATTTTGAGTCACTTGACCATATTTCTCTATCTTACACAAAAAGCCTACATTACAACCAAATGAAAAGTCCTTTCTGATTCTTGAATTGTGTGCACATTTGAGCAGTAGAGATTCTACAAATTTTGCAAGCCTATGGTAGAAATTTCTTCATACATGTTGTGAGTGCTTTCGTTGAAACCCAAACACTTGTGTGAATGAGCGAAACACTGTCTTGTGAGTCTTCCATAGTTGATGAATATCTTATCTCTTTCAAATTGCTTGTGTGATGTGGATTTTTAAACCCTAAGGTTGTCGAACCCCCAGAGACTGTATAACGAAATTATAACTTCATTCTTCCGTTTGCTGTCGTCACTCGCCTAGGAACTCCTTGCTGACTTAGTCTTCAGGTCGAAGTGAGGACGCACCCCGCAACCTTCTTCCTGGTAGGTTGGATGTTTCCTCGTTCTTCCCAGAACTCATTGTGTTTGCAAACGCCCATGAGAATCAATATCCCAGAGTAGGATATTGATTGCTATGAATATAACTTTGGAAAAGTTATATTCACCATTGGAATAGCTTCAGCTTTAAGCTTTAGCCTCATGCTCTTAGACAGAAGCACGACAGTGAATAACTTAAGTTAGAAACTTAAGTCTTGTGTATAAAGTACACGGAATTTCAGAGATTGAGTAGAAAGTTGAGTAGAGCTTCAGGGTATCTTATCGTGAGAGTTCGTAACCTTTTCAGTTTGAAATGTCCGGGTATTTATAGGGGAATCCTCGACTGTTTGAAATTTTGCCCGTTAGACATACAATTCTAGTCGTTAGAGACATGGAGAATGTTGTCCAATCATAGCCCATGCTTTAGTCTACTCTGCTCTGCCACCTGCTATCTGCTTTGGCAGTGTACTTTCCACCAACTTTGTGTCAGACCAAGTTTCAGTCCGAGGATTCCAAGTATGGGACATCCTCGTACTGACTTTTACATTGCATTTACTCGCTTTTAAGTCTGACTTCGATTCACCTTGTGTTCCTCGTGCTTTTAAAATAAAAGCCTCCATACTGACATTCCAAAGTCAGTATGGGCATCTCTTATATGACTTCCCAAAGTCAGTATGGTGACCTCTATACTGACTTCCCAAGGTCAGTATAGGGCATAGCCATACTTAGTTATACTAAGTTTCAAGCACGAACACTTATTCAAATCTCGAGCGTCTACTTCGCTCGGTCTTCAGCACCTAAATTTCTATTACAACTCGATCAAATCCTATACAAAGAATTACATTTTAATGACTCTAGAAAAAGTAACCGATAATTAAAAGTAACGATGAATGAAATTTAATGGAGATTAGACTTTAGAGATTATATTTTAATATTTAATTAAAAAATATAATCTATTAAATTCATTGATTATAATATAATATATAATGATATAAATATCTTTGCATATTAATTTTTATTACCTTGATCTCTCAATATCATATAATATATTATATATTAAGCAAAATAATTAGGACAATACATATGTAAATATTATCATATTAAACTCATTTAATTAATTATAGATTATAAGTAATGAATATTATCACGTGACATGGTGCACCAAAAAAATAATAATTTAATAGCTATAAATTATTACCTAATATAACTTGAACCAATTTTGGAAATTTAATTTGAGTAGGAAAATCTTTTTAGCTAGAAGTATTGCTTTTATATTTATACATATATACATTAATTAATTGATTACTCCTTAAATGATTCACTACTCAAAATAATATATGAAAATTGATTAGAAACACTCCAATGAAAAAAATACCATCATTTGTAATTAAACAATTATAAATATCGTGTGCATGTGAAACACCAATAAATTGGTCATGTTTGTTTTCAATTTAAAAGGAAAATAAATATGATTTTAATAAATAAATGTAAATAAATACTTAAACCTCGTGAAATATCTTTTTGTATACTGATGTTAAATAAATATATAATATTAATACATTGAATTTTCTTAAATTGGTTCAATAAGCATTCAAATATGTGTAATTTTTGGAAGCAATTATATCAAATTTAAATAATTAACATGATTAAGAAGTGAATAAATTAATGACTCACATCAAAATCTATGATTATTCATTCATATATAAACAAATTAAGATGTTCTTGACAAATCATATTTATTTAAAATGGATCCATTCATATATAAACCAAAAAAAAAAAATGTTATATGCAACTTTTAGCATCAATATAAATATATATAAGATATGTTATTTAATAATATATGTACGTACAAATTTATTCATGCACAACAAAAATAGGAGGATGTGATTTAATTTATTACATAAAAAGAGTACATTAGAAAAAATGAAATCTTCTTTAATTCGGATTGAGATCCTCAACTGTGCTTAAAGTGCAACACCTATGTTGTTCCTCATGAGGAATAAAAAATAATTATGATTGAAACTTTGTAGAACAGGAGATAATGTACTTTTAACACAACAAAAGATCTCAATCCCCTTTAATCGATGCTTCTTGAATTCCAAATAAGCACAAATCGAACCACTTCTTCATCTTCATCGGTAGTAGATTTCGTGCAAAACCTGATATGGATAAATATTTAGCTACAATCTCAAATGAGAATATAAACCAAATAAAATAATTAAATAAACATTATATAAACGCCTCAACATGAACAAATGATCACTGTTAAATTCTATGAAAAGACAACTATAACAAAAACAAAAAATGAGAATGGTTGACTATTTGTGCTAAATTTCTTGAGTATTTATACTAATTAAACTATAAAAAGACTTTAATGAAATAATTAATAATTTAAGTTTTTCATTTAATTATTATTATATATAATAAATGTTTTGTAACATCAATTTATATTTTTTAAGGTAAAAACTTGTAAATGGGCTGATATTAATTACACAAATTATATATAAAATTTTAAAGAATTATTGCACACTATTAAATTAGACGATACATATCAAACTTGCAATATATAGCTAATAAATATTATTAGAGGTATTAATTATGTTAATTTAATATTATTATAATGATTTTCATTATGCTAATATAATTTTTTCATAATTAATAAATTCATTGTTGTCCAATTGTTTATATTTTTTTTAGTTTGTTCTTTATTTTTATATTATTATTTATTAAATAGTTACACTAATTTTCATATTTGTTAAATAATTGTATTCTTAATTAGTATTCTTTATTATTGATTACAATAATTAATTTCCTTGTTTCCCCGGTAACTTTATTGTTTACATCATTTTATGTTTCATTGTTTTATTTTTAAATTAATTTAGCTTTTTGGATGTCATATCTGACGAAAAAAAGCTTTGTGAATTTTTCCTTTAAAATATATATAAACATAATCTCACGTAAACATAA
>JAPKLW010001329.1:114893-125028 GCA_026898455.1 Plectranthus barbatus | reverse complement strand
ACTCGAACAACGGCCGAGCTAGATTCTTGGTAAACATGTCGGCCAACTGAAGATTATATGGAATAAACTGCGTAATTAATTTGCCTGCCTGGACGAGCTCACGAACAAAGTGGTAATCGATATCAATATGCTTTGCGCGCTTATGAGAGATCGGATTTTGAGACAGAAATAATGCGCTGGAGTTATCACAAAGAAGCTTCAGAGGCGATGCAAGAGGAATGCCGAGCTCACGAAGTAGAGAGGACAACCAAATGACTTCGACTGCGGTATTGGCGAGCGCACGATATTCAGACTCGCAACTAGACCGTGCAACTGTAGGCTGCTTTTTGGCACTCCAAGAAACAATGTTTCCAGCGAGAAAAATGGAGTAACTATAGGTGGATCGTTGGCTGTCTATGCAACGCGCCCAACCCGCATCGGAATAGGCGATAATATCACAAATGGGGCTGCGACTGAAGGAGATGCCGTAGTTGATCGTGCCCTTAACGTAACATAGAATTTGCTTGACTGCTTGAAAATGATCATTTGTTGGAGCTTGAAGAAACTGACTCACCGTGTTGACTGCATAAGATAGCTCCGGGAGGGTGATAGTTAGATATTGCAACGCACCCACCAAAGAGCGGTAATGAGAGACATCCGAATGAGAAGATCCCTGTGCAGTGAGAGAGATGCCAACAACAAGAGGAGTGGAAACAGGCTTACTGTCAAGAAGATCCGATCTCTTAAGAATGTCGTGGGCGTATTTAGATTGACAAAGAAATAGCCCTGAAGAAGTAGGAATAACTTCTTGTCCTAGAAAATAGCTCAGACGACCCATGTCCTTAATTGCAAACTCGGCATGAAGGCGCGAAATTGATCGATAATTATTTTGATTAGCAATTTAGCTAAAGCTAATAATACAGCGGCAAATAAATTATCGAACCCAGAGGAGGGAAATATCGAAAACCCTATATACTAAATCGTAGCTTCTTGGATTATTGTTTAGGGACATTCAAAAGTTGGGTTTTAAACATTCAAAAAACAAAATAACTTGGAATTTAAAATTAAAACAGAAAATTGAAAATACTTTTGGATTCAAATATGGAAAACACAGATCCCAGGGTTTTCTACCTATTATACCTTACATGTAATGATGAATTGATTAATACCAATTTAATTCCTTATCGTAGTGGAACATCAGAAAACTATTATGAATTTCTAGTTCAGACAATTCATAAAGTAGATTAATTAATTATCTCTATCCTTTCGGTCTTAAGAATAATTTAATTAACTCCAGAACCCTACAGATTTATCCCTATAATCTATTTCTTTCCTTTCAGACGAGAAATCAGTTTATATTATGAAAACTCTTTTCCATTGAAAATTATTACCTTTTGAGTCTTTAATTATCAACTAATCAATCCTAAGATGTGGCCAGCAAACTAAGATTGCAAATTAAACCCTAGCTTTCATAAACTACGATAGGAAAGGCAAATTAATTCAATAAATCAAACATGCAGGCATAACAGTTCGAAACCTATAATCTATTAAGAGTTTAGTTACACATAATCATGACGAATATTATCAAGAAACGATAAAACCTGAAATTTATGTGCATAATTAAACTTGAATGTAGAAATCGATGCAGAAATCTCGACACATGAACTCCACAAGTTGACTCCAAACAGTTACAATTGCTGCTGGAAATTCAGTCTCTAAAATAATGCATCAGTCCTCTAATTTTCGACCTCTAGGGCTATTTATAATAGTGGTAGATGTATCCTATTAGGCCTAGGAGATTCGATACAACTCGATCTCCAAGTCTCGATTAAATCTTTTTAAAATTGGGTCGACATCGACCGACGTGGATGCTCGCTTCGATCCCAACTTCGATCTGCCATGCGATCGCTGCTGGACGTTGATGTTGACCGATGCATACTGGTATCGAATGATGTGGATCCTCATGCGTCGATCCTTCATTACTCTTGCCTCGATCGATCCAAATCACATCAAGTCAACCGACGCGGGGCTGCGTCAGTCAAAACCGAAGCTCCCACGAGTCATCTTCCTTATACTTAGCCAAATTCAATCCTAAACCTGCAAAACACACCACCACGAGCATAATACGTGCAAAAGCCCTTTCATGCATGATAAAATAAGTAAAATGCATTGAAAACAACTAAAACAATCTAAGAACTAATTGATAAGTTGGTGAAAATACGAACTTATCAACTCCCCAAAACTTAAACTATTGATCGTCCTCGATCAATTCACAGACAAGAATTCAAATCACATGCAGATACAAGTGTGCAATGCCTCACAAGTTCCTTACTATCCAAGTAGCACTCATCCACATAAATCACATAATCCAGACATAGTTCATATCATCAAGTTGTCGAAGAGGAACCTCACAGGGCACTGTTTGCACTCATCGTTCAAGTATTATGGGTATGTGTTTCTCTCAATTCAAGGCCAAAGCTCACACTTACCATAGGTTTGACAAGTTCCTCATCTCTCCACTGCTTAATAGTGTAGTTTTTCAGGGAATCAAATAGGTTTTAATTTGGTTGTAACGTGGCTTACCTAAGAAGGTGGGGTATTTTTGGCTAAGTGACTTAAGTTTTCTTCAATGTGATGTCAACACCAATCACACCACAACCACATCAACTCATCAACACCTCAATCAATTTTCTCTCTCTCTCTCTCTCTTTTTTCCTAGGGTCCATTCTCATTCATTTTTTTTTACACCACATTTATTTTTTGTGAACTTACATAATTTTTTTTCTATTTCTTTTATGTACTCGTGTTCACTCTTTTTTCATTTTCACTTTTGGGACCCTAATTCATTTTCACGCTTGGGAATCTAATTTTCATTTAATCCCCAAAAATTCACAACAAAATCCCAACAACCCCTATTGTCCAACCGTCTACTCCTCACATTTATCAACCATTCTAAATCAAAGAAAATTCATTTAAGGCTCAAATGGGCTACGGCCTACGAGTGGAGATAATCAAGGGTTAGTGTATGGGGAATGGGTTATGAAAGAACCTGCCTATAATCATTTTCCCCCTATTACTACACTTATGCAACCTCAAGAGAGAAACTTGTCAAATTCTAGAAGGTTATTGCTAAAGGCCTTGTCCCACATCAAACGAATAATAAGGCTCAAATTCTCACACAGGTTTAAATTTTGTTACTCTTCAACAATTATCAGATTCAAATAGTCCATCATGCACAATCACACATCCGAGAGCGACTTATCAAGCAAGTTACTCCTATCATTGGCTTCTCTATCACACAGATTTTCATTCCATATCTACAAATAATCAATCATAAACCAACTATTTTCGTTCTAGGGAGGACGAGTCAAATTCTCAAACCAACATCATCAAATAGTTCCGACTGCCTTAGGTTCAAAGCACCTAAAACAAAACTAAACTACTAACTAATGACAATATGCAGCAATTGTGACACGACTCCTACCTACGATGCATCAAACAGAAAGTAATAAATAAAATAAAGCAATAAAAATGTTTCCCTTTTCCACGTCCTCATCCCCCCAAACTTATTTCACTCGAAGGAGTGGAAAAGTTTGAAAGTCAGACTGGAAAAGAGAAACGGTACCTCAAGACTGGTCGGAAGGGCAAGTGTCATCATCCAACCTCCGTCGCCTCCATCGTCGATAGGTAGTCATGGGCTCAATGTAGAGATAAATCTCATCCATCCTCCCTGTCAAGTGCTGCAGCTGCGCATCGACTGACTCCCTATGGGATGCGCTGACCACTCGCTCCTCCTCAAATGAAGTGCACACTTCTCGATGGACGTGTGCATCTCCTCAAAGGAAGTGCGCTACTGCTCCATGAATGTGTACTGATGCTCATTGAAAGCGCGCTGCTGCTCGGCCAACTGTTGCTGCTGCTGCATAAAGGCCATATACTGAGCCCAATCCGGCTCAGCAGAACTCGAGCTCTCTCCACCAAAGAATGCAGTCCCCCGCTCCTCGGTGGCATCCCCCATCGCATCATCAGCTGTCACGGTGCCCTGCTGTCGGAGCTGTCACTGGCGCGGCTCCTCTCTCTCCTGCTCGGTGGTCAGAATGCGCTGATCAGGCCTCGTCTGTGGACGGTGCCGAAGGCATGACGTGGCGTCGCCTACTCCTCGCTGGCCGATGATAAGCTGCATATGAGCATCAGTGCTCATGAGCCAGTTGTCACGGAATTGTAAGTCCGTGACATGTGTCAAATTTGGCTGGGGAAGAGGGAAGAGATCGCCGTTGCAGAGTCTCCAGAACTAACCGCCTTGCGGCCGACAAGAAATCACCTGAATCTGTATAAGCTGCAAGTCATCGAGGCCGGCTGGCGTTGGACAAGCTGTCAAGTCCACAGTTGGGATCCCAAAGTGCCCGGCGATGGGGGTGATCAATCCCCCACTCTAGATAGTGCCGAACTTGGACCTCTTTTGCCTCTCCCAATTATCCATCACCAGTGCTGCCATACTGACCGGGGTCCTCGTGAGCATCTCCCAGAGGGCTAACAACTCGGGGAATCTGACCTTCCCACTCTCGTTCTTGCCGGCAACAGATACCCCCATGCATCGCTGGATGTAACGAAAAATGGGATTAGCGATAGAGGAGGCTTTGAAATTTCCTGAATCGAGATCCCCCCGCTCGTCAGCCTCTGATGCAATCTGTCTCCAGAATCCCACTGGATTAAAGTCCGCTAGGTGGTGGTACCATCCTCCAATAGGGCATCCAAAGATCTCGTCAAGCTGATTCCTTGTCAAGGAGAACCTCTGATTGCACAACTGGAAGTGGATGGCAAGAGGTTCAACATCCTGGCGCGCCTTTTCCACCATGAGTGTGGCGAAAAACTCCCGCACTAGGGAAGGGTATGTAATCCAGTGTGCGGTCATCCATCTCCTCCAGTTGACCCTTCTAAGGAAAGCCTCCACATCGGCTCGAATGCCCAGCTGGTGCATCGTGTGTGGGCAGGGATACCGGGTCTGGCGAATGGTGGCTCGGAGTAGCTTGTTATATGCCCTTTCTTCATCACCGGTCTGAAATACGGGTCTTGCCCCAGCCATGTGTAGTAGCTGCAATCAAAACAAACAAGCAAAATGAGCACATTGCAGCAGCAATTCAATTCCCATTCAAGAAGCAACAATGGAAAATTACATCCTACAAATCCAATATTCCCCCTCAAATTGCAATGCCCATTCAAAATTGAACTTACATTCATGCAATTCATGCCTAATACAAGAAAAATCAAACAATATAGGTACCCAGATCAAAAGCTTATCAATTCGTGCAAAAATCAAAGCAATATTGCAAAAAGGGTTACCACAAGTTTAAGTCCTACTCAATTAGATTCAAAATTGAGACAAGGCAAGGGTATACATCGACTAAACACATAACCCATATCAAACAATCGCCCGAAATAATCATTCAAGTCCTAAGTTCAAACTAGACAAGAAATTAACAATTCCAATGGTTCAAATTTCATAAAAACTTGAACAAGATTCACAAACCTCAATGTAATCGAAAGGGAATGAGTGTAGGAAGCATACCTAGTGTAGAACTTGTCGATTGAAGAGGGTGATTCGAGGGTTTTGCTGTTTAGAAGAAGTGTGCATCATGTGTGAAGTGAGGAGAAAGAAAGAAAAAACTTGTTTTAAACTTACAGACCCGCGCGTCCTATCTCTCGACTTCGACCGACGCGAGAGCTCCTCGGTCGATGTAAATTATTATTTTTTTAATTTTTTTAAATGTTTAAAAATGACAAATAAACCTGTTGACTTTGACTCAGTCTTCGATCGACAGCTGGACGTCGATCGACGTGTCTCGGAGCCGGTTGACGCGAACCACTCTCGACATCAATCGACGTGTAGGGCGTCGGTCGAAGTCAAGCCTCCGTCTGCCTTACGGGATGAATGAACTGCTAATAAAAAAACTAAGGCAAAATTTGATAAACTCTTACTTTGACTAAAAATTAACAGAATTAAAATTCAAAAACTCAAATTAAAGGAAAATTAAAACAAACACAACTAAATCGTTGGGTTACCTCCCAACAAGTGCTTGATTTAATGTCGCTAGTTCGACAATACCTGTGATCATGGGCGGTCTAGATAGTACACCTCCACAACACCAATTTGAAGCGGAGTGTAGTATTTCTTCAGCATTTGCCCATTTACCTTGAATATAGTTTCGTCTTGACCGGCCAGCTCAACCACGCCATTCGGGAAGGCGCAAACCACCGTGTAGGGGCCAGTCCACTTCGACTACAGCTTGCCAGGCATGAATCTAAGGCGGGAGTTGAAGAGGAGTACCTTATCGTCAGAATTGAAGACGTGCTGGCGAATCCCTCGATCGTGGAATCTCTTAGCCCGCATCTTGTAAATGACCTTGTTTTCATTAGCCTCGTCCCTAAAATCCTCCAACTCGTTCAGGGCCATGGCTCGATCAGCAGCGGCGAGCTTCCAATCCAAATCAAGCTCCTTCGTGGCTCTCCATGCCTTGTGTTCCATCTCGACCGAAAGATGACAAGATTTCCCAAACACCAGCTGGTATGGGGACATGCCTATGGGCGTCTTGTAAGCGGTGCGATACGCCCACAGTGCGTCATCAAGCTTCAAAGCCCAATCTTTCCTTTGTCTCACTGTCTTCTCCAGAATCTGCTTGATCTCGCGATTGGACAGCTCCGTTAAGCCATTCCCTTAAGGGTGATACGGAGTAGTGATGCGGTGCTTGACTCCATACCTTGCAAGCAAAGAAGCCAGTAACTTGTTACAGAAGTGAGAACCACCATTACTCACTAGAGCTCTCGGCGTCCCAAATCTAGTCACGAGCTTTTGCAGGAAGTTGATGACGACTTCGAAATTATTGGTGGTCGCCAGAATGGCTTCCACCCATCGCGATACATAATCCACCTCATGCAGAATGTAAGAAAACCCACGGGATGGCAGAAACGGCCCCATAAAGTCAATCCCCCACACATCGAATATCTCAACTTCAATCACCGGGGTCTGTGGCATCTCATCCCTCCGTGAAATATCGCCGGTCCTCTGGCAACGATCACAGCCTGTAATCCAGCCATGACAGACCTCGTGGATAGAAGGCCAGTAGAACCCACTCGCCCAAATCTTGAAGGCGGTCCGGTTTGCTGAGTGGGGACCACCACTAGGAGAGGAATGGCAAGCCTCATATATCTGCCGCCACTCTGACTGGGGAACATAACGGCGAATGATGTCGTCAGCACATGGACGCCACAGGTAGGGATCCTCCCAGTTGTAGAATCGAACGTCATGCAAGAACTTCTTCTTAGCATATAGAGAGGAGTCCGGTGGAAGATCACCAGTCACCAGATAATTTGCATAATCGGCATACCATGGTGTCTTGGGCTCGTATGTCTCCTGCAGATCCTGAATAGCACAAATCTGCTCATCCAGGAAGGTCTCTCGGATCCTCATCTACTGGTCATCCCCCTCGACCGGTGGCTCTAATGGTGATAAGTGATCCGCGATCACGTTCTCGCTTCCCTTCATGTCCTTGATCTCCAAGTCAAACTCTTGAAGGACCAGAATCCACCTAATCAGGCGGGGCTTGGCATCTTGCTTCGCGAACAAGTATCTGATGGCGGCGTGGTTAGTATAGACAATTGTTTTTGAACCTATCAGATAGGACCGAAATTTGTCAAATACATAGACCACTGCCAACTTCTCCTTCTCGGTAGTGGTGTAGTTGCACTGCGCTGGATTCATGCTCTTGCTGGCATAGTGGATGACATGGAACATTTTGCCTTTCATCTGACCCAAGGCAGCTCCAACTGCGAAGTCACTGGCATCACACATAAGGATGAACGGCTCACTCCAATCCGGCGATGTCAAAACTGGTGAAATCACTAAGGCCTTCTTCAGTCTCTCGAAAGCCTGCACACAATCATCATCAAAAATGAAGGAGACATCCTTCTCCAAAAGGTTGCACAGCGGCCTTGAGATCTTCTCTAAGTCCTTGATGAATCTCCTATAAAACCCGGTGTGGCCGAGAAAGCTCCAAACTCCTTTGACATTTGCCATTGGTGGCATCTTTTCAATGGCAACCACCTTCGCTCGGTCTATCTCCAATCCCTCAGCTGATACTCGATGTCCCAGCACGATCCCCTCTCACACCATAAAATGGCACTTCTCCCAGTTGAGACACAGTTTGTCTCGGTGCATCTCTCCGGTACAGTAGCCAGATTCTGCAAGCAAACATCAAATGAGCTACCAAAAATGGAGAAATCATCCATAAATACCTCCACGACTTCTTCGATTAGATCGTGGAAGATAGCCATCATGCATCTCTGGAAGGTCGCCGGTGTGTTGCATAAGCAAAATAACATCCACCGGTATGCAAATACTTCGTAGGGGCAGGTGAATGCGGTCTTGTGCTGGTCCTCCGGTGCCACCGCGATCTGATTGTACCCTGAGTAACCATCAAGAAAGCAGTAAAACGGATAACCAGATAGTCTATCGAGCATTTGATCAATAAAGGGAAGGGGGAAACGGTCCTTGCACGTGGCAGCATTGAGAGCCTGGTAGTCGATGCAAAATCGTCATCCAGTGACAGGTTGTGTCGCGACCTCTTCTCCATCCTCGTTATTCATGATTTGCATCCCCTCTTTTTTTTGCTACCACTTGAGTGGGGCTCACCCACTTGCTGTCAAAGATTGGGTAGATCATGCCGTGATCTAGAAGCTTCAGAACTTCTTTCTTCATGGCCTTCTGCATAATCGGATTCAGTCTCTGTTGTGCCTGTCTCTTTGGCTTTGCATTTTCCTCCAAAATAATTTTGTGCATGCACAGCGAAGGGTTGATCCCTTTGATATCCCCCAACATCCATCCAATGGCGGACTTGTACTTCTGTAGAACTCGGAGTAGCTTCTCTAGCTCAACCTGCGTCAGAAAAGCAGAGATGATTACGGGATAAGTATCCTTAGGGCCCAGAAATACGTACCTTAAATGCACAGGTAGAGGTTTGAGGTCTAGAGCAGGTGGATTGGAGTTAGTCATCGTCGAACTGTTCTCAGCATCAACCGACGTACTCTCTACGTCGACCGATGTGGCTGGTATCGTCGAAGTCCCTTTTCCATGTCTCGCTGCTTTAGTCGATGTGGTTGACACATCGACTGCTCTGTATGCATCGACTGAAGTTGAAGCCACGTTGATCGACGCGCATGATTTACATCTATCGATCAACGTGATCCTTGCGTCGAGCGAAGTCGAGGCCTCTTCTCGCTTTTCTTTCGATTTTTGGTAGTATCGGGCTGGTAACCGCTCCCTTTTTGTTCTCCAATGCCTGCGGTATTTCCTCACGCACGTCTACCTCCATCACCAGGTCCACTATCTCATGTAGGCTTCATCCAAATCTAAAGAAGAAACAACGAATGCAGTAAACAGTTCTCAAGAAAATCCTTGTCAGATTTAAGAGAAGAGAAGGGAGAGGAAATCACCGGATTATAATAGTTAATTATATGACACTCTTCCTGGTAACTCCCGTCATTATGTTTTGATCGATGCAAAATCTGCACACAGATTATAGCAAAGGGCAAATAAATTTGTAAAACCCAGAGGTTGTCGAACCCACAGGGATAGTGCAACGAGGGAAAATCATGTACTGAATATAGTTTCAAAACCTTTGTTTGGGCAAATCAATTTTAAGGGTTTTGGGTTTTTCAAGACAAGTAATTAAAGAGAGAAAATTCAAATATTAAAAAGCACAGATTCTAGGGAAATCTACCAATCTGAACAACATGTAAGAAACAAATATTCAAACCTAGAAAAGATAATTTTGGTGGAAAATCTGTTAAGATGGAATTAATTCCTTGGTCGGGCAATTAAATCCTAAATTATTAACTAGTGGTTATCTCCTCTCGGTCTCAAAAACACCAGTTAATTAATTTCATAAAAATCCAGATTAATCCTACAATTGAAATCTTCTTGGTCGGACAGATAATCAAAAGTATTAAATCCTAACTTCCTATTAATAACCTTCACCTTTCGGTCCTTTGATCAATAACTGAAACCTGCCTCAATCTTCATCTCTCGATCCTTCGATGAGAATAGTTTTAAAATCAAACATAGGATTTAAACCAATTAAGAGGGTTTGAACAATTGAATCTA
>JAPKLW010001329.1:65106-105779 GCA_026898455.1 Plectranthus barbatus | reverse complement strand
TCAAAAGGTAATGGTTTGGGAAGGAAAAATCTCCAAATTGGGCAAAAGTATGCCTTTCCGGTGCGCATTTCGATCGACACAAATCCTGTCGATCGACAGGAATGTAGATCACAAGTTTTCGGAATTTTGACCTTTGTTTCGGTCGACAAAAATCCTGTCTCTCGACACAGAAACCTTCATCTGTGCAGTCTCACGGTTTTGGCCATAACATTCGCTCCCAAACTCCGATTGACCCGATTCCAGTTGCGTTGGAAATCTAACTCAAAGATCTTTCCATCCATGTGCTCCATTAGCTCAGATTCCATCTGTGGAAGAAGTAGTGACTGTTCCTTTAAACATCTGCTGCTTTTGGTACGGGTTTCCATTGGATTTTAGCCTAAAACCTGCAAAATATTACCATGACAAGCATAATATCCCCTATAAACACTTCATGCTCGATTATTAACTAAAAACTCAAGTAAATGCAAGAAAACAATAAGAAAACAACGTGATAAGTGAGGCAAAATACGAGCTTATCAATACACTAAGCTTCTAGTTACAAAGGAACTCGCGATCTATCGCTAGCTGGTAGATGCCAATGTCTACCAGTCTACTAGCCCACTCATCCAGGCCTCTGGTCTCCTTCGGCTTCTCAGACTTAGAGTGTGGGCACGCCACGCAGCCTCCTTATGGAACTTGGAAACTTTATGGTTTTTCCCGGAACCGTTGATCCTTTTGGCTAGACTCCCGTGATAGTTACTGCTTGGAGAATAACTACAACTCCTATGTTCTTACTTGGAAAGTAAGAACACTAAGATTAAACTTGTGCTTGAAAGCAACAAGTCTTGTGTCCAAAGATTGGCACACGGTAAGCCTAGAAAAAGCCTCAAACTTTAGAAACCTTTGAGTTTGCAATTTCGCAGAGTTTCGTTAACCTTCTCCTCTAGAGTACTTAACCTATTTATAGGTGAAGTGGGAGAGATTAAAAAAGACATTTAGAGACATTCTGGATGTTGTCCAATCCAGAGCCTTTCTCTTATGCAAAGGACAGGTTGCTTTCCAGAATATCTACACCTGCTCCTGTTTTTCTGACAAAAGGTGTTGACTTTGTACTTTGTGTCTGAACGAATTTGTTCGTCGGTTCGAGGAATCGAAACTTGTTGAACACTAGGTTCTCCAGACTTTAAGGAATCTCCATTCTAAAAGTTTAGCCTTGGAAAGCATTCCTCTAACTTGTTCTCTTTTTCTCTATGCGTGAGTTATGATATCTTGTAAACTGGTGTCCTCCAAGCTGATGACTTCTCCTAGTTTCTTTGAAAGCGAGAATCCCAAACTAGTAAACTGATTACCAGTTTCTTCTAACTCCTTTCGCATCTTAAACTGGTGGATTAGCTCCCTGATAAGCTCATATTTCTACTCACTTATCGCATTATTTTCTTAGTACTTTTATGCATTTTATTATGTTTTAGTTAATAAATTGAGCATGAGTATATTGTAGAAGGTATTACACTTGTGGCACTGTGTTTTGTAGGAAAATACATCGAAAAAGGGAAAAGTCGATTGAAAGATGAAGAAATCCGCCACAACAGCTTCTGTTTCGACCGAATTGCAACGAAGTCAACCGACGTGGAAAGGAAGTCCGTGTCGACCGACGTAGCTTTATGTCGGTCGACGTAGAAGGCCTCGACGCGAAAGGAATTTGACCCCAAGATAGATCGACTTGAAGTAAGGCGTGTCGACCGATGCGAAGCTTGTGTCAGTCGACGCGAATTGGTCTCAAGAAGGAAATTTCAATTTTGCAAGTTTTGGGCGAGATTTGAGTTGAAATTGCCATATATCACTTAACCCTGAAGTTCAAGACCTCAAGGCCTAACCCTACTACTATATAAACTCATGTTTAGGTTATTTTTCATTATTCAGTCTAGTCTTTAGAATGAATTACTTAGCTTTATTCAGTGTGTTTCTTTAGCTTTGAAGAACTGGATCAACCCTTTACTTTTCTGTATTTTATTTTTCAGTAAGTTTAATTTAATGCAATATTTACTTTTTGTTTCAATGTCTCTTTTCAATATGCTAGGCTAGAACCTTTTGCTGATTCTAGGGTTTCTCCATCTGTGATTCATGTTTTGATTCGAATTATTCAAACCCTAAATTGGTTTAAACTCTTTGATTTATTTCAAATCTATTTTCAATTAAAGGATCGAGAGATCAAAATTGGAATAGGTTTTAGTTATTAATTGATGGACTGAAAGGTGAAAATTGATAATAGGAAGAGAGAGTTTAATGCTTTTGATTTCTGTCAGACCAAGAAGAAATTAATTGTACGATTAATCTGATTTTTATTGAGATTGATTAAGGTGTATTTTTTAGACCGAGAGGAGATAATCACTCATTAGTAATCCGGGATTTAATTGCCCGACCAAGGAATAAATTCCACATTAATAGATTTTCCACCGCAAGTGTTTTATAGGTTTGAATTATTTGTTTCTTTCATGTTGATCAGATTGGAAGATTTTCCTGGAATCTGTGCTTTTATTTATTTGAATTTCTTTTAAAAGTTATTTTCAAAATCCAAAACCCATTTGAACTTGGATTTCCCAAACAAAGAATTGAGAAACTATATTCAATACATGAGATATCTTCATTGCACTATCCCCATGGGTTCGACAACCTTCGGGTTCTTATAAATTTATTTTCCCATTGCTATAATTTGTATGCAAATTAGCAATGCTCACTCTCGAACCAGTTTGTCTTGATCAGCTCCAATACAATTTAATAAACATCCTAACAGAACATTATAAGTTTAACAAACTAGAGCTAATCTAGAGACACTCTAAACTGGTGATTTCTATACAGTTTTTTGACACATCAAAACATAAAACGATAAGGAATTTGAATCTAAATTCCTAACAAAGGCGCTACCAAACCAGCTAGAAGACACGCTCAAGCCAGAACAAGCAAGGACTTACTTAAGACCAGACTTTAAGCTTGGAGAACTTAAAGTCTGATACATTTAAAGACTTGTTCGTCCCAGAAACCAACCAGCAAATATTCCTCGGACTGGCTAAAAATAATCGTTCTGAGTGATGCAGTAAAAGTCCACCTGCTCTGACAGAAAGGACACTGCAAGTCAGAAAAAGCGAGACTTCGACAGGACGCGTTCCTTTTGTCTAACAACGGCTCCAAACGGCAAAGAGATTCAAACCTTCCAAGGAGAGCCTATAAATAGAGGTCGCATTCCACCTTGAGAAGGTTACAATTTTACAAGAACAGATTCGAGCTCAACCAATCAATATTCCAATCTTCTTGCAATCTCTGCCGATTTCTCGAAAGCTACCATTTCCATATCCTATAGCTTTCAAGCTGATTCTATCAGCTTCCCCTGTTCTTTCTTAAACACAAGGCTCTGTGCTTTTAGCAAGAGCTATCTCTGTTGTCTTACTACCTGAGTAAGAAAACATCTTGGAGTTGTCACTTTTTCGGTGGCAACTATTACTGGTGTATACCAAAAATCGACGTTCTTGAGAGGAACTCAAACTCTCACGTTCAGTTTGAAGGTCAAGGTGGTGTGCCCACACTTCAAGCCTGAAAAAGTTCTTGATTGCAAAGGACTTGGCGAGTGCGCTAGTGGACTGGTGGACGTGGCATTCACCAGCTAGGAATAGATCATTGACATCTTTGTAATTGACAACTTAGTGATTACTGAAATCGGCTAAGTCCTACATTCAACCAGCAAAACAACAACATTTATAAACCTAAACTGGTGTAAGAATCACCAGCTCGGAGGGCTCCTTGAAAGACTTCCGCTGCACCTTTGCCTAACTCTGATCACGAGACCAACAATATAAAATAAGTTTTAATTTAAGAAACTAATAAAATATAAAATCATATTTAATACAAATAGAAATTTTATATGAAGTTTATCCCGAAATTGTTGGACAAGATTGAATGTTAGTAAAACATATATAACATGGAGAGTAGTTTATGTGTAGTTTCCGAGTAATATCTCACATGACACCTATATCTATATCGATATATATATTAAATAAGTGGAAAATATTTAAATAGCCAATTTGATTATGTAAAAACCTTAAATAACCAATATTATGTGCATATTCAAAAATTGGGCAAAATTGTAAGAACTTCCCAAATACCCCTAGTATTGACCTATTATTTGCGGGATTTACAAAATTTCTAATTTGCAATTATTCAAACGTGATTACTCAAATTACAAGTTAAAAAATATATGAATAATTCATCTGAAATTCAATATTCTTTTGATTTTACATTTAAAAATTATTGGATGAAATATTACAAAAATTAATGTATGCAAATTGAAATAGTCAATTCAATAAATTATACAAATAGGTTTGACGAAAATCTCAGAATGCAAGAGGAGACAATTATTGCCTACTATGAAAGGCTGGCTGTAATGGCAAATGAGGCTCAAGCGTTAGGAGAACCTATCAGCAACAATCGACAAGTCAGCAAAATGTTGAGGTCCCTTCCATAGAGATTTATCATGAAAATCTCAGCTATTGAAGAGGCAAAGGATGTTGATACATTAGAGATTTCTGAGCTGGTGAGCATCGTTACAACTTTTGAAATGAACCTTGTTGAGCAAAAGCAGGACTACAGAGGTAAAAGTATTGCCCTACATGCTGGAAAAGGGGTTGCTTCACCATGAACTCCTGAAATCACTTTTCCTGAAAATGACTCAGATGAGGTGTTGGTGGATGAAGAGAGTCCTAGTCTTGCATTATTAACAAAAAGGTTCAACAAACTTGTTCGATCCATGAAAAAGGATAACAGAGATCCTAAGCTCAGAACAAGATCAGCACCATCTTTCACATCTTCAAACATTTCAAGTAATCCAACAAGCTCTTCAGGATTTCCAAAAAGGATTGGAGACAGTACTTCTAGAAAAGGGAAAAAGAATTTTTCTGAAATGTCTAACATTGACAATCTCAAATGGCATGGGTGTTCTGGAATTGGTCACTATGCAAATGAGTGTCCCACAATTTTGAGAACAAAGACACTAAGTTTTAGTACGACTTTAAGTGATGATTCAGAATCAGATGAGGATTCTGAAGAACCAGAATACATAGTATTATATGTTTGAATAGAAGAAAGGGAAGAAGGAGAAGTGGACATGGAGGTTGAAGAGGATTCTGATACAAGTGAAATGGAGGAAGATTCAGTTGATCCATTTCTGCCACTAGAAAAACAACACAAACTGGTATAACCATTCTGAAAGCTTTTCTGATTCCATGAACTATACTGTTGGCCCATATCAGTTTGAACAGGGTCAGAAGTTTGTCACAACTCCCAAGGAAATGGAGGAGATTTCAAAATATTTCAATTTGGAGGACAAGCGTTGTGAAGAGCAGGCTACTAAAATCTGCAAATTCAAGGATGAAAACTTGTCTCTGAGGAGATAGTTGGTTCGGATGGAGGCCTTACTGACTCGTAAGGATCAAGAACTCTGTAATATTGTATATACTTCTCTCAAATCTAACACTGCAAGAACTTGGTATTTTGATAGTGGATGCTCCAGACATATGACACGAGATAAATCATGTTTGACAGACTTCACAGATCTCAATGGTGGCTCAATAACCTATGGAGGAGGTGCTGAAGGAAAAATTTCAGGGAAAGGGACTCTGAATGTTCCTGAATTTCCCAAACTTCATCAAGTACTTTATGTTAAAGGACTCGCTGCTAACTTGATCAACATCAGTCAACTGTGTGATGATGGCATGATTGTTAAATTTGACAAGGATGTTTGTGAAGTTTATGATCAATCTAACAAGTGTGTATGTTTGGAAGTTGGACAAATGATAATTGCTACCAAGCAATGTTTGGAAGCAGGACAAATGATAATTGCTACCAAGCAAATCAAGAAGGAAAGTGTCTAATGAGCAAACCAGATGAAGCTGAAATATGGCATCAGAAAATGGGACATGCGAATGAGAGAAGCATACAAAAACTTCTAAAATATGATGCTGTGAGAGGAATACCATCACTAAAGCTTAACACTGACAAAGTTTGTGGAGCCTGTCAAGGAGGTTCCTCACATCCAATTCTGAACATTATTAACATTAATGCTTGTTTTGAGTTACTTCATGTGGATCTAATGGGTCCAATTGAAGTAGAAAGTCATGGAGGAAAGAGATATGTTCATGTCTGTGCAGATGATTTTTCCAGGTTCACATGGGTAGAATTCATGAGAGAGAAATCCAAAATATTTAATCTATTCAAAAAGTTGTATAGAAAGTTCGGAAAGTTGTATCCAGCTGAAGTTATCAGAATTAGGTCAGATCACGGGAGAGTTTGAGAATGAAGATTTTGCAACCTTTTGCATAAAGGAGGGAATCACACAAGAGTTTTCTGCACCAAAAACTCCACAGCGGAATGGAGTTGCTGAGAGGAAGAACAGAACTATTCAAAAAATGGTGAGAGTTATGCTGAATTCCAAACATCTATCCAAAAGACTGTGGGCTGAAGCTGTAAATATAGCATGTCATCTGATTAACAGAGTGTATTTGCGACCGGGAAGCAGAATGACCCCATATGAAATTCTAAATGGGAAAAAGCAAAATCTAAAATATCTACATGTCTTTGGTTGTGTATGTTACATATTGAATGATAGAGAGTACCTTAGCAAGCTGGATGCAAGGAGTAACAAAGGCCTCTTTCTGGGATACTCTACAAATAGTTGGGCCTATCATGTCTACAATCTGTATACACAAACCATACAGGAATCTGCTAATGTTGTTTTTGATGATGCAGGTTCTCTAAGAAACAAAGAAGATCAACTGGATACTTCTCTCCTAATTGATGCTGAATCAGATGCTTCAACACCAACAAATGTTGATGTTAGACTTTCACCGAGTTTAACATCACCTCAAGATTCAGATTCTGACAAGGAAGATAGTGAGGTTTTTCACAATTCAAGCAGAATAGAGCCTCCACTACACATCAAGAAAGATCATCCTACCTCTCAATTCATAGGAAGCATCTCAGATGGTGTACAAACAAGGAAGAAAGCACCAATCAATTACAGGGAAATGGTCAAATTGGTATGCATGTCTTCCACCTTTAATCTTCTTCATTCAAGTTGTTCTCTCTCTTAAACTGAACCTCGAACTATGACTGAAGCTCTGAGAGATGAGCATTGGATTAGATCCATGCAGGAAGAGTTGATTCAATTTGTGGCGAATGATGTATGGACACTTGTTCCTAGACCAACTGGTAAGAATATCATTGGAACCAAATGGATTTTCAAAAACAAGACTGATGAAAAAGGTAATGTGGTAAGAAACAAGTCTAGGCTGGTTGCTTAAGGATATACTCAGGTAGAAGGAATTGACTTTGATGAAACATTTGCTCCTGTTGCTAGACTTGAATCTATTCGTATGTTAATAGCTATTGGTTATGCTGCTAACTTTGCTTTGCATCAAATGGATGTTAAGAGTGCTTTTCTAAATGGAATACTAAATGAAGAAGCCTATTTAGAACAACCTAAAGGTTTTGTTGACTCACAAACGCCTGATTTTGTTTATAGATTAAAGAAAGCTCTCTACGGACTAAAATAGGCACCTAGGGCCTG
Source organism: Plectranthus barbatus (assembly GCA_026898455.1). Classification (NCBI taxonomy): domain Eukaryota; kingdom Viridiplantae; phylum Streptophyta; class Magnoliopsida; order Lamiales; family Lamiaceae; genus Plectranthus; species Plectranthus barbatus. The sequence continues at coordinate 98,188 of JAPKLW010001329.1, read as the reverse complement.
GTATGAAAGACTAACAGACTTCTTGTTACGGATTGACTTCACTAGGGGAAATGCTGACAAAACTCTTTTCATCAAGCATGAAGGAAAAGACTTCACCATAGTACAAATCTATGTTGATGACATAGTATTTGGTGCTACAAACACCAAATTGGTGGACAACTTTGTCAAGAGCATGTCAGATAACTTTGAAATGAGCATGGTTGGAGAGCTGAATTACTTTTTGGGGCTACAAATCAAACAATCACATGATGGAGTGTGCATATCTCAAAGCAAATAAGCAAGCAATTTAGTCAAAATATTTGGACTAGAATCAGCCAAACATCTCAGAACACCCATGGGAACCAACTGTCATATCAGCAAAGACACAGGTGGTGTTAATGTTGAACCTAATATTGAGGTATGATTGGTAGTTTGCTATATCTCACTGCTAGCAGGCCAGACATACTTTTCAGTGTAGGAGTTTGTGCCAGATATCAAGCAGATCCTAAAGAATCTCACCTGAAAGCTGTAAAGAGAATTATTAAATATATTTCTGGAACATCTAACAGGGGTCTATAGAATAAAAAGTGTCCAAATTTCAACATTACAGGTTTTTGTGATGCAGACTGGGCAGGAGACATCGATGATAGGAAAAGTACCAGCGGAGGGTGCTTTCTGATAGGAGCAAATTTGGTTGCATGGACGAGCAAAAAGCAGAACTGCATCTCTCTTTCAAAAGCAGAGGCTGAATACATCTCTGCTGCAAGTTTCTGTATGATAAGCTCGTATTATTACTCACTTATCTATATTTTTCTCCATTGTTTCAAGTGCTTTTTATTATGTTTTTAGTTAAATCTGTGCATGAGACTATATTAGAGGGTGTTATGCCTTTCATGGTCGTTTTTGCAGGTATTTAGGGCGGAAATGAGGTGAAATGATGAAAGAGCCGAGTTATATGGAGTGCCGCTTTGATTGACGCACGGGTAGTCAACCAAAGATGGAAAATGAAGCCAAAATCCTAAAGCAGGACCTCTTTGTCGATCGACAAACACCCTGTCAATCGACACAGAGGTCGGATGTCGATCGGAGGCACAAACGAAGCAAGGAGCTCGACACATGCATTCCTGTCGACCGAGATGCTCCCTGTCGATTGACAGGGAGTGCAAGGCTGGAAATCGACACAAATTCAAAGCCCAGATTTTAACTTGAAGGTTGTGTCGATCGACAGGCTCCCTGTCGATCGACACAAATGCTCGACATGGATATTTTCACTTATTTTGGCAACTTTTGTTATTTTAGCCCAATACCTAGTTTAGGTCTTTTTCTCTCCTCTATAAATAGGACTTATTATGCACGAATTGCAGACTTTTTATCTCTTTTTATTGGATTTTTGGAGAATAATTGTAACATTGGAGTTTTTCCAAGACATTCAAGGTTCCTATTGCATTTGTAAGTAATTTAATAATATGTTTGCTTTTGTTTTAGTCATGTTTTGTGGCTAGAACCCTAACAGGTTCTAGGGTTACGATTTATCTTTTCTGATGCATGCATAATTGAAATCAACTCTTAAGCATGGTTTAATTCTCTGATTTGATTCAATAATCTAGATTAAAAGAAGGACCGAGAGGTGAATTGAGATCTAGGTTTAAAGTTATCAATTGAAGGACCGAGAGGTGAAAATTGTTAATAGGAAGAGTGGATTAAATGTGTTGGTTTTCTGTCTCAAAAAGAAGAAACTTGCATAGGAATTAATTAGATAATTATTGAGATTAACTGAATTGGTGTTCTTGAGACCGAGAGGATACAGTCACTGTTTAGTAATCTAGGATTTAAATTGCCAGACCAAGGAATTTAATCCATCAAAATCTATGTTTTCCCCATTACTGAATTGATTGATATTGCATGTTGATGATTAGATTATCTGCCCTAGGATCTGTGTTTTCCTTTAATTGTTTTTAAAACCCTTTAATTTCTTGCATTGTCATCTTTAAATTACAAAACAAAATCCCTTTTTCAAAATCCTCAAACTTCTATGTTCTAGAAATTGTGGTTAGTACTTTGGATAGTTCGTTGCACAGTCCCTGTGGGATCGACCACCTACGGGTGCAAAAATTTATTTGCTTGTTGCTAAAAATAGTTCATCTAATTGGCACCATTGCCGGGGATTGTCAGATTTATCCAATTATTAGTTTATTTTTAGTTCTGATGGATTGAGGATGTAAATTTAATTTTATTTTTGTTTTATTTTCGTTCTTGTTGGTTTTTGTGTTTTTAATTTCGTGTTTTAGGGTTTGATTTTGGTTTTTGGTGTTTGATTTTCGTGTTCACATCTATTTTTCTGTTTTTGGCCTCTGTTTCGATCGACAGCCTTTTGGTCGATCGAAATAGAAGCAAATTTCCCTTGTGTCGATCGATAGAGCCTCTGCCGATCGACACAGCCATTGATTTTTAGTTTTCTTTTGTTTTTGTTTGCAGGTACATGAACACAAGGGCTCGGGGCAAACCACTCGAGAATTTTGATCCAGAAATTGAGGCCACAGTCCGGAGAAGGAAGATCAAGGAGAAACAAAGCACAAGCACCACCATGGCTCACCCAAACAATCCGAATGGAGAAGACTTCTCAGACATGCCACCATTGGAGGAGCCGAACACACAACTCATAACTCAAGAGAGTGCCATCTTACTTGTCCAAGAAGTTAATCAAATGAAAGACATCATCAAGCAGCTCATGGCAGAGAGGGAAGCGGACAGGCGCGAGGCCGAAAGAAGAGAAAGAAAAAGAGACATAGAAAGGCGCCGCCAAGATGACTCAAATGATGAGGACCCCAACGCGATGGCCAAGAAGTACAGACCACAGCCCGGGAATGAGGGATTTGCTATTGGCATCACCGCCAATAACTTTGAACTCAAGACCGGTTTGATTCAGATGGTTCAGCAGAACCAGTTTGGGGGCCGAGCAGTGGAGGATCCGTACACCCACCTCAGGATGTTCGTGGAGGTGTGTGATACCATCAAGTAGGGAGGAGTCACCCAGGATGTGATCCATCTACGCTTGTTTCCCTTCTCACTTAGGGATCAGGCTCGGACGTGGTTTACAGCCCTGGACTGCACCAGCATCCGTACATGGGCCGATCTCAGGGCAGAGTTCCTTGCTGCCTTCTTCCCGCCTTCAGTTATCATTCAGAAAAAGATGGAGATCCTGTAGTTCCACCAGAAGATGGACGAGTCCCTATTTGAGGCGTGGAGCAGGTTCAATGAGTTACTGCGGAGTTGCCCAGGTCATGGAGTGGACACCGAGGAGCAGGCCCATGTTTTCTACAGAGGGTTGACTGAAAAGACCCAAGAATTAGTAGACAATGCTGCAGGGGGATCCTTGATGAGCAAGTCACCAGATAAGGCCTTGAAGCTGTTCAAGAAGATGGCCTTACATACTCAGCAGTGGGGCAATCCGAGGAGGCCACAGATCTGAGCCATTGAGGCAAAGGAGGATGATGCACTGAAAAAAGAGGTAGAAAAGCTCAAGAAGGAGGTCGAAAAACTAACTACTTCTACTTCTATTTCTGTTGCACAGGTTGACCCTATCGCCGACGTGAACTACATGAATCGTGGTGGCTACCAGAATCAGTACCGGTAAGGGGGATATCAACACTACCATCCTAGACCTCATCCAGGCTTCTCTTACTCTCAGCCCGAAGCTGTCGAGCAACCTCCACCAGATTTTGATGTGCAAGATGGTGAAGTTGTGGAGAAGAAGAAGGAGAGTCTCGATGAGGTACTCAAGAACTTCATCAAAGCCTCAGACTTTCGAGTTGGGAAGGTAGAAAAAGAAGTGGCAGGATTGAACACCAAGGTGGATTGTCTCGGCAAGCACGTTCAGATCATAGAGACTCAAGTAAGCCAGATTGCTACCACACTCGGGACGCAACACACTCCCAGAAAGCTGCCAAGCACCACCGAGGTGAATCCAAAAAACCAGAAGGACTGTAAGGCGGTGAAGCTTAGATCCGGAACCAGCTATTCAGGCCCGAGCATGCCCCAAAGCAAGTTTGGGGGGAAAAGGAGATTCAGCCTGCAGAGCCGGCCTTTATTTCGATCGATAGGCAGCCTGTCGATCGACACAGAGGCCATGAAGAGGAGGTTGACACAGATTCAGAAGACTCAATCAACAAGACTGCAGTGGGTGTGTCGATCGACACACCCCCTATCGATCGACAAGCAGTCCAGACAGGCAAAAATACCTCCCAGTCAACACAGCCACAACTTCAGCACCATTCCTCAACTCCCAAAGCTTCCCAGGCACCTCCGATGCCTTTTTCTCAGAGATTTGCCAAGCAAAAAGAGGATTCCAAGTTCTTGCGCTTTGTCGAGAACTTGAAGAAGGTAAGCATTAATCGGCCTCTAATTGAAGCTCTTTCTGAAATCCTAGGTTATATGCGATATCTCCGCAAGCTGATGAGTGAGAAGAAATACTTTGTGGAGAACGCAACCGTAAAGCTTCATGAGCAGTGCAGCATTGTCCTCCAAAAGAAGATGCCGATCAAAAAGAGTGATCCAGGGTGTTTCACAATCCCAATCGAGATTGGGGGGATTTCATTTGAGAAAGTGTTGTGCGACACCGGAGCCAGCATCAACCTTATGCCCTACTCCATTTTCCAGCGCCTCAAGATTGGAGAACTGAGGCCGACCACAATTACACTACAGATGGCAGACCGATCTATGTCTCGCCCGAAAGGTATCATTGAAGATGTTCTCATTCGTGTGGGTTATCTAATTTTCCCTGCAGATTTTGTGGTCTTGGATATGAAAGAAGATGGAAGCACACCGCTGATTTTGGGAAGAGAATTCTTGGACACGAGTGCTGCTCTATTTGATTGCCGTGGTGGAGAGATCACCTTGAGAGCTAATGAAGAGAAGATCACATTCCAGCTCGACAGAAGCCGGCAACAATTTGAGTGCTTCAGTATCACATCCCGAGAGAAAGCAGATGAGGAAGAAGAAGAAGAAGAAGAAGCAAGTGAGGAATTCAAAGAAGACCAAGCCGCTCAAAGATGGGAGCGAGGGAACGAGTTGGCAAAATTGTCAATTACACCATCTTAACCTGAGCTCACTGCTATCATCCAAGATCGGTGGGTCTATATGGTGGATTCCAAAGGAAGGCGAGTGTGATCTAGCCCACCCTGGTTCTGAAAAGAGGTACCGTCGAACTACGACGTTAACTAAAGCACTTGTTGGCAGGTAACCCAACTGTTTATCTGCTTTTGTTTCAATTTCTTTCAATTTTTGTTTTTAATTTTCGTATTTATTTTTCTGCCTTCACTTTATTTTTTAGTTTTTGTTTATTTTCGAAAAAAAATGAAAAGGGAGGATTTACCTCTGTCTCGATCGACAGGCCCTCTGTTGATCGAGATAGATGTTAGCACGTGGAGAACACTTCGATCGATGAATGCAGGAGTTGACAGAAGGCTCTATGTCAATTGACAGGCCCCCTGTCGATTGACACAGAGTGCCAGTAGCACCAAATCTTCGTCGCGCAACGCTGAATTCCTTGGGTGGATAAAAACGTCGATGTCTGAGATCGACAGTCAGGTACCTGTTCTTCTTCTTGTCTGATTTTCAAACTTTTTCTTACTCTCGGAGTTCGAAATAAGTTTGGGGGGATGTGGACAAGAAGTTGAACTCATTTATCCCTTTATCTTTTATTGCTTTTATTTGCTTTATTTGTTTTATTTGCTTTATTTGGTTTGTTTAAATTTTTGCCTAAATAAAAAAAAATATAGATAGTATGTTGAGAAAAATATTTGAGTAATTGAACCCTCTTACATTATATGTGAGTTTGGAATCGATCTTAGTTGAGTTTGATTTGATTTCAATTATGGTTGAATTGCCTATGAATGTAGAATACCGCATGATAGGATCTAATTAAAACTTACACTTGCATGATGATTGAGTGGATTGCAATTGACTAAGGAAGAAATTTTTGAAATCCAAGTGAGTTTTGAGCCTTTATTTGTTCATGAGAGATTCGCATGTATGTTTTCGTTTCTCTAGAACTTGCTTGTGTTCTGTTTTGAGACTGCATAGTGTGCACAAGGATAGAAAACGATCTTAGGCCATCTTTGTTAGCCAATTTATCCCAAATACTGTCCCTTATAATATTTTATCCTTAGTCAACCCCTTTGAGCCTTACTTCTTTTTTTTGTCTTGTCTATAAGATTTCTATGATAGTAAGGAGGTTTTTGTCTTGTCTATGAGATTATGGGGAAGAATAAGGGTGGAATATTTGAAAGTGGATTAGGAAATTTTATAATTGGTGTTCAAAGAAAGAGAGCTCTAGAAAAAAAATATGAAAAAAAAATGATTTATGTCCTTATAAACTCAAATGATTAAACAAAATTTTTAAGAGCATAAAAGGACTAGATAAAAGAGAGAGCTGTTGTTTTGAATTGTAATATTTAAGGAGATGGGGTAGATGTTGATAGATGGTGATTTTGATTTGTTGAGAGTCGCGAACTCAATATATTCTTTTTAGTCACTTGGCCATATTTCCCTACTTTGTCACAAAAAAGCCTTCATTACAACCCTTTCAAAGTCCTTTTTGATTATTGAATTGTGTGCACAAATAAGCAGTGGAGATTTTAGAACTCTTGCAAGCCTATGGTAGAAATTTCTTCATACATGTCGTGAGTGCTTTCATTTGAAACCCAAACACTTGTGTGTTGAGCGATACACGTTCCTGTGAGTCTTCCGAAGTTGATGAATATCTTATCTCTTTCAATTGCTCGTGTGATGTGGATTGATAAACCTTGATTGTGATGAATCTTGTGAGGCATTGCACTTTCAACTGCTTGAGATTTCTTTTCTTCGATTGAGGACAATCTAATATTCAAGTTTGGGGGGTTTGATAAGCTCGTATTATTACTCACTTATCTATATTTTTCTCCATTGTTTCAAGTGCTTTTTATTATGTTTTTAGTTATTTCCGTGCATGAGACTATTTTAGAGGGTGTTATGCCTTTCATGGTCGTTTTTGCAGGTATTTAGGGTGGAAAATAGGTGAAATGACGAAAGAGCCGAGTTACATGGAGTGCCGCTTTGATTGACGCACGGGTAGTCGACAGAGATGGAAGATTATGCCAAAATCCTGAAGCAGGACCTCTGTGTCGATCGACAGACACCCTGTCAATCGACACAGAGGTCGGATTTTGATCAGAGGCACAAACGAAGCAAGAAGCTCGACACATGCATTTCTTTCGACCGAGATGCTCCCTGTCGATCGATAGGGAGTGCAAGGCTGGAAATCGATGCAAATTCAAAGCCCGAATTTTGACTTGAAGGTTGTGTCGATCGACAGGCTCCCTGTCGATCGACACAGATGCTCGACATGGATATTTTCACTTGTTTTGGCAACTTTTGTTATTTTAGCCCAATACCTAGTTTAGGTCTTTTTCTCTCCTCTATAAATAGGACTTATTATGCACGAATTGCAGACTTTTGATCTCTTTTTCTTGGATTTTTGGAGAATAATTGTAACAATGGAGTTTTTCCAAGACATTCAAGGTTCCTATTGCATTTGTAAGTAATTTAATAATATGTTTGATTTTGTTTTAGTCATGTTTTGTGGCTAGAACCCTAACAGGTTCTAAGGTTATGATTTATCTTTTCTGATGCATGCATAATTGAAATCAACTCTTAAGCATGGTTTAATTCTCTGATTTGATTCAATAATCTAGATTAAAAGAAGGACCGAGAGGTGAATTGAGATCTAGGTTTAAAGTTATCAATTGAAGGACCGAGAGGTGAAAATTGTTAATAGGAAGAGAGGATTAAATGTGTTGGTTTTCTGTCTCAAAAAGAAGAAACTTGCATAGGAATTAATTAGATAATTATTGAGATTAACTGAATTGGTGTTCTTGAGACCGAGAGGATAAAGTCACTGTTTAGTAATCTAGGATTTAAATTGCCAGACCTAGGAATTTGATCCATCAAAATCTATGTTTTCCCCATTGCTGAGTTGATTGATATAGCATGTTGATGATTAGATTATCTGCCCTAGGATCTGTGCTTTCCTTTAATTGTTTTTAAAACCCTTTAATTTCTTGCATCGTCATCTTTAAATTACAAAAAAAAAAATCCCTTTTTCAAAATCCTCAAACTTCTATGTTCTAGAAATTGTGGCTAGTACTTTGGATAGTTCGTTGCACAGCCCCTGTGGGATCGACCACCTACGGGTGTAAAAATTTATTTGCTTGCTTCTAAAAATAGTTCATCACTGTATGATCTATGCAAAATCTGCACACAGATTATTGCACGGGAAAATAAATTTATAATAACCCGAAGGTTGTCGAACCCACATGGATAGTGCAACGATTATTTTTCATGTACTGAATATAGTTTTTCTATTCTTTATTTGGGCAAATCCAAGTTTTGAGTAGTTTTGGTTTTATGAAAATAACTTTTAAAAAGAAATTTAAATAAGTAGAAGCACAGGTCCTAGGGAAATCTACCAAACCGATCAACATGCAATAAACTAACAATTCAAACCCATAAAAGACTTTTGGTGGAAAATCTGTTAAAGTGAAATTAATTCCTTGGTCGGGCAATTAAAACCTAGATTATTAACTAGTGATTATCTCCTTTCGGTCTCAAACACACTAGTTAATCAATCTCTATAGAAATCAGATTAGTCCTACAATTGAGTTGTTCTTGGTCGGACAGAAAATCTATTATATTAAACTCTCTCTCTTCCTATTATTAATCTTCACCTCTCGGTCCATCAATTAATAACTAAAACCTATTTTCAATTTTCATCTCTCGATCTTTCAATTGAAAATAGATTTGAAACAAATCCAGAGAATTTAAACCAATTGGGGTTTGAATAATTCGAATCAAGACATGTATCACAAATGGAGAAACCCTAGAATCTGTAAAGGATTCTAGCCTAGCATACTGAAATTAAACATTGAAACTGAAATTAAAGACTTCATTAAAAATAAACTTACTGAAAACTAAAGTACAGGTAATAAAGGTTTCGATCCAGCTCTTCGAAACTAAAGAAAACAAAAAATTAAACTATAAACTCGAAATCCAAAAACTGGACCTAGACATGAGTTTATATAGAAGTAGGGTAAAGCTTTGAACTGCAAGAATTAGTGATATTTGGTATTTTTCTCCTCAATCTCGCCCAAGTCTTTGAATTGGCAATTTTCCTTCTTGAAAATAATTCACGTCGACCGACATGGATGTTGCGTCGGTCGTTGTGAATTCCACCATATCGATCCAGCTTCGAGGTCAAATTTCCCCACATCGATAAGTTCCGTGTCGACCGACATGATTCTATGTCTGTTGACGTGGCCTCTTTTCCTGCATTGGTCGAGATTTCTTCACTTCGGTCAAAACAGAAGCTGTTGTGGCAGATTTCTTCGTCTTTTCATCTACTTTCCTCTTTTTCGATGATTTTATGTGAAAAACTTAGCACCACAAGCATAATACCCTCTAGAATACACTCATGCTAAATTTATTACTGAAAATAAACTAAATTGCATAAAAGAAATAAGAAAAGAATGCGATAATTGAGTACAAATATGAGCTTATCAATGTACTCAACTTGTATGGATGAAACAAATGTTAGATGATTACGGTATCTCTTCTGATTCCTTATCACTTTTCAGTGATAATGCAAGTGCAATAGAAATTTCAAAAAACCCTGTTTAGCACTCATGAACTAAACATATTGATATTAGGCATCATTTCATTCGTGATCTAGTTGATAAAAATATAGTCTCTCTGAAATATGTACCTACTAAAGATCAAATAGGAGATATATTTACCAAGGCTTTTGATTTTGAAAGATTCTCCTTTCTTCGACATGCCCTGGGAATGTGCAATTCCCCTTAGTAATGAGTTTTTGTACTTTTGTCTGTTAAAGTTTACATGTTACTGTTAGAGTTTGTTTTTTTGTGATTTTTTTTCCAATTCTAAAGTCAGAAACACAAGAGTGAGGTTTCTGGCTATAAAACTTGGATGTTTTAATCTAATCATTGTTTTGCAGAGTCAAGTACTGTAAACTAAATGTTGCTAGAACATAGTTCATGTGGAATATATAAGCAATGCAATGAATTAGAGTATTTTTTAACTAGTAATGGAGGTTGGAGATGATAAGGCACACAACCTCTGTGGAAGGATGTTGATAAACTCACAATGTGTAACTCTAACAGTTTTCATGTTAAACTTTTAAACAAGCTGCCTTTTTTATTTCTTTTCTTGCTGCTGTTTCTCGGAGATTCGAATTTTTTTTAAATCTTTCATTATCTAAATTCTAGGAGTTTGTTATTTTCTCTTAAGTTGTTATATATTCCAAATTTGAGTCTTAAATTTAAAATCCCTAGTTTTTCGATATTTGTTGAACTAAGTCAATATGTTTCTAAGTCGATATTTCCCTTCTTTTTTTGCTTTTACTGTTATTTACTTAAATTTATATATTTCCACTCATACTCGTCCTTTCATCGCACTAGCAACTCTTCTTCTTCCTTCTGCTACAGTGTTCTTCGTGTTTTTTTCTTTTCTCTCTAAATTCAGGTCACCATGAACGACAAGATTCAAGAGTTGATCAAGGAGGTACTAAGTTCAGGAGACCTTCAAGCTTTACAAGAATCCCTCTCCAAAGTGATAACTGATCGCCAACAAAACCCTTCCCCTATTACCCCTGTTCCTCTCTCCGCCGATATTTCTAACTCAACTGAAAAACCTAAAACTCCGCCACCTTAGTCCTCAAAATCTCAACTTGAAAACCCTACTGACAAAGAGATGCAATTTCCTGAGCCTGAAATTCCAAAAATTTCACAGCCCGACACTGTTAGGTGTTGATGTAGAAATCCCACCTTTAATTTGATGTTTTGATGTGTCAAAACTGAGTACCAAAGTCTAGGCCTTAGAGTTATTACCTCATGTAATCCTTGTATAGAATGATCGAGTTGTAATAGTGTAGGAGAAGAAAACTGTCAAAAATTGTGGAACAGTTTTTGAAGTTAAAGCCGTCTAGACGAGAGAACTGTCAAGGGTAATGGACGAGAAAATTGTGCAGAGTAATGGACAAGAAAAACTGTGCAGACAGTTTTGAAACTGTCAAGGATCGTATAGTAAAGAAAACTGTGGGCACAGTTTTCATAGAGAAACTGTCAAGAGGCGCTCATAGTTTTAGACCAGGACAGTTCACGTCAAGAAACATGTGAAAAGCAAGATGCCGAACAGTCATAAAGAGTGTTGAAGAAAAAATGATAAGAAATGAAGATTCACTCAGTTATGACTGGAGTACAACGTTGTTCATGTCTGACACAACAAGTACAAACTGGCCCTGCAAAAGCATGGCAGTGATTCAGAAAAGGCAGAGGAGCAGGTCTACTTTACAGAGAAGGATGGACATTGATTGGACATCCTTCGAGTTATCTCTAACTGCTATATTCAAACATCCAACGATAAATAGCAGAAGGACCAGAGAGACAAAAAATGAATTATTGACGAACAAACCGATCAGATATTCAAAAACCTTGCCCTTACTCTGCTGAATTAAAAGCTCAAAGCATTAAAATCTCTCAAGCAGAAGGCATTAACTTCGTGGTTCATTTATTGAACACGAGGCATTATTGCTTAAGGAATCTTCAGAGGTTCACCGTGTGACCTTGTGTACACGAGGATTAAGTCTTCCGACTTAATCTACTTTCTTGATGTTCTTACTTTTCAAGTAAGAACACAGTAGCCTGACTCTCCAAGGAGAAGAAAGTTCTTACGGGCAACTGCCAAACCCTGTACGTTCTGCAAAGAACTCAACCATCCACCCACCGGAGAAGAAGAAGGGAGGTTTGTCCTCAATCCGCTTCCGATGACTGACCAGAGAAGGAGAAGGGAGGTTTGTCCTCAATTCGTTTCCGACGACTGCCAGTTCTGAGAAGACTTCAAGGTGCTACCTGGCTTCGAGGAACTGAAGAAGGTGTGAAGAACAACGACCTGGGCGAGTGATCCATTCTGCTGTGGATGGTGGCTTTCACAGCATTTGGCTATAGATCGTGAGGATTGTATCTTCATTACATAGTGAATTACTGGATTAAGTTCCGAAGAGTGGACGTAGGACTTAAGGCTCTGAACCACTATAAATATCCTACCTCATTTGCAGTTTTATTTACTTTACGCATCATACAGTTTTCAAGTGTTTTGAAACCTTCAACACTTCTCCAAAAGTGTTGAAGCGTATAACTGTTGAATTGACATAACTGTAAACTGGGTACCTAAAACTGCTAGCTAACACAAACTGGTCTTTTGAACTGTTGACTAAAACTGAGTCTCCAGCTTTTTAAAACTGAACTGCCCGTTTAAAGAGTGCATATAACTGTTCTTATACTTCCGGTGCACATTAGACGTACTCTGATCTGGGACCAACAAGTGGTATCAGAGCAGGTTGGTCTTTCTAGACTGTCCTATTTTGAGTCGCTTAAGACCGGATCCATATTTCCTTGCACTCTTAATTATTTGTTAAGTGTGATTAGCGAGCAGAGTATTTCAAGACAATGATGAATTATCCCAGTCTTCCCAAGTACAATCCGGAGAAGTTCGAGCTATGGAAGAAGAGATGTCTTATCCAGCTCAAGGCTCAGCATCCAGAGATGGAAGAAGTATTGAAGAATGTACCTCTAAAGATCCAGAAGGTTAATATCCAGCTCGAAGGAGAAGGTGAGCAAGGTGGTGCTCAAATGGTAGATAAGCCACAGGACGAAGGGACACTTGAAGACAGGAAACGTCATCAGCTCGATCCCATCGCTCAAGAGATGATCATGCAATCTCTACCATAATCTCTCATGGATGCAGCCATAGAGAACAACAGTGCCAAAGAACTTTGGGATTGGATCAACGAGCTCACGAAAGAAACTGAAGTGATGAAACGCAATAAGAAACAAATGTGCGTTGATAAATATGAATCTTTCCAGATGCTGCCTGGCGAAACGATCAAATCAATGGAAGCAAGGTTCAACGCCATCGTCAGCGAGATGAAAAGTCTAGGAGAAGAAGAAAAAGCGGCTGACATGAACGCCAAAATTCTTTCAAGGATGCCAAAGGAAGATTGGTTTGTTAAAACCACCAGTTTAAAGACCATGGATCTTTTAAAGATGTCAAGCAAGGAGTTGTTCGCCGAACTTCAAGCCCATGAATGGGATATTCAAATGGTGAACAAGAATGAAGCTGTTAGAACTCCAAATTCAGCAGCTGATGGTGAAGCTGCATTCTTCGTAAAGAGGGATTTCCAAAGACGACAGAAGAAGCCAGATCAGTTTGATAAAACTGCCTATCAACCCTCACCAGCGAAGGATACCTCCACCTCAGTTCAGAAGAAGGAAACTGAACTGTCAGTTGCCAAATTGGAGGAACAGATGAAGTACTTAAATGTACTCCTCGAGAAGGCCGAAGCAAAAGGAAAGGAACCTCAGTCCAGTGAGCAAAGGTTTACCAAGAGAGAGCCACGCACGTGCTATGAATGCAACTCTCCAGATCACTTGAAGTACGAATGCCCTCTAGTCTCTCAGGAGGAGAGAGACAGACTGAAGAAGGTGTTTGAAAGGAGAGCTTCTAAAGCTGTGGCCCAAGCAATGCTTACAAGAATTGAAGTGCCAGACGTGCCAGACCATGATGATGGCTATTAAACGTCTGAGGATGAGAATGATGAGGAAGCACTTCTAGCCTTTATGACAGCTATTGATGGAGATGTTATCGATAAAGAAGATGACGCTTCAAACTGCGAAATAGTGGTAACAACTCATCTACCCTCATCTCTTGCATTTACATCATACATCGAAGAAAACTCTGAATTTTGTTGCTCAAATTCAAAAGATGTTTCTCTTTAAAACATTATTAAAGAGGTAGAAAAATTTCATGAGATTAAAGATGCATTAGCTAGTGAAAATGCCTCACTGAAATTACAAATTTCAGTTTTGACCGATGAAGTCGCAAGGACGAGGTCGATCGGTGAGGATTTTGAAAAACTCAAGGAAGAACATTCCAAACTGCTTAAAAATTTTGAAAATGTTTCAGCGGAATGTGATTCCTTGAAGAAACTTGAGCCGATTAAACGTGAATGTACTTTCAAAAGAAGCTAAAGAAAACTGAAAGAAATTTTAAATGCTCAAAAACCACCATCCGATAAATTCGGACTTGGATTTATGGAGCATCATAATGAAAAAGAAGTTTTGAGCGAACATGCATCCACTTCAGGAACTGAGAAAACTTTTTTAGGCTTTGTCAAAGCCAAACTCAGTTCAGGTACTATGTTGGAAAAAGGAAAAGTCAAATCCAAGGAGCCAGTTAAGCAGAAAGAGAAGACCAAATGCTGGTCAAAAACTGACTCTAAACTGGCACCTCAACAGAGAGCTAACTCAGTTCGGAAATTGTACAAATAAACTGTCGAGAGGAAAACTGACTTTCCTTCAAAACTGGATAAGCGTAATGTTTCATATGCAAGGAATCCAGTTTTACCAACGAGAACGACTGAGCAACATGTGAATGTTGCAAGGAAGTCAGTTCGACAACCGGATAGAAATCCGAGAGGTTGTAATATAACTTCAGATCATTATAACACTTATCCGAATAGAAGGAACACCTATTCAAGGCCTGAGTCGAAATAGTTATACTCTCAAAAGACTGTGATGGCTAAACACCCGAGAACTGTTTCTCGAGACTCTTTCAAGAACAACAGTTTTAGAAAGAGTTCACACACCACAATCTTTCCTAACATGCATCCAAACAGCATACAGTATTTTAGGAGAAAGGTTAATCATTCACTTAAGAATGGTTCAGTTTCACAAACTGTAAGGGTGAAACAAATCTGGATACCAAAAGGATGGATCCAGAAAACTGACTTTGCAGGACCCGAAAGGATGCTGGGACCTAAATGAAATTTTCTGTCTTGCAGGGACCAAGGTTTCAAAAGAAAGCAAGATCATGGATATTGGATAGCGGGTGCTCGGCACACATGACAGGAGAGAAGGATTTAATCAAGAATCTTGTGATGTGCAGAGGATCATCTGTCACTTTTGGGAACAAGGCCAAAGGACAAGTAATTGGAAAAGGATGCGTGGAGCACAATGGAATAATCATTCAGAACGTGTCCTTAGTCACCAATCTGAAGCATAATCTTCTAAGCATAAGCCAGTTGAGCGAGAGTGGCTACATTGTCAGTTTTGAAGAATCAGAATGCCATATCATAGACAAGTTGACCCACAAGACCATGATCAGAGGAATCAGAAAAGGAGGTTTTACATTAAGGATTGGTCCAGTGGAGAAGAAGGAACCTGCCTCGTGGCACACAGTTCCTCAGATGGAGTAAACTGGCTGTGGCACAAAAGACTAAGCCACTTGAACTTCAACTCGATCAGACATTTGGCAAAGCATAATTTAGTTGAAGGACTGCCACAGAAGAAGTTCCAAAAGGAAGGAGTCTGTAAGGCTTGCCAGCTCGGGAAACAGACAAGAGCCTCGTTCAAGAACAGGCCAATTACAGCAAGCACGGATCGGATCTTAGAACTGCTCCACATGGATTTGTTTGGTCCAGTTACTCCGCCCACAATTGGAGGAAGAAAGTATATATTAGTATTTGTTGATGACTACTCAAGATATACGTGGGTGGTGCTGCTCAAGTCCAAGGATGAAGTCAAGATTCAGTTGCCAGAACTGATTACTCATCTTCGAAACAACAAAGGAGTGACAGTTAAGCGGATAAGGTCCGACAATGGAACATAATTTTGCAATGGACCTTTGATGGACTTCTGTGCTGAAATTGGAATCGGGCATGAGGAGTCTACACCAAGAACTCCACAACAAAATGGCCTTGCTGAGCGAAGGAATAGAACACTCAAAGAAGCAGTAAGGACCATGCTGGCAGAGTCCGACCTTGGAAAGAGACTTTGCGGAGACGCCTTGATGACAGCCTGCTACACGCAAAATTGAAGTGCATTCAGCACGCGGCTACACAAGACTCCTTACGAAATCTACAATGGTCGTAAGCCTTCAATAGTTCATCTTCGTGCATTCGGTTCTCCATGTTATATCCATAATAATGGGATGTCCAAATTGAATACCTTCAGCCCTAAAGCTGATGAAGGTGTGTTCCTTGGTTATGGACATCCTTCATATAAGGGATATAGGGTATGCAATAAGACAACCCAACTTGTGGAAATAACATGTCATGTTGTTTTTTATGAAGCTACTCTAGTGCGCAGGACACTTGGAGATCAAGGATGTCAATGAGATCAAGGATGTCAATGAGGAACCTAAAACTGATCTTGATCATAATTAAACAGTTCCTCTGACCAGATCTATGAATGATGATCCTGATATTCCAGTTGCCTCGGCTGAATCCCAAACAGTCGAGAGGGCCGATGATGCTAACGTCATTGCTGAGGCCTTAAAGTTCGTTAACATAGAAGATCAAACTGAAGAGAGGCCCCTTGAAGCCAACGCAATAGTTTTGGAAGCAGAGCAACCTGATACCAAGGAAGTCAACCTTGAGGCCGCTGAGGAAGCAGCTCCAACTGACGAACCAGTTGCTGTTCAAAATCCAGTTCCAGAACAAGGAGGTGAACCAGTTCCAGAACAAAGAGGTGAACCAGTTCCAGAAGATGGAGGCGAACCATCTCACTAGGAACCCCCAATAGTTTCTGAGGCAACATTTGTTCCTGCTGAAGCCGTAACTGTGAAGAAGCCCAGTTGGCTAAGAGATCATCCAATTGAAGCTGTTCTAGATGATGTTGGCAATCCTGTTCGAACAAGAAAAGTCACTGCTTTGATGTCTTGCTTCATATCTCAAATCGAACCTATGAAGATTGCTGAAGCTCTTCAATCAACGAATTGGATTAATGCGATGCAGGAAGAACTAGGGGAGTTCACTCGCAACAATGTGTGGTATCTGGTGGACAGACCAACACATCAATCCATGATCGACACCAATTGGGTCTTCAAGAACAAAAGAGACGAGACCGGTACCATCGTTTGAAATAAAGCAAGACTGGTTGCCAAGGGGTACGCACAGTGTGAAGGGATTGACTTTGATGAAACATTCACACCAGTTGCCAGACTAGAAGCTATTCGACTATTCTTGGCATATGCCGCATATCATAACTTCACAGTTCTCCAGATGGATGTGAAGGGTGCTTTTGTCAATGGCGAACTGAAGGAAGAAGTCTACGTTGAACAGCCCCCAGGTTTCGAGCAAGCAAACCAAGTCTACAAGCTAAGGAAAGCTTTGTATGGTTTGAAGCAAGCACCTAGAGCATGGTACAAAACTCTCTCCCAGTTTCTGCTCAAGAATGGATTTGAAAATGGTGCAATTGATCGAACCCTATTCAAGATAAAGGATGGAGAGGGCATCCTGCTTGTTCAAATCTATGTAGACGACATCATCTTTGGCAGGAAAAACACCAAGCTATGTGAGAAGTTTGCCCTGTTGATGCATAATAAATTTCAGATGAGTATGATGGGCAAGATGACATATTTTCTTGGGTAACAAGTTGATCAATCAGATGAAGGGATTTTCATAAGTCAGAAGAAGTATACTCAAGATTTGATCAACAAGTTCTGCCCAGAGAAGACAAAGTCCTTAAGAATTGCCATGAGCACCAATTCTCAGATCACTCTTGATGAAGAAGGTGAACCTATAGATCCAACTGCTTGTCGAGGGATTATAGGGTCACTGCTCTATCTAACTGCCTGCAGACCCAATATTTCTTATGCTGTGGGAGTGTGCGCAAGATTCCAGGCGAATCCTAAGAAGTCTCACATGGAAGCAGCTAAGAGGATCGTGAGATATCTCAAGAAGATTGAGTCTTTAGGTATTTGGTATCCCAAAACTGATGGAATCATGCTGAATGGATTCTCTGATTCAGACTTTGGAGGCTGCAGAATTGATCGAAAGAGCACAAGTGGAACCTATCAGTTTTTAGGTCATAAACTGATCAGCTGATTTAGCAAGAAGCAGCATTCGGTGGCTACGTCAACCACTAAGGCCGAATATGTAGCAGCTGCCAGCTGCTGTGCTCAAGTGCTTTGGATAAAGCAGCAGCATAAGGATTATGGGATAGAAACTGGATGTGTGCCTATTTATTGTGACAACAACAGTGTTGTTTGCATCTCGAAGAATCCAATTTTACACTCCAGGACAAAGCACATCGATACTCGTCATCATTTCATCAGAGATCATGTGGAGAAAGAAGATGTCTCGGTGAAATATATTAGGACGGAGGACCAGTTAGCGGATATTTTCACTAAACCGCTACCTGAGGCTCGATTTAAAGAGCTATGCATCAAACTAGGTCTTCTAGAGTTTGATGAAATCTCAATAGAGAGAGATGACTGTTGATCGGTGCAGAAATGTTAAACTGAGTGTGCAAAACTATTTGGCTTATTAATTAAGTCAGTTGCTTATAAAATAGTTTGCTCATCATTGAAGAGAAAAAGGAGAACTATTTTCATTCATCAGAAAAGGAGGATGATACAACGTCCAAGCAAAATAAAAAGGAGTTTACACAAATTCATAAAAGCTATTTTGGAGGAAGTCAGCTGGTGGGCATCCATCTGGAGGGGTAGTAGTCAGATCCAACCAAATTCGATGAACCTTCCTTGAGGTATGGGATCCCCTTTTCAAAGAGCCAGTTCAGCTGCATGCCATAGGGGACAGTGACGTCAGGCAGTTTCTGCAAAGCACTCTTCAGGCGGTCGAAGATGAACGCTGCCCAGTCCACCTCAGCTTGGTCCTCGAACGCCATCATTGCCTTCCAGAGAGGCGGCGTAAACTCAGTTTCATCAGGGGAGTTGCAGACCATCATCTGGTTAATGATGTTGAAGGACACCCTGTAGCGCGGTTTGAGGAACCCACTCGACACAGTTGGAAGGAAGTCAATGTTCGACACTCTCCAATCCTGCCAAACTGACCATTCTGGTGCCGTCTCCTCACATCGATACTGCAGAACCGGCGTTCCACTTTGAGGAAGCCCGAATTCTTCCGTAAAATAATCAGCTGACCAGAAGAACTCCTCCCCATTGATATTGCAGTTGATCTCCTCATCGGAGACAGTGGCATTATAAGTAACGAACTAGAGCAAATTCGTGTGGAAGGTGCTAGGCGTTATGGTCACGAAGCGCTCAAGATCGTTCGCCCTCAAGTTTCCCATCACTTCCTCGTAAGCGAATGGAGTTCTCCAGTAGTGCGCAAAAAGCCTTTTCTTATCCAGAATCTTGTTTCTCTGGATAGAGATCTTCCTTATTTATCTCACTGTATTGACAGGAGAATGAGAAGAAGATGAGGAAGGCATATTTTTGGAAGAATTGATTTCTTATGGATTTCTAAAAGGAAGAAGAGTTGTGTGCATTCCTTACCTCGTGAAAGGGGTACTTATAGACGTTTTCGTGTGACGATCGAAAAGGACATCAAGTCACTTAAATGACGGACACGACTCTTCACAGCTCAGAGCCAGAAGCCGATGAGTCAGTATTGAATGCCAACTACTGCGTCGCACCACTCCTGAATGGATATGAAGGCAAAGAAGACAGAAGGCTAAGAGTGTAGAGTCAGTGATTAGTCAAGCCGTGGATGTACGGTTACGTTCTCCCAGGTTTTGCATTAATTTCTAAGGAAGGAGTTCAGAAACTGAGAGTTTACGAAACTGCGCGAAGAAACTGTCAAAGTCACAGTTTCTATCTAAAGGACAGTTTCTAATTGGCAACGAAGGATAACACAGTTGCTTAGTTTTTCGATAAGGACAGTTGAGAACTGTCTCAAGCAGTTTGATAAAGCAGTGGGATAGGGAAAACTGTCTCAGTCAAAGGCGCGAATTTTTGAATTCAGCAAAATCTTCGGCAACACGTCGCATTAAATGTGGCAGAACAAAGGCGTATTAAGCGGAGCCACGTCGACCTTCCCACACGCTCCTCAACGGCGTGCTAGAGATGCGAACAGTCGCCTACATCAGCGACAATCTCAGCCATCCATCGCAAAAAGGGGTTTTAATCTCAACCGATAATTTTGTTTGACGGATGATCACCAAAACCTCTTAAACCCCTTATGTCTTCGTCTTTGACACTTCACTCAAACTCTCTACTCCCTGAAACTCAATCTCCTCAAATATCAAGCCTTCAACCCCAGGTCTTCTAAATCACTCACATTACATCTCTAAACATGCCGAGAAAGAAGACTCAACAAATCAAAGGAACCAGCATCTCCGATAACCCTGAGCAGTTCATAGTCACGGAGAAGACTTCAGATGATGATGATCTACTCCGACTCGTAGACTCCTACGGCCTCACCAACAAACAGCTTCGGGCGTCCCAAGTCGTAAAGGAGAAAATATTAAATTGGAAGGATTTCGAATCAATCACATCAGACGAGGCGATTACCACAGAGCTTGTGAAGAAGCTCTTGGCGGAGAAATTGACGCAGTTCTTGACTGCTTCTCCCCGGTGATACAACCCACATCGTATAGCCAAGTTCTACGAACATGCGATTATTCACAAAGATCAACCATTCTTCAAGACAAAAGTTGCGAAGAAAGAGATAAGGGTTGATCCTGATCTCATCGCTCAACACCTTCATCTACCCGAAACTGGAATCAATATTGTCAGTTATCTAGAAGATGACAAGGAGGCCATGAAGAATCATTGGACGAAGTGGAAGAAGCCTGAGATTAAAGAAAAGTTCAAAGCTGCCACGAAGGTATCTGAACTGAACCCACTCTATAAGACACTCAATGAGATCGCACTGAGGATGATATATTGTGGTGCCGGATCCTTTTCTGAGTTATGCGAACCGAAATACGCCTTGATGATGGTTCTTGATGACTGCCCTGGAGGAAACTGGGCAGAATATATATATGGGAATCTGCTGGAGAATGCAAAGAAAAACAAAGGCATCAGAAAAGATGGGAAGTTTTCTTCGAGTGTCAGTTTTGGCTTGAAAATCAGCTACCTTCTTGAGAGTATTCTAGGTCTTCAAAGAGAGGGGGAAGACCTTCTGCCTTCGAATTTCATTCCATAAAAGAATCCAGTCTACCGCTTGATCCAAAGAAATGAATTAGACGACAGTGGAAACGATGATGATGATGATGATGAAAGGAAAGACAGTTTTGAAGACAAGGAGATAGATGCTGAGACAACTGAGAGTCTCGCTACAATTCCGCCAGCTAGAACTGTCGAGAGTGCCAAGAAGACTAAGAAAACTGGCACCTCCGCCTCAGTTAAACCCAAGAAGAACACAATTATGTGGCAGACAGTTGAACAGCATGAGACGAGGCGAAAGATGAACAAAAGAAAATTGGCAACAAACCTTGAAGAAGGTTTACAACGTGAGACGAAAGGGAAGCAGAAAGTTGCTGAAGAACATCCGACCAAGAAATGGAGGGGAGCAGATGTCATCAAAAGGCTCCAGTTTGAGGAGACAATGGAAGGAGCTGGTCAATCCTCCCGTCTACATGAAGTAGTTCTGAACCCAAAGATCATGTCTGATGACGCTTTTGAACGCATACAACTTGCATCTCTTGGCGTTCAAACGACTGAAGAGCCACTGTATTATGAAAAAATGACATGCAGCTCCTCAGATTCTGAGAGAATTACATTTCAAGGGAGAGATAAATTTAGGGATGGAGCAAATGCATCAGCAGACCCTAAGGAACAAGAGACTTCCACTTGTGAAAAAGAGCAAGAAGAGATTCTCTTCCCAGAGACAGGGGGAACAGAAACTGAGCATGTTGACAGCTTTGAAGAATCCTCCGATGAGAACACAGACGAGTCTACCTTGGAGCGCATCGAAAGGAAGATTGGCAAATACCACGATGGTCTGGAAAGACTACGTGATATCCAATAGCAACTGAATGATAAGGTTGAGAGGATCCGAACAAAACTCTCCAAATTTGAACAAGAAAAGGCGAAGGAGCTAGAAAGGCTGAAGAAAGAAGAAGAGGAGAGACTTAGGAAAGAAGAGGAAGATAGATTGAGAAAGGAAGAAGAAGAACGATTGAGAAAGGAAGAAGAAGAGAGGTTAAGAAAAGAAGAAGAGGAAAGGCTCAGGAGAGAGCAAGAAGCTGAGTGAAAGAGAATAGAAGCAGCTGAGCTGAAACGAAAACAAGAAGAAAAAGCTGCTCTAAAAAGAAAGGAAGAAGAAGACACTGCCGCTGCTGCTGAGAAGAAAAGGATAGAAGAAGAGGCGGCAGCTGCTGAGTTAAAAAGGCAAGAAGAAGAAGTAGCAGCTGAACTGAAAAGGAAAGAGGAAGAAGCAGCAGCTGCTGAAGCAAAAAGAAAAGAAGAAGAGGCTGCCGCTGAGCAGAAGAAGAAAGAGGAGGAAGAAGCAGCTGCCACTGCTCATCTACCAGAGATCGAAACTGTTCACGAAGAAGAAGGAGATAGGACAGTTGTTCCTACCACTGCTGAACAGTCCCTTGTTATCAGGGAAGAAACAATGTCTCCCAATCCCATCTCTGTAGCAGCACCCTCTCTAACCCTTGATGTTATGAGACAGGAAATGACCCAGCAAATCAAGTCGTCCATGGTCTCTATTTTTTATTTTGTCAAAAAGGGGGAAGAAAGGAGAGATGAACAAGTGAAGCTGCAGTTGCAGTTGCTGGAGAGGTGAGATGAACAGATGAGGTTGCAGCTGGAGAGGCAAGACGAACAGATGAGGTTGCAGTTGGAGAACATGCAGCAAGCCAGAGAACAGGAAAGGCAGCTAATGATAGACATGGCCAAGAGCCTTGCCATGCAAGCTGGACCCTCGACCTCTGCTGCCATTTCAAAGCCAAAAGATGCAGACTCTTCAAACCAGGACAAGGAGAAGGATAAGAGCAAATGATGGGCAGCTGAGCAGCTGAGTATTTATTTTGTATATCTTCTTTACCGCAGTTTTAAACTTTTCATGAACTAGTACTGAACACATATAATGAAAGGTCAAAAATTGATGGTTTGAAGACAACTGCTCATTGTCTCTTACCTGGATAGCTTAGCTGAATTCACATATTCCAGTGTGATCAGCATTTTTTTTATCGCTCTAATCTGATTCATATTAATCGAGAAATATCTCTCCCATTCAGGGGGAAGATCGCTTAGAGTAGGTCGAGTTTAGAAGAAACACAGTTCTGAGTAGTGTTAGATTTGAAAATTTTGTAAACTCAGAGCAACTGCATCTTCTTTTCGACTTAGAAGGTATGGTCTTGACAACATCAAAAAGGGGGAAATTTTTAGGTGTTGATGTAAAAATCCCACCTTTAATTTGATGTTTTGATGTGTCAAAACTGAGTACCAAAGTCTAGGCCATAGAGTTATTACCTCATGTAATCCTTGTATAGGATGATCGAGTTGTAATAGTCTAGGAGAAGCAAACTGTCAAAAACTGTGGAACAGTTTTTGAAGTTAAAGCCGTCTAGACGAGAGAACTATCAACAGTAATGGACGAGAAAACTATGCAGAGAAATGGACAAGAAAAACTATGCAGACAGTTTTTAAACTGTCAAGGATAGTATAGCAAAGAAAACTGTGGACACAGTTTTCATAGAGAAACAGTCGAGAGGCGCTAACAGTTTCAGACCAGGACAGTTTTACGTCAAGAAACACATGAAAAGCAAGATGCCGAACAGTCATAAAGAGCGTTGAAGAATAAATGATAAGA
The DNA here is from genome assembly GCA_026898455.1 of Plectranthus barbatus. Lineage (NCBI taxonomy): Eukaryota > Viridiplantae > Streptophyta > Magnoliopsida > Lamiales > Lamiaceae > Plectranthus > Plectranthus barbatus. The sequence goes on along the minus strand of JAPKLW010001329.1, from coordinate 74,529 downwards.
AACGAAGATTCACTCAGTTATGACTGGAGTACAACATTGTTTAAGTTTGACACAACAAGTACAAACTGGCCCTGCAAAAGCATGGCAGTGATTCAGAAAAGGCAGAGGAGCAGGCCTACTTTACAGAGAAGGATGGACATTGATTGGACATCCTTCGAGTTGTTTCTAACGTTTATATTCAAACATCCAACTATAAATAGCAAAAGGACCAGAGAGACAAAAAAATGAATTATTGACGAACAAACCGATTAGATATTCAAAAACCTTGCCCTTACTCTTCCGAATTAAAAGCTCAAGCATTAAAAGCTCTCAAGCGAGAAGGCATTAACTCCGTGGTTCATTTATTGAACACAAGGCATTATTGCTTAAGGAATCTTCAGAGATTCACCTTGTGACCTTGTGTACACGAGGATTAAGTCTTCCGACTTAATCTACTTTCTTGGTGTTCTTACTTTTCAAGTAAGAACACAGCAACCTGACTCTCCAAGGAGAAGAAGGTTCTTACGGGCAACTGCCAAACCCTGTACGTTCTGGGAAGAACTCAACCATCCACCCACCGGAGAAGGAGAAGGGAGGTTTGTCCTCAATCCATTTCCGACGACGCCAGTTCTGAGAAGACTTCAAGGTGCTACCTAGCTTCAAGGAACTGAAGAAGGCGTGAAGAACAACGACCTGGGCATGTGATCCATTCTGCTGTGGATGGTGGCTTTCACAGCATTTGTCTATAGATCGTGAGGATTGTATCTTCATTACTTAGTGAATTACCGGATTAAGTTCCGAGGAGTGGACGTAGGACTTAAGGCTCCGAACTACTATAAATATCCTGCCTCATTTACAGTTTTATTTACTTTACGCATCATACAATTTTCAAGTGTTTTAAAACCTTCAACACTTCTCCAAAAGTGTTGAAGCGTATAACTGTTGAATTGACATAACTGTAAACTGGGTACCTAAAACTGCTAGCTAACACAAACTGGTCTTTTGAACTGTTGACTAAAACTGAGTGTCCAGCTTTTTAAAACCGAACTGCCCGTTTTAAGAGTGCATATAACTGTTCTTATACTTGCGCTGCACATTAGACGTACTCTGATCTGGGACAAACAAGTGGTATCAGAGCAGGTCGATCTTTCTAGACTATCCTGTTTTGAGTCGCTTAAGATCGGATCCATATTTCCTTGCACTCTTAATAGTTTGTTAAGTGTGATTAGCGAGCAGAGTATTTCAAGATAATGATGAATTATCCCAGTCTTCCCAAGTACAATCCGGAGAAGTTCGAGGTATGGAAGAAGAGGTGTCTTATCCAGCTGAAGGCTCAGCATCCAGAGATGGAAGAAGTATTGAAGAATGGACCTCTAAAGATCCAGAAGGTTAATATCCATCTTGGAGGAGAAGGTGAGCAAGGTGGTGTCCAAATGGTAGATAAGCCACAGGACGAATGGACACTTGAAGACAGGAAACGTCATCAGCTCGATCCCATCGCTCAAGAGATGATCATGCAATCTCTACCAGAATCTCTCATGGATGCAGCCATAGAGAACAACAGTGCCAAAGAACTTTGGGATTGGATCAACGAGCTTACGAAAGAAACTGAAGTGATGAAACGCAATAAGAAACAAATGTGCGTTGATAAATACGAATCTTTCCAGATGCTGCCTGCAAAACGATCAAATCAATGGAAGCAAGGTTCAACGCCATCGTCAGCGAGATGAAAAGTCTAGGAAGAGAAGAAAAAGTGGCTGACATGAACGCCAAAATTCTTTCAAGGATGCCGAAGGAAGATTGGTTTGTTAAAACGACCAGTTTAAAGACCATGCATCTTTCAAAGATGTCAACCAAGGAGTTGTTCGCCGAACTTCAAGCCCATGAATGGGATATTCAGATGGTGTACAAGAATGAAGCTGTTAGAACTCCAAATTCAGCAGCTGATGGTGACGCTGCATTCTTCGTAAAGAGGTATTTCCAAAGACGACAAAAGAAGCCAGTTCAGTTTGATAAAACTGCCAATCAACCCTCACCAGTGAAGGATACCTCCACCTCAGTTCAGAAGAAGGAAACTGAACTGTTAGTTACCAAACAAGAGGAACAGATGAAGAACTTGGTCGTACTCCTCGAGAAGGCCAAAGCAAAAGGAAAGGTCCAGTGAGCAAAGGTTTACCAAGAGAGCGCCACGCAAGTGCTATGAATGCAACTCTCCAGATCACTTGAAGTACGAATGCCCTCTAGTCTCTCAGGAGGAGAGAGACAGACTGAAGAAGGTGTTTGAAAGGAGAGCTTCTAAAGCTGTGGCCCAAGCAATGCTTACAAGAACTGAAGTGCCAGACGTGCCAGACCATGATGATGGCTATTACACGTCTGAGGATGAGAATGATGAGGAAGCACTTCTAGCCTTTATGGCAGCTATTGATGGAGATGTTACCAATGAAGAAGACGACGCTCCAAACTGCGAAATAGTGGTAATAACTCATCTACCCTCATCTCTTGCATTTACATCATACATCGAAGAAAACTCTGAATTTTGTCGCTCAAATTCAGAAGATGTTTCTCTTGAAAACATTATTAAAGAGGTACAAAAATTTCATGTGATTAAAGATGCATTAGCTAGTGAAAATGCCTCACTGAAATTAGAAATTTCAGTTTTGACCGATGAAGTCGCAAGGACGAGGTCGATCGGTGAAGATTTTGAAAAACTCAAGGAAGAACATTCCAAACTGATTAAAAATTTTGAAAATGTTTCAGCGGAATGTGATTCCTTAAAGAAACTTGAGCCGATTAAATGTGAATGTACTTTCAAAAGAAGCTCAAGAAAACTGAAAGATTTAAATGCTCAAAAACCACCATCCGATAAATTCGGACTTGGATTTATGGAGCATCATAAAGAAAAAGAAGAGTTGAGCGAACATGCATCCACTTCAGGAACTGAGAAAACCTTTTTAGGCTTTGTCAAAGCCAAACTCAGTTCAGGTACTGTGTTGGAAAAAGGAAAAGTCAAATCCAAGGAGCCAGTTAAGCAGAAAGAGAAGAACAAATGCTGGTCAAAAACTGACTCTAAACTGGCACCTCGACAGAGAGCTAACTCAGTTCGGAAACTGTACAAACAAACTGTGGAGAGGAAAACTGACTTTCCTTCAAAACTGAATAAGCGTAATGTTTCATATGCAAGGAATCCAGTTTTACCAACGAGAACGATTGAGCAACATGTGAATGTTGCATGGAAGTCAGTTCGACAGCCGGATAGAAATCCAAGAGGTTGTAATAGAACTTCAGATCATTATAACACTTATCCGAATAGGAGGAACACCTATTCAAGGCCTGAGTTGAAACAGTTTTACTCTCAAAAGATTGTGATGGCTAAACACCCGAGAACTATTTCTCGAGACTCTTTTAAGAACAACAGTTTTAGAAAGAGTTCACACACCACAATCTTTCCTAACATGCATCCAAACAGCCTACAGTATTTCAGGAGAAAGGTTAATCATTCACTTAAGAATGGTTCAGTTTCACAAACTGTAAGGGTGAAACAAATCTGGATACCAAAAGGATGGATCCAGAAAACTGACTTTGCAGGACCCGAAAGGATGCGGCGACCCAAATGAAATATTCTGTCTTGCAGGGACCAAGTTCTCAAAATAAAGCAAGATCATGGATGTTGGATAGCGGGTGCTCGGCACACATGACAGGAGAGAAGGATTTAATCAAGAATCTTGTGATGTGCAGAGGATCATCTGTCACTTTTGGGAACAAGGCCAAAGGACAAGTAATTGGAAAATGATGCGTGGAGCACAATGGAATAATCATTCAGAACGTGTCCTTAGTCACCAATCTGAAGCATAATCTTCTAAGGATAAGCCAGTTGAGCGAGAGTGGCTACATTGTCAGTTTTGAAGAATCAGAATGCCATATCATAGACAAGCTGACCCACAAGACCATGATCAGAGGAATCAGAAAAGGGGGTCTTCACATTAAGGATTGGTCCAGTGGAGAAGAAGGAACCTGCCTCGTGGCACACAGTTCCTCAGATGGAGTAAACTGGTTGCGGCACAAAAGACTAAGCCACTTGAACTTCAACTCGATCAGACATTTGGCAAAGCATAATTTAGTTGAAGGACTGCCACAGAAGAAGTTCCAAAAGGAAGGAGTCTGTAAGGCTTGCCAGCTCGGGAAACAGACAAGAGCCTCATTCAAGAACAGGCCAGTTACAGCAAGCACGGACCGGATCTTGGAACTGCTCCACATGGATTTGTTTAGTCCAGTTACTCCGCCCACAATTGGAGGAAGAAAGTATACATTAGTAGTTGTTGATGACTACTCAAGATATATGTGGGTGGTGCTGCTCAAGTCCAAGGATGAAGTCAAGATTCAGTTGCCAGAACTGATTCCTCGTCTTCAGAACGACAAAGGAGTGACAGTTAAGAGCATAAGGTCCGACAATGGAACATAATTTTGCAATGGACCTTTGATGGACTTATGCACTGAAATTGGAATCGGGCATGAGAAGTCTACTCCAAGAACTCCTCAACAAAATGGCCTTGCTGAACGAAGGAATAGAACACTCAAAGAAGCAGTAAGGACCATGCTGGCAGAGACCGACCTTGGAAAGAGATTTTGGGGAGAAGCCTTGATGACAGCCTGCTACACGCAAAATCAAAGTGCATTCAACACGCGGCTACACAAGACTCCTTACGAAATCTATAATGGTCGTAAGCCTTCAATAGCTCATCTTCGTGCATTCGGTTCTCCATGTTATATCCATAATAATGGGAAGTCCAAATTGAATACCTTCATCCCTAAGGCTGATGAAGGTGTGTTCCTTGGTTATGGACATCCTTCATATAAGGGATATAGGGTATTCAATAAGACAAACCAACTTGTGGAAATAACATGTCATGTTGTTTTTGATGAAGCTACTCTAGTGCACAGGACACTTCAAGAACTGGGTCTGGAAAATCATGAGATCAAGGATGTTATTGAGGAACCTAAAACTGATCTTGATCATAATCGAACAGTTCCTCTAACTAGATCTATGAATGATGATCCTGAGATTCCAGTTACCTCGGCTGAATCCCAAACAGTCGAGAGGGCCGATGATGCTAACGTCACTGCTGAGGCCTTAAAGTTCGTTAACATAGAAGATCAAACTGAAGAGAAGCCCCCTGAAGCCAACGCAACAGTTTTGAAAGCAGAGCAACCTGATACCAAGGAAGTCAACCTTGAGGCCGCTGAGGAAGCAGCTCCAACTGACGAACCAGTTGTTGTTCAGAATCCAATTCTAGAACAAGGAGGTGAACCAATTCCAGAAGATGGAGGCGAACCATCTCACCAGGAACCCCCAACAGTTTCTGAGGCAATAGTTGCTCCTGCTGAAGCCGTAACTGTGAAGAAGCCCAGTTGGCTAACAGATCATCCAATTGAAGCTGTTCTAGATTATGTTGTCAATCCTGTTCGAACAAGAAAAGACATTGCTTTGATGTCTTGCTTCATATCTCAAATCGAACCTATGAAGATTGCTGAAGCTCTTCAATCAACGGATTGGATTAATGTGATGCAAGAAGAACTAGGGGAGTTCACTCGCAACAATGTGTGGTATCTGGTGGATAGACCAACACATCAATCCGTGATCGGCACCAAATGGGTCTTCAAGAACAAAAGAGATAAGACCGTTACCATCGTTCGAAACAAAGCAAGACTGGTTGCCAAGGGGTACGCAGAGTGTGAAGGGATTGATTTCGATGAAATGTTCGCACCAGTTGCCACACTGGAAGCCATTCAACTGTTCTTGGCATATGCCGCATATCATAACTTCACAGTTCTCCAGATGGATGTGAAGAGTGCTTTTCTCAATGGCGAACTGAAGGAAGAAGTCTACGTCAAACAGCCCCCAGGTTTCGAGCAAGGAAACCAAGTCTACAAGCTAAGGAAAGCTTTGTATGGTTTGAAGCAAGCACCTAGAGCACGGTATGAAACTCTCTCGCAGATCTGGAAGACATTTTCAAGATACCATCAACCGACAGAAGAAAGACAAACCTAGAAGAGGCAGAGGAGGAAAAGTAATGGACTATCAAAGAGCATTGAAGGACACTGCACATGTACCTGGACCAAAGGATGACATTGATCTGTCAAAGAAAGAGAAGTCTAACATCAACATACCCGAAGATGATTTTTCAGATGACATTGCCTCAGATGAAAACTACAAGATGGATCCATGTGAGATAGTTGAAAGTTCTGAGGAAGATAGTGACTCACCTGTACCTGAAAAGAAAGCAAGGAAACCAGTAAAGAAAATTTCCAAGATAGGAAGAGGAAGGCAGCAACTACTTTATCCACCAGCCAAAAATATAAACCATCCAAGAAGAGATCTACATCAGTTTCTGAAGCTGCTGATGTTCTTCAGCAATTAAAGAGAACAAAGAGAATTCAATCAGAATCATTTTCAGCAACTTCTTCAAAAGGTGCCCCTACTTCTGTCCCATATGATAGTGATGTAGAAGTGAGGAAAGCCTATAGTCACACTCTCTATTACTATGGTGCAAAATCTGTTCTAGAATCTCTTATGAAGAGAAATTTTGAGATAGAGAGGAACATGGACATAGGCCAATTTAAAAAATATGGGATAGATACTCTTTTAACTCGTAGGGGCCTGTTGAAAACTGTTACTGGGATGGATGGTTTTGAAACTGAACTTGTGTATGAGTTTTATGCTAACAACATCAAGAAGAAGCTTGTATTAAAGGGAAGAAGAAATTTGGGAAGCCCTATCTTAGAAAACATATCATCTGCTTTGACCCGGCAACCATAAATGCATATCTGGGACTCCCCAACTGTGAAGTTCAAGAACCAACACCTGCAGAAGAAAGGAAAATGGTTGAAGAAATTACTGGTGGAGAGATAAAGAGATGGTCAAGTAAAGACATGCCTGGATCCAGCCTTACCTACAAATATGCTGCCTTATTCAAAGTCAGTCTCCACAACTGGACACCTTTAAAGAATGCCACTCTCATCATTAAGGAGCAAGCATTCCTTATCTACCGAATTGGTAAAGGCCTTCCTTTCAACCTTGGAGAAATTGTATTTGCTAACATCTGCAGAGTTGTCACCAAAGCCGATGCTTCCCTGCTTCCGCATCCTTATCTCATATATGGACTTATTCTCCATCATGGAGTAGCTGATCAAGGGGGAGACATTATTGCTGATGCAAGCTTGTTAGTGTTTGAACAAACTTTAACAAGAACAAGCGGCAGAGTGAATGATCTTCCCTACGTGGCAAGTGACGATGAGATGAAAGATGCCTCCAAACCTCCTCTAAAAGCTGCTTCAGCAAGTGCCTCCAAGCCTCAGACACCAATTGATCTGGCCAGCGCACTGAAGGGTGTCTCTGAAGTGATTACTCAACTCATCGCTCTTACTGCTACCATCTCTCAACTCCATGGTGTTCTTTCTGCTACCATTCAGGGGGAGAGAAAAAGTGGTGATGCTGTTGGTGATGCTGATGTTGCTGATACTGGAGCTGATGGAGATGATGATGAGGATGATGATGATGAGGAGTGAATTCCTTGCTGTCAAGAAGTTCTTATCTTTCTGTTCTGAAAAACAATCTTTAAATTCTGTTTATGTTTGGATATTTTAAATTCTGTTTATGTTTGGGATATTTGCTGGATTTTGAGATTTAGGTGGAGCACTTTTTAACCCTAATCTTCATTTCAGCTGGTTTTCAATTTAATATCTTTTTTGCTATGGATGATATATGTTTTACTGCTTTCTTATGGTTGCACCATATTTTAGTTCTAATAATTGTGCTATGGATGATCCATTGTTTTAGGTTTGAATATTTATCATGGCTGAACCATGACAATTTTCTGATATGAGGAATGGCAGCAGAAAGTCTAACATTAAGGGGGAGATTGATAATGTTAGACATTTCTGATGTTAAACTTTTCCAAGTTTAACATCATGTTATACTTTCCTTCCTGCTGCTTAGGAGTTAGCTACAACTGATCCCTATTTTTTAGGGATATCTATTTGACTCATATCTCGTGTATATATTTGTTCCCATGTTTCAGGGGAGCACCTCCACGACTTAACCACTACTTATGTGAGTCTGTAAGTGGCTTAATTGATCTATTCATTAAGCGAGTGGACGTGGAATGTGAATACAATGCACGACTGATGAATTGAAGACGTGGGGTGTGGGAACGTGTGCTCCAAAGGAAGAAATGAATAAAAGGGAAGGTTGGCGCTTGAAGACTTTGTGCGATTGATTTACAAGCTAAAGAAAAGTGAATCCAAAGATTGAAGAAGTCCATTCGAAGACCACTGATCTAGTATAGAGGCGATCTCCGAAGAGTGAATCCAAAGATTGAAGAAGTACTACTAAGTGTCGTTTAGTTTGGTTAGTAAGCTTTGTAATCGATCTTCTTCTAAGGAGTGAACTTAGAAGAAATTCTTGTATTTTATTGTTTTTGATTTCCTTTGTAAAACTTGTTTTTATACTAGTGAAATCAATTTCGCCACGAGGCAATCTGGAATTTAGAAATAAACCTAAGAACAATTTATCCGCTGTGCATTTTATCTCTGCATTTCATATGTTATACTTTATCAAACTCTAACTTTAACAAATGTTGGGGTAAACTCGGGCACTACATTTCATCAGCTCGGTGTCGAATAAGTAATATTTGTGAGATGTATATGTTTCAACTAAAGCAAACTTCTAGTTCTACTTGAGCAATGTATGAATCTTTAGGTGAATATGAAAAATGTTTGTATTATGCAATGATTGAAACTAAAAAGAGGGTAGGTGTTGGGCAGGGTGAAGATCCTCTACTGTGGCCAAATCCGCAGCACCCCATGCTGTGTGATAAACAGTGACGTTTCACACCAATTTGTTCCTTTTTTGTTTTTTCATTTTTTAATTTCTTTTAATGATTTATTACTTTTTACTATATAACCGAATTTAATATTTAATTGAAAGTCAGTAATATATTAGATTAAGTTTTAAAATTAGAATAATATAAAATCGAATTATGAAACAATCTATTATCAATTATTAAATATTAAATATAATTAATAAAATAAAATTTAATTGCTAAAATAAAAAAATAAAAAAAATTACACAAATTCTGTAAAGTATTTTTCTAAAAAATCAAATAATAAAATATATATTAAATCAAAAGCCGGTAATATGTTTGGTTAAGTTTCAAAATTGAAATAATATAAAATTGAATTATGAAACAAACAATTATCAATTATAAAATACTCCCTCTGTCCCATGTAAAATATTGCACTTCTTTTCGGCACGGGAATTAAGGATATGAGTGTAAGTGGAACTAATATTATATTATTGAGTGTGAAAAAGTTGCCATTTTTAGAAATGTAACAATTCAGTTGGGACGCCCGATTTGGTAAGTGTAAAATTCGGGCGGAAATTATGAA
>JAPKLW010001329.1:35491-64706 GCA_026898455.1 Plectranthus barbatus | reverse complement strand
GTCGGGACCGACAAAAATTATTATTTTAAAGAGTTTATTAATTAATCGAGTATTAATTTATAGAGTTTCTATTGTAAATTGCATATTTGTGTTTGATTTGTTATACCATGCGCCAACTCATGTCAACTCAAATCGTGAGTATAATATAGTGTAATTAAAAATATACATTCGAATATCATTACAATTGTAAGATTACAAGAATGATGAAATTTAAAATATTACTCGGTTTAATCCAATAATTTTATTCATATATTTACTCTTAGATTATGAATGATATGGATGTCTATTTAGGATCAAGCCAAAAAGTGAAAATATTTTGGCAGATAATTATTTAGTCCAAATAATTCGAAGCTCAATGGGGCTGAGCAAGAAAATTGATGGGTTAGTTAACTTAGTTTGGCTAGTTATCAAAATTTACTTCTAATTTTTTTTATATATTTTTTTTTAATTATGTTTCAATTTATATAGCTTTTGATTTTTGTTTTGAAAAATAATTACATAAAAATAAAAATTTGAAAGAGAAACAAAATTGCTGTGAAGTATTTTTTCTACAAATTTAAATACAAAAATAATAAATACAGTTGTATATATAAAAAAAAAAAAAAAAGAATACTGCGAAAAAAAAAACAAAAAAAGGAATAAATTCGTGTGAAACGTCACCGTTTATCATAGTAGAAATATGGGGTGCTGTGGATTTGGTCACAGTAGAGGATCTTCACCCTTATCATAATCATTAAGCAATAATATTGAAATATCTTAATATAATTGCTAATTGCTAGATGCCTAGATCTATCGTGCAGTCAATGCATATTTCTTCATTGATGATCCAGATCATTTTTGAATGCTCTATCTTTCATAGCATCCTCATTTGCAGTATATTAAGAGAGATAAAGATTGCTGCTTACGGAATATTTTGTTCATATAAAAAACTAAAGTTAGAATTGTTTGTATGAGTATTATTACAAACAAATGGTTTCAATCATAGTTTATATAAAAGCACAATCTTTAAAAAAAAATAAAAAAATAAAAAAAAATCCTCAGTTGGATTCATAATGTTGCGTGAATATAGTCATTCGATTATATTGTTAATAAATGTGCTTCAAGAACCTATAGGAGCTCTGCTTATTTGCAATTTTCATGAAACATAAGTTTGATGCAATGCAGATGTTGGATATACTTATTATATAACTTGTCATCTCTCTATGTTTGCTGTTTAAGTTATTTCACACAACGGTCATAGGTTAGTGTGAGAAATTTACCAAATGTAGTCAAGGTAATAAATTTCCTTTTCTTTTAGCTCTATTGTGAGAAGGAAAGACTATCGAATGATCAATTTGAACATGTGAAGACGTAAATAGATATAGGTGTTATTTTAGGAGCAGAAGGTTCAATAATTAAGCGCACTGAAAGAGGTATGATTTTCTTGTTAGATAATCTCGTATTTATCTTTTTAAGATATGTTTAGATATCTTTGGTTTATAGATATCTTTAGTCTTTAGATATCTCTAGTTTTAGATATATTTGATAGGATATAGATAGATTTCCTATTCCTAGTTGATTTAGATTTCTAGTTTATTTTGTCTATATATACCTCATTCCATTCAGCAATAATATTTAAAAAAAAGTTTTTCCCGTTCATATTTTCTGTCTCCCTACTATCAGCAACTTCCATGCTAGTTTGATGCTCTAGCATCACGTCAGCTTGTCTTTTATTTGTCTTGCAGCTGCCACAACACGTGGCATCAGAGACAGGTTTGGTGTTCGATCCAAAGCAGTCACGCAGCCATCATCTTTGGTGTTTGATCCAAAGTACAACGCAGCCATCGGTTTTGGTGTTCGATCCAAAACATCGCAGCAATGGCGTTGGCAAGGCCAGAACAAGCAGATAACATTCGACTCGATCGAGAGATGGAGAACGCGGGTAACTTCCCTATTCTCACTCGTTCGAATTATGGGGATTGGGCAATCCTCATGAAGGTGCATCTACAAGCGCAAGGCCTGTGGGATGTAGTCGTAGAAGGACCAGGAAACCAACAACATGACAGGCGTGCCATGTCAATGATTCTTCGGGCAGTGCCGCAGGAGTTGATTCGCATCATTGGCATTAAAGAAACAGCCAAAGAGGCATGGGAAACCCTCAAAACAATGCGCGTAGGGAGCAATCGTGTACGAGAAGCCAAAGCGCAGACATAAAGAACGGAGTTCGAAAATCTCACATTTAAAGAAGGTGAAGGAGTCGAGTCTTTTGGAATGAGACTCAAGGCAATCGTCAATGATCTCGAATCATTGGGCGATACTGTAACCGAGCACAAGGCGGTGCTCAAATTCCTCCGGAGTGTTCCACGGCAATACAAACTGATGGCAAAGGCGATTGAAACCTTAGTGGACCTCAAAACCATGACCATTGAAGAGCTGATTGGTTGACTTTTAGTTGTGGAGGAGTACGATGAACTTGACAATGCAGCCCCTGCTGATTGTTTACTTCTCACAGAAGAAGAATGGCGCGCCCGACAGCATCAACGTGATCGCGGGCAAAACTCAAAGTCTGGAAACTTCAGAAACGCAGCCAAAGGAAAAACGCCAAACGGAGATAAATCAAGATGGTCAAGTAACGCGCCTGCAAACAACACACGTAAGAAAGGAAATTGCAATTATTGTGGAATTGCTGGACATTGGGCCAAGGAATGTTGTAAAGCAAGGCGTGATCGTGAACAGCGTGAGAGAACAAATCTCACGAAAGTTGAACCATTTAGAGCAGATGAACCTGCTCTCCTCATGGTGAAAGATTGCTTCAGCAACAAGCTTCAGCCCCAAGCCGTGCTGAAAGAATGCTGCAGCACGGAGACTCAGCCCCAAGCCATGCTGAAAGCATGCTGCAGCAAGGAGACTGAAACTCAGGCAGTGCACCTGAACGAAGCAAAAGTGATACCAGCTGATAAGTCGGATGGTATATGGTATCTTGATACTGGCGCAACCAGCCACATGACCGGAGAAAGAAAAGCATTTGCAGAGCTGGATGGATTGGTACATGGCTCCGTACATTTGGCGATGGTTCAACCGTGAAGATCCAAGGAAAAGGAACGGTAATGCTGAGATGTGTTACTGGTGATCAGCGTGTTCTCACAGATGTATACTACATACCAAACCTAAGGAGTAATATTATCTCACTCGGGCAGCTTGATGAGAATGGGTGCAAGATCACAATCGAAGGAGGAGTACTTTGTATCCTTGATAGTACACACAAATTGCTTGCACGAGTTACAAGATCAAGGAATCGACTCTACATGCTAAGTCTGAATCTCTCTTCTCCAATAAGTCTGTTAACTCAGAAGGATAGTGCAGCGTGGCTCTGGCACGCACGGTTCGGACATCTTCACTTCCAAGCACTATGCAACCTCACATGCAAGAATATGGTACGAGGTATGCCAAGCATTGAGCACGTTGAGGAGTTGTGCGATGGATGTACTTTGGGAAAGCAACATAGAACACCATTCCCTCGCACCACGACATATAGAGCTTGACATCCTTTGGAGCTGGTGCATATCGACCTCTGTGGTCCAATTGAGCCACCAACATCAGGAGGAAATAGATATTTTCTACTTGTTGTTGATGATTTTAGTTGGTTTATGTGGGTGATAAGTTCGTATTTTCACTAACTTATCAATGTGTTTCTTTAGTATTTTAAGTGTTTTAAGAGTAGTTCAGTCGTTTTTGCATGCATGATAGGGTTATTGCATAGTAGATGCTCGTGATGGTATGTTTTGCAGGTTTTTAGGATGAAAAATGGCTAAGGAAGAAATGAAGCCCAAAGGAAGAATTCTCCACCTCGATCGACGCCGGTGTACGTCGATCGAAGTCGACGGGAAAATGAAGATCGACGCAAGGGTCGACCTGAAATTCCACGTCGACCGACGGGAGTTCACGTCGGTCGATGCCGACATCTTTTGGTGGATTTTTCTTAGTTTTTGAGATAGATTTGTATCTTAATCCTAATCCTATCAAGATACATCCAAGACAAGTATAAAAAGCCCTACTTTGGTCGAAAATTGGGGTGCTAGATTTTAGATTTCATTAGAGAAATTAGTATTTTAGTAGTTTTTGTTTACATTCGAATATTGTGGCAACAACTCAAGATCATTCAGAATTCAAGTTTTTATTTATGCAAGACTTTTACAAGTTTTATCTTTTTATGCTAATTCCTATGATGTGTTTGCATAGCTAAATTCTTTGTAGATTCTAGGGATTCGAATATTATGCCTATGTCTGATTGAATTGAATTAATTACTTTTCTGATTCGTAGTTTATGAAAACTAGAACTTTTTACAATCTTGATTTACTAGCCATAAATTAGGATTAACATTAGTTGAAATTTAGAGACTTAAAAAGTAATGAATTTCAACAGATCAAGGTTTTCATATTACAACTTGTTTTCTTGTCTGAAAAGAGGGAATCACTTGTAGGAATAAATCTGTAGGTTCTTTTAGGAGTTAATTATATTTATTCGAGACCGAAAGGGTAGAGTAAATTAATTGATCAACTTTGTGAATTGTCCTCAACAAAAATTCATAATATTTTCCTGATGTACCACTACGAAGAAGAATGAGAATTAGTAATTAATTGATTCATGATTACATGTACGGCATAATAGGTAGAATACCCTAGGATCTATGCTTCTCGTATTTGAAACTTTAAAATCTTTCACAAAATTTACTGCTTTATTTTATTTTCCAAATTTTCTCATCCAAAACCAGTTTTCTACTTTCCTAACCACTATTCCAAAAACGATCGAATTAGTACTTAAGGTTTTTTTGTTGCTTCACTCCTCTGGGTTCGATAATTTTATTTGCCGCTATATTATTAGCATTAGCTAAGTTGCTAGTCAAAACCAGCGTCAATCGAAGTCGAAGCCTTTGCTCTTTAAATTTTAGTTTGTTTTTATTTTTCATTTTTCTTTTTCAAATTAACCTCACTACCTCCTTTGCTGTACAGGTAGTGCATGAGTACAAGAGCTAGCGGCAAGGACCTGCTAGATTACGATCCAAAAATTGAAGCTACTTGCCGAAAGAACCGAAGGAAGAAGCAGGAACAAGGAAGCTCGAGTACTCAACCAATGGCTGACATCATACCACCAGGGGATCCACCGCCTCCACTGGTGCTTACTGCGGAGGAGCAGACCTTGCTTCTCCAAGAAGTTCAAGCTATGAGGGCACAACTCCAACAGCTGAATTTGGAGAGGAACAATCCGAACAATTGGAATCTTTGCAACAACCCACTATTCGAGGATATTCCTGACGATGAAGGGGAAGACAATCTGGATCAGCCTGACGGGTCAGATGACGATGAGGAAGAAGAAGCCATGCAGGCACGGTATCGACCTCAGTTCAAGGAGACAGACTTCAGAATTGGCATCAATGCCAACAACTTCGAGCTGAAAACCAGATTGGTGCAGATGGTGCAACAAAACCAGTTCGGCGGAAGAGCAACTGAGGATCCATACGCACATTTGGACAAATTCCTTATGCTCTGCAATACTGTCAAGATCGGGGGAGTCAGCAAGAGTGCCATCCAAATGCGTCTGTTCGCATTTTCTTTGCGGGATAAGGCACAATCCTGGTTTACTGCACTGGACAAGTCAAGTATCATTACATGGATGGAGCTACGGAATGAATTCCTAGGAAACTTTTTCCCTCCGAACGTCATCAGACAAAGAAGAAAGGAAATCATCCGATTTGCTCAAAGGCCAGACCAGAGCTTCTACGAAGCATGGGAACATTACAAGGAATTGCTCAGATCTTGCCCAGGTCATGGTCTACCCCTAGGAGAGCGGACAGAAGCATTCTACGAAGGACTCAATGAAAAGACCGTTGAATTGGTGGATACCACACTAGGCGACACCATCATGACAAAAAGCAGAAAGAAGGCCATGGAATTCTTCCAAAAGATGGCCAACAATAATCAACATTGGTCTTCGAGTCGACATCGACCTGTGAAAGTCGTCGAGAAAATAGTGGAGAAGGTTGCCGAGAAATCTGATCTGGCGACCGAGGTGAAAAAACAGCGTGAAGACTTCGCTTCCTTGAAAGCGGAGCAGATAGTGGCTGTAGGAGAGCCGGAACAACCTCCGGTCGAAGTGGACTGTGCTGATGTGAATTTCATTCAAAGGGGTGGCTACCAGAATAACTACCGCACAGGATATCAACAGCACAACCAGCAGCACAATCAGTCCTACAACTACAATCACGCTAGGAATCACCCTGGATTTTCCTACGCAAACCCCCAGGGTGCGGAGCAACCACCACCTGGATTTGCAGTACAGGATGGAGCAGTGGTTGAAAAGAAGAAGCCAAATCTCGAGGAGATATTGGCCAAATTTATGCAAGGGTCCACTGATAAAGTGACCAAGCTGGAGCAAGAAATCTCAGGAGTTAATACTAAAGTAGACCGTGTGGAGAAACATATGCAAATCATCGAAACACAGGTCAGTCAGATCGCTAATGCCCTCGGAGCCCAGCACAAGCCCGGACAGCTTCCAAGCAATACACAAGTGAACCCCAAAAATCAGAATCAGAGAAATCAGGTGAATGCCATCACATTTAGAGGGGGAAAAACTTATGACGGGCTAAAACATCCAGATACAGACCCAATAGAGACCGACGAAGGTGAAAAGGAAGGGGAGACCGAAGAGGAACCCTCGACTTTGACCGACGCTAGGCACGTCGATCGAAGTCGAGGTTCGGCCGCATCAAAAACATAAGGCCCCACGTCGATCGATGCAGGGCCACTTCGGTCAAACTCGACGCCTCCTCCACCTCCGAAAAAGCCACCGATGCCATTCCCTCAGCGGTTTGCCAAGACCAAAATGCAAGAACGATATGCACGCTTCCTTGAGAACATGAAGAAGATGCAAATTAACATCCCTTTGGTCGAAGCACTGCAGGAGATGCCCGGGTACATCAAATTTCTGAAAGACATGGTCTCTCAGAAACGACCATTCCTGGAGCATGAAACGGTAAACCTTTTCGAAGAATACAACGCTATCATTCAAAGGAAGATGCCACTGAAGAGAGAAGACCCGGGGTCCTTCACCATCTCCTGCATCATCGGAGGAGAGACTTTCGGAAAGGTTCTCTGTGACTCGGGGGCATCCATCAACCTGATGCCACTATCAATCTTCAGGAGGCTGGCCATCGAAAACATCAAGCCGACCACCATCTCACTATAGATGGCTGATCGTTCTGTCTCCTATCCAAAGGGGATCGTGGAGGATGTGCTCATAAAAGTTAAGGATTTCATCATACCAGCTGACTTTGTGGTCCTAGACATGGAAGAGGACCACAACATTCCATTGATCCTGGGAAGGCCGTTTCTAAAGACTGGAGGAGCTCTGATCGACATCTGAGATGGGAAACTAATGTTCTGCATCAATGACGAGTCTGTCACGTTCTCTATCTACAAGTCGATGCAGAAATACAACGATGGAAGCTACGAGGAGAAATGCCACATGATCAACTGCTTCGATCCAATCATCTCCTCTCCGTTCTCTTCTCTTAAATCCAATGAAGATTATTTAGAGAATTGTTTACGGAATTCGTTGTTTTTTTTTTCAGATCTGGAAGCAGCTAAGGATGAGCTTGTGGACATAGTTATGGAGCTGGACGTGCGAGAAGAAGTCCCGAGAGCATTGGAGGAAAAAAGGGAGAAACTGCCATCCAAATATCGCAAAATCATCAAAGGAAGCCGAGGGAAGACCTCGACTTCAACCGACGCACGCTGCGAATCGATCGGGGCGCAAAAAACCTCCACGTCGATCGACGTTGACTCTGCATCGATTGAAGTCGATGCTTCGGAGGAACAAAAAGTGGCGAGACGTGGAAAAGGGGGCTCGACAAAAACTTTAACATCGATCAATGTAGACTCTACGTCGATCGAAGTCGAGCACAACCCGATGAGTTTTAACTCCGATCCGCCTATTCTGGACCTCAAACCTCTACCGGAACATCTTAGGTTTGCATATTTGGGTTCTGATAACACTTACCCTGTTATCGTGTCTTCCTATCTGACGCAGGTCGAACTAGAGAAACTCCTGAGAGTTCTGAGGAAATACAAGTCCGCAATCGGATGGACTTTGGGAGATATCAAGGGAATCAGTCCTACACTGTGTATGCACAAGATCATACTTGAAGAAGACGCAAAGCCAAAAAGGCAGGCACAGCGAAGACTGAACCCTATTATGCAGGAAGCCGTGAAGAAGGAAGTTCTGAAGCTCCTAGACCATGGCATGATCTACCCCATCTCTGACAGCAAATGGGTCAGTCCCTCTCAAGTGGTAGCGAAAAAAGGGGGAATGCAAATTGTAAAGGGAGATGATGGAGAAGAGATAGCGACACGACCTGTCACTGGATGGCGGTTCTGCATCTACTACCGGATTCTCAACAACTCCACTTGCAAAGACCACTTCCCACTTCCATTCATTGACCAGATGCTGGACAGGTTATCCGGTTACCCTTTTTATTACTTTCTTGACAGTTATTCTAGATATAATCAGATTGCAGTAGCACCGAAAGACCAGCACAAGACGGCGTTCACCTGTCCTTATGGAGTGTTCGCCTATCGACGAATGTCGTTCGGGCTATGCAATGCACCGGCAACCTTCCAACGGTGCATGATGGCTATCTTCCACGACTTGATCGAAGAGGTTATGGAGGTATTCATGGACGACTTCTCCGTATTTGGTAGCACTTACGATATTTGCTTGCAGAATCTAGCTACCGTACTGGAGAGATGCGTCGAAACCAACCTATGCCTCAATTGGGAGAAGTGTCACTTCATGGTTCGAGAAGGAATTGTGCTGGGACACAGGATATCTGCCGAGGGATTAGAGGTAGATAGAGCTAAAGTGGCGGCAATTGAAAAAATGCCACCACCGTCAAATGTCAAGGGGGTCAGAAGTTTCCTTGGACACGCTGGATTCTACAGGAGGTTCATCAAGGACTTCTCGAAGATCTCCAGACCACTATGCAACCTGCTAGAGAAGGACGTGTCCTTCGTGTTTGATGACGAGTGTCTGCAGGCTTTCGAGAAACTAAAGAAGGCCTTGGCGACTGCACCGGTCCTTACATCACCGGATTGGGGAGAGCCGTTCATCTTGATGTGCGACGCCAGCGATTTTGCAGTGGGGGCAGTACTGGGGCAGCTGAAGGGGAAACTCTTCCATGTCATTCACTACGCCAGCAAGAGCATGAACCCGGCGCAGTGTAACTACACCACCACTGAAAAAGAAATGCTCGCGGTGGTCCATGCATTCGACAAGTTTCGGTCCTATCTGATAGGTTCGAAAACAGTCGTCTACACGGACCATGCCGCCATCAGATATCTGTTTGCAAAGCAGGATGTCAAGCCCCGCCTCATCAGATGGATTCAGCTGCTACAAGAATTTGACTTGGAAATCAAAGATAGGAAGGGAAGTGAGAACGTGATCGCAGATCACTTATCACGGTTGGAACAGCCAATCAAAGAGGACGATCAACAGGTGCAGATCCTAGAGACCTTTCCCGACGAACAGATCTATGCCTTCCAGGATTTGCGAGAGACATATGAGTCGAAGACACCATGGTATGCTGACTATGCCAACTACCTGGTGACTGGCGATCTTCCACCAGATTCCTCCCCATATGATAAGAAGAAATTCTTGCATGATGTGAGATTCTACTATTGGGAGGACCCTTACCTATGGCGAAGATGTGCAGATGGAATTATTCACCGATGTGTTCCTCAGTCAGAGTGGCGGCAGATCTACGAGGCGTGCCACTCTTCTCCTAGCGGCGGTCACCACTCAGCCAACCGGACCGCTTTGAAGATCTTGGCAAGCGAATTCTACTGGCCGTCGATCCACGAGACCTGCCGCGGATGGATTACAGGCTGTGATCGTTGTCAGCGGACCGGCAACATCTCGCAAAGGCATGAGATGCCTCAGATTCCAGTCGTAGAAGATGAAATATTTGACGTCTGGAGGATAGATTTCATGGGACCCTTTCCAACTTCCCATGGATTCTCTTATATTCTGCTAGCGGTTGATTATGTATCGCAATGGGTGGAAGCCATCCCGACGACCACGAACGATTCCAAGGTCGTCGTCAACTTTCTACAGAAGTTGGTAACACGATTTGGGATGCCTAGAGCTCTGGTGAGCGACGGGGGATCTCACTTCTGCAACAAGTTACTAACTTCCTTACTCGCAAGGTACGGAGTCAAGCACCGAGTCACCACACCGTATCACCCTCAAGGGAACGGTCTGATGGAGCTATCCGATCGAGAAATCAAGCAGATTCTGGAGAAAATGGTGAAGCAAAGGAAAGATTGGGCAGTGAAGCTCGATGATGCATTGTGGGCATATCGCACTGCCTACAAGATACCTATTGGGACATCCCCCTATCAACTGGTGTTTGGGAAATCCTGTCACCTTCCCATTGAGATGGAGCATAAGGCATGGAGAGCAATAAAGGAGCTTAACTTAGATTGGAAGCTGGCTGATGCTGATCGAGTCATGGCGCTGAATGAGCTCGAGGATTTTAGGGATGAGGCATATGACAACAATATCATCTACAAGAAGCGCGCCAAGAGATTTCACGACAAAGGAATTCATCAGCACGTCTTCAACTCTGATGATAAAGTCCTCCTCTTCAACTCCCGCCTCCGTTTCATGCCCGAAAAGCTGCAGTCAAAATGGACCGGTCCATACACCGTGGTCTGCCAATTTTCGAATGGCGTGGTAGAATTAGCCGGTCAAGACGGCACAACCTTCAAAGTCAATGGGCAGCGACTAAAACCGTACTACACACCACTTCAGATCGGTGTTATAGAGGTATATTAGTTGGATCGCCCATGAGGTAAGGTGTCGTCGAGCTAAGCGACGTAAAACCAAGCAATTGTTGAGGAGAAACCCAACAATTTATCTGCTTTTAGTTTTTATTTTTATTTTTATTTTTGTTTGAATTTTAGAACTTTCACAATTGAATAATGAATTTTTAAGTGTTGCCTTCAATATTTTCGTATACATTTTTGGTCAAAAATACGGCGAATTACCGTCGACTTCGACCGACGCAGACCCGTATCGATCGAAGTCGACAACTCAGGAGCGGGCAAATTTTTGCTCGACTTCGATTGACGCAGACCCGCATCGATCAAAGTCGAGCCGGCAAACGCGCGACGGGCAGGTTTGTTTTTTAAATTTAAAAACCCTCCCCCTCCCTCACTTCACACACGACGCAAACACTCCCAAACACAAAAACCCTCGATTCTCTCACTTTCAAACGCCGATTCTACGCAAGGTATGACCTCTAAACACCTTCTCTTTCGCATTGGATTTTGGCTTTTATTCTTGATTTGGAGTATTTTGAACCGTTAGAATCATGTATTTTGGCTTGGTTGCTCCTAGGGTCTAAATTCGATTTCCATGCTTCAATTAGATATGGGTTAGTTGTTTAGTCGATATATATCCTTGTGTTGCCTCGATTTCAAACTTGATTGAGTTGGATTTTGGTATTTATTGATTTCCTATTTTCTTTGTGATTTTGATTTTTGGTCAAATTGATAAACCTTTGAATTGGGGGAAATCATGACTGATTACTGCTCATATTAAGCATGAATTGCTCATTTGTTATGTCAATTTCGAATGGGTATGTGCATAGTGAGTGGAATTTTGGATTTTTTATGAACAATTTTGATGTTTTGCATTGTGAAGTTGAGGGATGGTGTTGTCTGTAATGCCCTTAGTTTTTCCACATTTTTTTGCAGTTTTTGAGATGGCCGGCAGACCAACTTTCTGTTCAAACACCGAGACCAAGGCATACAACCAATTCCTTCAGGCCGACATTCGCCAATCCCGCTACCCATGCCCTGACACAATGGCAGCATTTGGCATTGGTGCCGATGTGGAGGTTCTCCTCCGATAAATTTGGTGGAGGAAGTGGATGACGGGTCAGTGGGCCACACACCCTGCCCTTGTTCGAGAATTCTTTGCCACACTCAAAGTGACGAAGACCTCCTAGAACGTGGAGCCACTCTCCATCAAATTCCAGTTGGGCGGTCAGCGGCACACCTTGACTCGAGATCAGCTTGATGAGATTCTGAGGTGTCCGGTTGGTGGATGTTTCGCTTCCCAGAGGAGTTCAGTCCGGCGACCTTCTGGAGACAGATTGCTTCAGAGGCGGAGGACACGGGGGACATTGATTCCGGGGCTCTCAAAGCCTCATCGGTCGACAACCCCGTCTTCTGCTACATTCTGTGGTGCCTTGGAGTCTCTCTCACCGGCAGAAATGAGAGTGGTAAGGTGCGCTACCAGGAGCTCCTGGTGTTGTGGGGGATGCTCACTCGGACAAAGGTGAGCATGGCCGGACTTGTAATGGACAACTGGGAGAGGCAGGCAAAGGCCACGACCAGCACTGTGTGGTGTGGGGGAATGATCACCCCTATTGCCGACGCTCTGGGGATCCCGACGGTGGACTTGGAGGCTTGTCCACAACCCATGGGCTTGGATATTCCCCAGCTCCTCCAGATGAAGTCTATCGCTCGCAGCCCACTCGGCGGATAGTTTTGGAAGCTTGGGAATGGGGACTTCTTCCGCCTGCCGTGCCTGCACTGACACATGTCACATACTACGAGTCTCGTAACAATTAGTTTATGTCAACGGACGCCCACATGGCACACACGACGGGCCCGAGGGGACGAGGGGAGCCTACCTACCGCCTCAGGCACCGGAGTTGCTGATTGAGGCTAGATCAGTGCATTTTGACTCCCGAGTAGAAGCGCACGGAGGAGGAGCAGCGACTGCTCCGTCGACAGACCGGGCATACAGCGGAGGACATCCCCGAGGATCAGGAACCGGGGCATTATGCTGGAGAGGGGTCGAGTTCATCACAGCCCGATTGGACTCACTTTGCGGCATTCACGCAGTAGCAGCAGCAGTTGGCAGCGCGGCAGCAGGCTTTTCAGGAGCAGCAGCAGCTGTTCATAGATCAGCAGCGCACTTTCTTCGAGGAGATCCGCATGTCCTTCGAGGAGGAGCGAGCCGTCAGTGCCATTCACCGAGTGTCTGTGAATGCCCAGCTACAGCACATGATCGAGCGGATGGATGACATCCAGCTCTACATTGAGCCCGTAGTTGCCTACCGCCGGCAGAGGAGACAGAGAGCTGAGGACGACACTGGTCCTTCCGACCAGTCCTGAGGTACCGTTTTTTCTTTTTCATGTTTGACTTGCAAACTTTTTCACTCCTTCGAGTGAAATAAGTTTGGGGGGATGAGGACTTGAAAAAAGGAAAAACGTTTTATTCACTTTATTTAAAATTTTTTATTTTATTTTTGCATGTTAGGTTTTAGTACCATCCTTGTTCTTATGCTTCAGTGTGAACAGTTGTTCTTTGCAAGGCTTTTCACTCAAACTAGGATTTTGAATTCTTGATTTGTGGTACTAGTTCTGATCTGAAAAGTCTAGACAGTTGTTTTAGGGAAGCTTTGAACATAGGACAGTCGGAACGCATTGATTATGTTTAATTGAAAATTGATTTGTCTATCCCTTGGATGAGAATGATTGATTCATAATTGATCTTTCATGGATTTTGATTGATTATCTGTGTGATAGAGCAGCCTATGATAGGAGTTAATTACTTGATAAATTGATCTTTGAAGCATGAACTATACATGATAGATTAAGTTTAAATAGAATGATTGTGAAGAGAAACAGTTGTGAACCTTACATGAGAGTTTGAGCCTGATTTTTCATTTGATGTGGGACAAAGTCTTAGCAATAAACTTCTAGAAATTGACAAATTTCTCTCTTGAGATTGCATTAAGTGTAGTAATAGGGGAAGATGATCATAGGCACGTTCTTTCATAAGCCTGTTGTCCATACACTAACCCTCAATTTCCACTTGTAGCCTGTTTGAGCCTTGAATTTGTTTTCTTGTTTAGAATGGGTTTATGAATGGGAAGAATGAGAGTTGGAACGTTGAGTAGTTCAAAAGTGATGTGAGAATGAGAATGATAGAATGTGTTGCTGGAAATTGAGAGAATGTGTGTTGAAAGAGCTTAATTGATAAAGAGTCCCATGAGTAGAAAAGAAAAGAAGAAACGAACATGTAAGTTCATTTGAATCTTAGAAAAAGGGGGACTCTAGAAAAAGAAAAAGAGAGAAGAAAAGAAGGAAAGGAAAAGGAGTATGATTGGTTGGGTTATCGAATATTGAAAAATTGAGTCACTGAGCCAAATATACCCTACCTTCTAGGTCAGCCACATTACAACCCAAACAAAGACCTATATGATTCCCTGAAAAGCTACGCTATTCAGCGGTGGAGAGAGGAGAAATTTGTCAAACCTATGGTAAGTTAAGTTATGACTTTGAGGTGAGAAAAAGAAAAAGACCAAACCCTATTAAACAATTGAGAGATGAGTGCAAACACTTTCCGGTGAGGTTTCTCTTCAAACAATCTGAATATTTAAATGATATCTTGACTGTATGATTTATGTGAATTAGTGAAATTTGGAGAGTAGGAGACTTGTGAGGCATTGCACGCTCGTATCTGCACTTGATTTGAATTCATATCTCTGAATTGATCGAGGACGATCAATAGTTCAAGTTTGGGGGAGTTGATAAGTTCGTATTTTCACTAACTTATCAATGTGTTTCTTTAGTATTTTTAGTGTTTTTAGAGTAGTTTAGTCGTTTTTGCATGCATGATAGGGTTATTGCATAGTAGATGCTCGTGATGGTATGTTTTGCAGGTTTTTAGGATGAAAAATGGCTAAGGAAGAAATGAAGCCCAAAGGAAGAATTCTCGGCTTCGATCGACACAGACCCGCATCGATCGAAGTCGAGAGGAAGAGGCAATCGAAACAAGGTTCTCCACCTCGATCGATGCCGTGTAAGTCGATCGAAGTCGACGGGAAAATGAAGATCGACGCAAGGGTCGACCTGAAATTCCACATCGACCGACGGGAGTTCACGTCGGTCGACGCCGACATCTTTTGGCGGATTTCTCTTAGTTTTTTAGATAGATTTGTATCTTAATCCTAATCCTATCAAGATACATCCAAGACAACTATAAAAAACGCTACTTTGGTCGAAAATTGGGGTGCTAGATTTTAGATTTCATTAGAGAAATTAGTATTTTAGTAGTTTTTGTTCGCATTCGAATATTGTGGCAACAACTCAAGATCATTCAGAATTCAAGTTTTTATTTATGCAAGACTTTTACAGGTTTTATCTTTTTATGCTAATTCCTATGATGTGTTTGCATAGCTAAATTCTTTGTGGATTCTAGGGATTCGAATATTATGCTGATGTCTGATTGAATTGAATTAATTACTTTTCTGATTCGTAGTTTATGAAAACTAGAACTTTTTACAATCTTGATTTACTGGCCATAAATTAGGATTAACATTAGTTGAAATTTAGAGACTTAAAAAGTAATGAATTTCAACATATCAAGGTTTTCATATTACAACTTGTTTTCTTGTCTGAAAAGAGGGAATCACTTGTAGGAATAAATCTGTAGGTTCTTTTCTCATCCAAAACCAGTTTTCTACTTTCCTAACCACTATTCCAAAAATGATCGAATTAGTACTTAAGGTTTTTTCGTTACTTCACTCCTCTGGGTTCGATAATTTTATTTGTCGCTATATTATTAGCATTAGCTAAGTTGCTAGTTAAAATAATTAGCGATCGGTGGGCAGAGTTAATCAAGACAAAAGAAGAAGCATGCTGCACCTTCAAGAAAATCAAAGTAAATGCCGAGTCAAGTTGCATTTATAAGATGCTTGCTTTTCGCTCTGATCGTGGCGGCGAATTTAATGGCAATATTTTTCAAAATTCTGTGAAGAAACTGGAATAAAACACTACACAACAGCCCCCTACTCGCCGCAACAAAACAGAGTCGTAGAAAGGCGCAATCAAACGGTGGTGGAGATGACTCGATGTATAATGAAGACAATGAAGGTTCCAGGAAATTATTAGGGAGAAGCAGTTTGTACATCAGTGTACATTCTAAATCGTTCACCGACAAAAAGTGTGGAGGGCATGACTCCATACGAAGCTTGGTACAAGAGGAAACCAAATGTACACCACCTAAGAATCTTTGGATGCGTAGCTTATGTCAAGAGACTCGGCCCCGGAATCAACAAATTAGCAGACCATTCAATACTCTGTGTTTTTGTTGGGTATGAAGAAGGATCAAAAGCTTATCGAGTTTATGATCCAAAAGGGAAGAAGATGTATATATCCAGAGATGTTCTATTTGAAGAAAATCGTGCCTGGTGCTGGGATGAATGCCACAGCAATGCTCCAGCATCGTAGAAAGTGAAATTCCCTGTGTTCGATCAGGATGAGGATGATATTGGCAACAAAATAGCACCTACACTGAGCAGCCAGACATCCAAAGAACACACACCTGAGGAGGAGCCACAAACACCGAAGCAAACCCCACAAGCAGTCCCACTGCTACTCGACAGTTCTGATTCTGGACCACGTCGATTTTGATATATTAAGCGAAGAAATAAAGATTATGGAAGCGGACAGTACTTGTTTTCTGACAGTTGAAGAACCAGCGAATATTGATGACGCTCTTGAAAATCCATCATGGAAGCAAGCTATGGAAGAAGAAATAAAAGCAATTGTCGATAACAAAACTTGGCAACTTGCATCGCTTCCAGCCGGTCACAAATCAATTGGAGTTAAGTGGGTTTTCAAGGTAAAGAAGGATCCAGCAGGCAACATTACAAAATACAAGGCAAGACTAGTCGCAAAAGGGTATGCGCAGCGAGAGGGGGTGGATTATGATGAAGTCTTCGCTCCAGTCGCAAGAATTAAAACGGTACGTCTTCTACTTGCACTCGCTGCACATTATAGATGGGAGGTTCACCATATGGATGTTAAGTCAGCATTCTTAAATGAGATCTAGTAGAGGAAGTCTATGTCCATCAACCACCAGGTTTCGTTGATAAAGAGAACAAACACAAGGTTCTCCGACTGCACAAAGCCCTGTACGGTTTAAAACAAGCTCCACGAGATTGGAACTCCAAATTGGATGCTTCGCTGATTGCTCTGAAATTCATAAGAAGTTCTTATGATCATGCTGTTTATCGAAGAGGAAATAATCAATCGTACTTGATTATTGGCGTGTATGTAGATGATTTGATCATCACGGGCACAAGTGTTCAAGAAATAATAGAGTTCAAAGTCGAGATGCAGAAGATCTTTAAGATGAGTGATCTTGGGCTACTTAGCTATTATTTGGGCATTGAAGTAAGTCAAAAGGATGGGAAAATCACGTTGTGTCAAGGTTCTTATGCTTCGAAGTTGCTAGAGAAAGCTGGAATGAAAGGGTGTAATCTATGTCACACACCAATGGAGAATCGACTTCGTCTAAGCAAGAAGGACGATAGCCAAGCAGTGGATGAGACATTATATCGCAGCATCATTGGAGGCCTTCGACATTTGGTAAACACACGTCCAGATATTGCACATGCTGTAGGAATTGCAAGTCGGTTCATGGAGGCACCGACGCTGAAACATTGGGCTGCAGTCAAACAAATTTTGAGATATATTCAAGGAACATTAAGATATGGATGCTGTTACAAGTCAAGAGAAGAAAAGTTAAGTTTGATTGGCTACAGCGACAGCGATCTTGCGGGAGATATTGATGATCAAAAGAGTACTACGGGTATAGTTTTCTTTCTTGGTGGAAACATTGTAACTTGGACATCTCAAAAGCAAAAGGTGGTAGCTCTATCTTCTTGTGAAGCGGAGTATGTTGCTGCAGCAACTGCAGCATGCCAAGGAGTTTGGCTCAGCAATTTTATTGATGAAATGCTTGGTTCAAGATTAAAGTTCAAGCTTTATGTGGATAATAAATCGGCCATCGCATTGAGTAAGAATCCAGTTCATCACGATAGGAGTAAGCATATCAACACCAAGTTTCATTACATTCGAGAATGCATTGAAGCAAAGAAGATGGACGTGGAGCATGTAAGCACGAACGATCAACTGGCAGACATGTTGACAAAAGCGTTGGGACGAAACAAATTCATTGAATTGCGACAAGTCATGGGCATCAAGAATATCGATGCAGAGATACGAGATTAAGGGGGTGATTGTTAGATAATCTCGTATTTATCTTTCTAAGATATGTTTAGATATCTTTGGTTTATAGATATCTTTAGTTTTTAGATATCTCTAGTTTTAGATATATTTGATAGGATATAGATAGATTTCCTATTCCTAGTTGATTTAGATTTCTAGTTTATTTTGTCTATATATACCTCATTCCATTCAGCAATAATATTTAAAAAAAGTTTTTCCCGTTCATATTTTCTGTCTCCCTACTATCAGCAACTTCCATGCTAGTTTGATGCTCTAGCATCACGTCAGCTTGTCTTTTATTTGTCTTGCGGCTGCCACAACATTTCTAAGTCTCTCCATTCTACTTAATCCTTCTCTTGGAGAAATTTTCTTGTTGTACTAATTTGTATATTTTCATCTTTTCATTCCTCCCTTTCTTAATAATTTATCTTGTTTGTGCAAGTTAGCTTTCGGTGGAAATAATAAAAAGTCTTCATTTTCTTATGTTTTTACAATCCATTTTATTAGGTTGGCTGTGAAACAACACTTGACAAATCGTTAACCTTTTTGTGTGATGCATGATTTAAGATTTTGTGATGTTTATGGTATAAGATTTGTGAAGTGAGGATTTCAATCTTCCACGTAAGGCTCTTCCATAATATTTCAGCATGGCATGTCTGTCTCATAAACTTTTTGGGCAAATATGGGAAATATAATTGTTGGGTTTACATTATAAGCGTTTCCTTGAAGCTTGCCTGTCTCGTGTTCATTAATATGTGATAGTAAATGAAATTACTTTCTGTGGTGTCTGTGTTTGAATTGATCTGTTTATCTATAAGCAAACAGAGAGAATTTTTGGGGGGTTTTTACTCTTTATATGATATTCAGGCTTGACAGAGGGTGATTCGGATATGTGTCAGTAGAACCGAACATGTGGAAATTCTTAACTCAAACCTTAGCGATGTGGACACCATAGGCAATTCGAATGTCAGGAATTCGAATCCTCAAGGGTGTTTAATTTAAATAATTGTTCGAATTCATTGAATTCGAACCCTTTATAAATAATTTATTTTAAAATTAATTTTGTGTCGAAATAATTTAAATTTTGGTTCGAATTCATTGAATTCGAACCCTTTATAAATAATTTATTTTAAAATTAATTTTGTGGGTTAGGGTTAGGGTTAGTGTTACGGTAAGGGGATTTAGGGTTTATTTGTTATATTTATGGTTTACATGATGTATTTATTTTAATGCACGTATAAATAAAATAAAAATATATGTAACACAAATAAAGCACAAATTTAATTGAAATGGCACAATAAGTAAAGTCTAATACATAAATTTAACAAGAAATCTAGTCCGCATTTTTTCTCCGCCTGGTGAGCCATGTAGGGAGCTTCATATGCTTTGCGATGCTCTTAGAAGAAGATGAATCTTCAAGTCGTTGATCTCCTAACAAACCAAATGTGATAATTAAGAAAAACGTATATCTTAATAAATATTGTAATAGGAAATGTGAATAAATAAGTAAAAACATTGTTACTTGTCATGGTATAGTTTGTCGTGGATTGGTCCGTACTGGACTGATGGGTAGTAGACATGGACTGTTCGGGACTGGACTGTTCAGAATCAGATTGTTCTGGATTGGACCGGTAGGAGTCGTACTGATGGGGATTGGATTGTTCTGGATTAGAACGGTAGGATCCGTACTGATGAGGATTGGACTGGTTGGGATTGGGATTGGACTCGTATGGAATGGACTGGTTGGGATTGGGATTGGACTGGTAGGTTTTCATGAAGTCATCGAAGCTGTCGAAGAGGGATTCGTAGTTATAGTTATGTGAGGTAGTAGGCTGGACATGAATATTCATATTGTGATCTGGCTCTGGCTCTGCCTCTGGCTCAATGATTGGATAATAATTGTCGTGTCGGTAATAATGGTCTTGTGCATTGACATTACTCCTCCTCCTCCCACTGCCTGGCATGAACCCTCCTCGACCCCCCCGTTGTTGCGGCACGCTAGGCAGTCTTGGGAGCGTTGATGGATCCCTAAATATTGTAGGATGTGTTTAACTCATTCCGCTATGTGACCCGGAAAGTTCTAGTACTTGTGCGCAATAGTCAGCGGCTTCTTTAAAATCTTTGCTGACTCCAGGATAATTGGAGTATTGTTGAACCCGCTGACGCAATAACGACATCGCATTGTTCAGACCACTCTTCTACATTAAATCATTATATACAATCTTAGAACAATTCGGATTTAGTTCAATAAGTAATAAACTATAAAAATATATGAAAATGACTTACAATGAACTGCAGCTCGTCCCCGTGTCCCATGTACCCCTGTGGTGCGACATTTTCCCGAGTGTGACTTGGATTAGCCACAAATATGAGTGTTCTCTCCATGAACCACTGGAGGTAGTCAGGCGTCGTGGTTTCGCCGCAGGTCTCAATCTGTTTATTAGTGAGAAACACTTCATCTTCATTGTTACGTTTATTCCAATCATTGATAAAATTCGCGTGACGTGTTCTCCAATCGGTTTCAGCTCTGATTCTCTGCAAATCATGCAGGGCATCTCGCGTTTCTCGATAGCACAGATTATCGGATTCAAGAATTTCCTGCACGCGACCAAACTGTCGAACCACCCTCTCCAGATATATGCCCTCGACGACCTCAAAGAAAATGAGGTAGGTAGTGGACCCAAGGAGTATGGTTGTTCATGACGTATTTAATGTTGTACGGCACGAATACAAACTATATTTATAATATGTTAAATATAAATAAGTTAGTGGATTTAAGTAATCAATGTACATGCAATAATTGTGTTTACCTCGTTTTCTTGTAACAAAGTCAATTGACATCGATACGCCTGAAGGTTATTGCGTGTGATATTTGAGCGACTCTTCGGCATAGCCCACCTAAAATAAAAGTATTTTAAAAAAATTTATTAAAATGTGTTTATGAACCGTTGCTCGTTGCATATTATTTTACCAACAAAATTAATAAATTACCTCGATGCTAAACAAGCATTTTCATAAGCTTGTAATGAGTGAATCTCTGGTCGAATAGATATGATCCTCTCCCAAGCCCAAACCTAAATTTGAATATAGAATAATTAATATAATATAATATGAGATTGAGAAGTTAATAATATAATTAAAAACTACTAATAATATAATGTTACATGCAACAATACCAAACACCCGGCTATACTTTTGTTCGAACAAGACTTTCCAATCATGGAGGCCTTGCAAAGATTGCGGTAAAGAACTGCCAATAGAGCACTGCCCCAACTACATTGACTGTTGGTATCTTCGTTGTTGGTATCTTCAATGAATGCTCGAACAACATGGCAGTACACATTGTTTGTTGACGTATCAACAAAGAAGAAACCGCCGAGCAGGTAGACAACAAGGCGCTTTGCTATCTGCATATACCATTGTTGGCCTTTATTTGGTGGTGCAGGCAAACGGATACGGTCCTCTACGCATTTGAGGTGCATGCGATTTTTGGATAGCTTTGGTACCACGCCCAATTCACATTGTAAATACATTGACCAGCCTTCCACTGGTTCGGCATTGGATCCTGTTACTGCTTCTCCGTCGACCTTGATGTTGAATAGCAATTCCACGTCTTGGAGTGTTATTGTGGCTTCTCCGAATGAAAAATGAAACGTGTGCATTTTCGGATGCCATCTCTCAACCAAAGCCTGAATCAGCGACCAATCTAATTGTATGGATCCCAAACGAAGGATAGAGGCAAAACCGTAGAAATGTAGGACTTTCCAAACAAAATTATTGCCAGAAATTCGAGTGTCTTCGAATCGTGGCAATAATTCAGTCCAAAGTTGTTAGGAGCAAATGATTAGGCTCCCTCTTTTCTTAATGTTTTAATATGTCAAAACCCACTCTAGCCATCTTAGTCAGTTTTCAGTTTCTGGAGTTCTAATCTGTAATCCTTGTATAGGATCGATTGAGTTATAATAGAACTTAGGTTGAAGACCGAGCAAAGGAGAATGCTCGAGAACTGACTACCAGCACGCCTTGAAACTTGGTTTCCACCAAGTAAAGCCTTGACCAAAACTGAGTTGGAGCACTCAGTATAAGGTATTACCATACTGACAAGGAGAAGTCAGTATGAGGGCTTCCCCGTATTGATAAGGAGAAGTCAGTATGAGGGTTTTCCATACTGATCAGGAGAAATCAGTATGAGGGCGTTTTCCATACTGACTGTGGACAGTCAGTATGAGGGTCTACCATACTGACAATGGGAAGTCAGTATGAGGGCTAAGCTATGCTGACCTTGGAAAGTCAGTATAAAAGCCTCTACCTTTAAAGCACGAGCTATTCAAAAGATATCGAAAGCTCAGTCAGACTTAGGCATATTTATGCCCAAGTGGAAGTCAGTACGAGGTTATCCAAAACTTGGATCCTTCGGACTGAAACTTAGTCTCACATAAAGTTAGTGTATAGTTCATTGGCATCTCAGAGAAAAGCATAAAAGCAGACCTAAGGCATGGGCTACGATTGGACAATATCTTCCATGAGTCTAACGACTGGATTTATGTGTCTAACGGATAGAAATTCAAAATACCGGAGGAAATCCTCTATAAATAAGACTGCCCCTCAACCTTAAACAGTTACGAAATCAAAAAGTCTTCATACGACAAAGGGCATTCTGTAAGGCCATCTCTCTGCTAAAACTCTCTGAGTTTCCGTGTTTCCTTACACGAGACTTGAGTCTTCGACTCAAGTTAATACACTGTGCTATCTTCTCCTAGCACGAGGCTGAAGCTTTTCTTTGGTGAATATATCTTTCCAAGATATATTCATAGCAGTCAGTTTCCTAGTCTGGGATACTGATTCTCACGGGCGTATGTCAACAACCTCAGTTCTGGGAAGAACAGTAATCATCCAACCACCAGGAAGAAGGCTGCGGGGTGTCGTCCTCACTTCAACTTGAAGACTAAGTCCGCAAGGAGTTCCTAGGCGAGTGCCACAGCTGACCGAAGGACGGAGGCGCCAACGAGCTGTGTATAGATTGTAAGGAGGCTTGTACTTACTTAGTGAATTATCCGGACCTTAGGTCTGAAGAGTGGATGTAGGATATTGAGATCCGAACCACTATAAATCTTGTATGTTCTTTATTGCTTTATTTATTTCCTGCTTTGTTTTTGTTTCACAAACTGACCATTGAAACATTCAATACTTGTCCAAGTATTGAAGTGTATACTCTGTGAAACTGACTTAACAAGAACAGACCTAAGCTAAGTCTTTTACACACAAAACTGACTATACTCTGTTTATTCGAACAAGTGCAAGTGCTTTATTTATTACTTCCGCTGCACATAAAAACCTTCTGCTGCACGTATTTGTACTCTGATTTCGGGACCAACAAGTGGTATCACGCGCCAAGGTTCTTACAGACTAAGGTTGTGTTGAGTCACTTAGGACTAGATCTCTGTTTTCTGCACTTGGTTTTTGTTTGTGTGTTCTTAAGCTTAGGTACGCAGAGATGGCACAGATTTCAAAGATTCCAAAGTACTCATCAGAAAACTTTGAGATATGGAAGAAGCGGTCGTTGATAATGCTGAAGAACGTTCACCCAGAGATGGCTGAGGTTCTATCTACCAGACCACTGAAGATCACTAAAGTGAACACTCAGCTTGGAGAAGCAGGGGGTCAGGAGATAGTGGAGAAGCCTTATGCAGAGAGGACGAACGACGACAGAGTTCGTTTTCAGCTGGATTCAGTGGCCATGGAGCTTATTCTTCAATCTTTACCAGAGCCACTGGTTGTTGAAGCTCTCGAGCACAGCAACGCCAAAAAGATGTGGGAATTTCTTGGCACCCTCAGCCAAGAAACAGCTCAGATGAAGCAAAATAAGCTTCAAAACTGTGTGGATAAGTATGAATCTTTTCAAATGCTTCCTGGTGAAAATGTTAAATCAATGGAAGCTAGATTCAATGCTATTATCTGTGAGCTGAAAAACTTGGGGAGAACTTATGAGATTGCTGATATGAATGCCAAGATTCTCTCCAAGATGCCCAAGGAGGATTGGTTCGTCAAAGCCACCAGCTTGAAGGAGAAAGATCTCTCCAAGATGACGACCAAAGACTTGTTCGCCCAGCTCCAAGCCCATGAATGGGACATACAAATGACGAACAGGAACAAAGTAGTGCGAAATGTCAGCACACAACCAGGAGAAGATGCTGCATTCTTCACAAAAAGAGAGTTCAAGAGAAGCCCTCAAAAGCCTTACCAAGCTGACAGATCATCCGGACAGACGTCTACATCAAAGTCAGCACCAACACCTTCCTACCAGAAGAAGGAGAAAGAGAGCTCAATAGAAGAGCTTGAGGAGCAGATGAGGAAGCTGACAAGACTTCTTGAGAGAGCCAAAGCCAAGAAGGAAGGTTCACAGACCAGTGAACTGAAGTTCAGCGAGAGACCTCCCAAAGCATGTTTCGAGTGCAACTCTCCATACCACCTCAAATATAAATACCCACTTGTTTCCAAGGAGGAAAGGTTAAATATACATATCTTGATAAAGCATAACTTATTATATATAATTGATGATGACACTGGCCGAGCATCATTGAGTAAAGAATAAAAATAAATAAATAAATAAAATAAACAAATAAGAGAAAAGACCTTCAGTTGACAATCGAGGTGAGGTTGGCCATTCAATCTATACTAGTCATTAGGGTGTCCAAACAAATAATGGCTTCAAGACTGAAGTGTTTACTTGAAATTGAAACATCCAACAAATTTTATATTTTTGAATCATTTGTTTACATAACTTAAATTAATTCTTGAGTTCTCTTATATTTAGAGTTACTAGATTCACACCCGCACGATACACGAATTAAATATATAATATTTTATTTTATAATATTAAAATGTAATTACCAAAAGTATATATTTATATATTTTTTAATAACTTTTTAAATATATTCAACTTTTATTCATCTATATTATATGTAAGTAGATAAACTTTTTAATAATGAAAATAAAATTATAAAAAACAAAAACTATAAATAGGAGTTTAATTTACAAATTAGTCCTTAAAAATCATACTTGTACTATTTAAAAAATAGCAAGTATAATAAATTAGTGAAGTGTTATATTATATGTAAGTAGATAAACTTATTAATAATGAAAATAAAGTTATAAAAAACAAAACCTATAAATAGGAGTTTAATTTACAAATTAGTCCTTAAAAATCATACTTGTACTATTTAAAAAATAGAAAAGTATAATAAATTAGTGAAGTGTAATATTTTTAAGAAAATGAAAACTACTATAATTTTGTTAGGTTTATATTGCAAGGGAAGAAATAGTAATTACAAGATTGTAACTACTCTCATTTATTATATTTATGGATACCATATGTGGGGGATTCACTTTGACGAAGCAGAGACAATCACAAACGCACTATCTTAATAAATCAAAATAAGGAACTAAAAGATACAGAAGAAACTAGACAACGTAAAATGCAATGTTGCTGCAAGCATGGAAGAATTGGGGAAAATTTACAGGAAATCCTCGAAATGAAGAATTGGGGAAAATTATAGAAAAGATAAGCGCAGGACGTCGGTGGGTGTGTACGTGAGAAAAATGGGACAGGAAAACCAAAAGTTGTCAAATCAAAAGTAAAGTGGAGTTATTATATGTCTTAAAGAAGAGCAAGTAATGAAATTCTCAAGAAGAACCCAATAATAACGTGACAATGAAAATGAATTTTAAATCAATTAATCTTATAATCTTTCTACAAGCACTTTTTTTTGGTCAATTAAAGTGGAGTTATTATATGTCTTAATGAAGAGCAAGTAATTAAATTCTCTAGAAGAATCGAAGAATAACATTGCAATAAAAATGAGTTTTAAATCAATTTAGCTTGTACTCCCGATTTCAATTATATAGTTCATATTACTATT
The DNA here is from genome assembly GCA_026898455.1 of Plectranthus barbatus. Classification (NCBI taxonomy): domain Eukaryota; kingdom Viridiplantae; phylum Streptophyta; class Magnoliopsida; order Lamiales; family Lamiaceae; genus Plectranthus; species Plectranthus barbatus. Next base: position 38,655 of record JAPKLW010001329.1, on the reverse strand, counting down.
TTAAGATATTTCAATTATATGGACTAATTTCCTTATTTGGTATTATTTTTCTGTTGTAATTTACAATTACACCATTAAATAATCTTGAAAAATGAACCTATATTAAAAGTAGTCTAATGAAAAATATAGGTTAATTAATATTTTTAATAAGGCTAATGTTGGAAACTTATTTAAATATTTAATATTTTTTACAAACGTGTAAGATTAAACTGGATCATATAATTGGAACGGAGGAAGTAATATTTTTACAAGCACATCGTTTTGGTCAATTAATACACTACATCTATATTTACATTGATATAAATATGTTTTGTGGTTGTTGAAATTCATATTTTGGTTTTTAATTTATTTGTTGGTATAATTATATTTAATATTTGTTGTTTTCCTATTTTTGCTAAACGCAATCTAATATTTTACAAAATTATTATTTATTTTCAAATATTTGTTTATTTTTATAATTGAATTCCTAACACTTATGAGATTATTTTCAAAAAATTTATTAATTCTTTATTGAAATTATCACCCTCAACAATGATCATAAATAGTATTTAATATACTATGTTTTTAATACTATTGAAAAAATAATAATTTCGTAAGTACTAGTTTATATATATGGTAATGATGCAGTGAGAATGGCCTTTACAGATCTGTGGGGACCTTCAAGAGTCAGTTTTAATGGATGAGCGAGGTACTTCATGAGCCTCATTGATGATTACTCAAGAAATGTGTGGATCTGCATCTTGAAGAATAAGAGTGATGTCCTATAGACCTTCAAGAAGTGGAAGGGGATGATCTAAAATCAGACTGGAATGAAGGTGAAGAGGTTACGAACTGACAATTGCCTAAAGTATTGCTTGAAGGAATTCGAGAGGTATTGTTCGAAGTAAGGTATTGCAAGACACAAAATAGTGGTTGGAACATCTCAACTTAACGGATCGAGAGAGAGGTACAATCGAACTATGTTGCTTTCTCCGCCTCGCAGATTCGAAGTGTGGGCACACCACGCAGCCCCAATCTGTGAAAATTTGGGAACTTTAAGGTTTTCTCGGAACCGTTAAACACTTTGGCTAGAAGCCTGTGAGAATCTTAGCTTGGAGAAAAGTTGCAACTGTTGTGTTCTTATAAGGAGAGTAAGAACACTAAAGAGATAACTTGTGCTTAGATAGCAACAAATCTCGTGTCCAAGACAGCACATGGTAAGCAAAGGAATAGCTTTGAACGAAGAAAGCTTAGAGCACTTTTGAATGTTTGGTTAGCGTAAGAAGTTCCAGCAGATTTGTAAATAATTAAAGTGTCCAGAAATCTTCTTTTGGGAACACTTCGTCTATTTATAGATGAAGTGTGAGAAGTTTGAATTTGTAGCCGTTGACAGACATTTTGGATGACGTCCAATCAGGGTCTCTCTTCTGCGAAGGATAGGTTGCTTTTCCATATAGTCTGCACCTGCTCCTGCTTTTCTGATATAGGATGTCGAAATCGTATTGTTACGAGAATTATGCATATAATAACTAATTTTTATTTTTACTATGATCTTTTAGTTAAAACATATGTAATAAGGATTTTGTTTGAAAGATAGTTAAATTACATTTAATTTGATATATGATATATGAAAAAATAATTTAAATTATAGGAGTTATGATTATTTAGAGATTTAGGATAATTTTTTAGGAAAGAGAAAAATATTACAAAATTACCTTTCAATGCATGTTTTACTATGCAATAATGAAAACGAAATTTATTAAATCTTGAGCATTGAATCACTAATTTTTTAGGCTGAGATTTATTCTTATTTCTCATGTTAACAATCATTCTCATAGGATCACTCCCCTATATATATATATATATATATATATATATGGGATGCGATCTAGTGAGAATAATAGTTACCATGAGAAATAAGAATAAATCCTCGCCATTGATTTTGATGAATGTACGCTCGGGATTTTACTAAAATTTATGTTCATTTTATCTCAAAAAACCTGCATTATAGAGTATTTTTGTCATTTTGTACTTATTTAAGATTCTGTTTGCATATTCAACCTCGACATGCATTTATATCTAGCAAACATGCATTATATGCATAAAAAACATACATTATATACCTAACAAATATCTTCCTGCATTATAATATGATATTACTCTTATTTTAGAATAATATTACTATAAATATACGGTATTACTTCCTGCATTATATAAGGTATTACTTTTATTTTAGAGCAAAATTATATTACTTTCATTATAATGCATATGTTATTACTATATAAAACATAACTAGTGCAAATATAATGATGAATTATGATTTCGTTGAAAAAACATATTGCATTTTATCTATCATATTCTGCATTATATACTATAACTTCATGCATAATATTGTGCAACTTCATTCATTAAATAAGAGTTCGTGTACTACAAGAATTATGCATATATTCACTAATTTTCATTTTTACGATGATTTTTTAATAAAAAATATAGGGTGTTACTTTTATTTTAGATCAAAATTATATTACTTTCATTATAATGTATATGTTATTAACATATAATACATAACAAGTGCAGATATAATGATGAATAATGATTTCGCTGAAAAAACATATTGCATTTTTTCGATCATATTCTGCATTATATAATATAACTTCATGCATTATATTGTGCAAGTGCATTCATTATATAAGAATTCGTGTACTGTTACGAGAATTATGCATAAAATCACTAATTTTCATTTTTACGATGATTTCTTAATCGAAACTATAGTGTATTACTTTTATTTTAGAGCAAAATTATTTTACATTCATTATAATACATATGTTATTACTATATTGTCGCGCCCCCAAACCGGGCCTATGCAACAGTCCCACGTGCGGACAATGCACGCTAAGGGTTTTGAACAATTTAAGAATGCTTTGACATTAATGAAGTAGAAATAGCTTTGAAATTATTTGAGTTCAACATAGATGATGAATTAAAATGGCGGAAGCGATTTGAGTAGAATGATTTAATAAGCTTTAAATATGCTTCATTGAATTTGAAGTGAATACATCTTAACATAAATAATAGATGAAGCATAACAAGATCAAAATGAATTATTCATTAACACGCGTGGCGAGCAATAAGATATGTACATGCTCGAAAGAGGAAATTCAAATAGATTCAATTAATGACCTCCA